>MEHQ01000532.1:279075-465952 GCA_008828725.1 Saccharina japonica | reverse complement strand
CGTCGCGGTCACTAAAATACAATGGTACCCTGTTTTGGCCACAAACCCATCGGGTATACCCGATTTTGGCCACTGCTCTTGTTGAAAACTTAAGAATTTACAGCTCCTCATACGTATGGTATTAATAATCATTTGTGCTCAGCGAGGAACGCCACACAAAATCCTATATACCAGGTAATAGCCTTTAATCAATTCAGAACTGAAAAAAGGTCCCACACAAATTCCAAGTATTTTCTCCCCAAATTCGTGGGACCAGTTCTTAGGGTTAACCCTTATAGGACTGGAGTCCCATTTTGGGGACAAATTACTTAGAATTAGATTGGTTTGTCCCCTAAACGGGACTGCAGTCCTGAAAGGGTCAAGAGCTTACGTATGCTCAACGTTGACATCACAATACGCAGCTACAGCAGTAGCCTTAACCAAGATGGAAGCATATCGATTGCTGTCGCGTATTGCGTGTACTCAGGATATACCACGTACATCGCAATATGAAAGCTGTTGTTCATTGATTTCATGATGTGTACATTTTTTTCGTCGTGCGGGTTGATGTGCTGATTGGTGCGTTGGTATGTTACGGTAGATGCATTGATTGATTGATTGATTGATTGATTGATTGGTTGATTGGTTGGTTGGTCGACTGATTCGATCTGTTGATTGCTGTTTTCTTTGTGCTTGGTTGGCCTGTTCATTGGTGTGCGTCGTTCTTTTTGTGCCGGCCGGCCTGCTGATTGGTGTGTCGGTATGATACATGTATACTCGCATCAAAGACACATACATGCGTGATTATTGATTGATTGCTCGCTCGGTTGATGGATGGATGGATGGATGGATGGACGGGCCTCCTTCCAGTGAGCCACGAGAGAGCGACTCGGTAGGTCTTAGTGGCACACCAAGCTTGCCAGTAAGATGTTTCGAGGGAAATTCGATCTCACAGCTGAATGACATGTTTACATTTTTTGTAAAAAACCTTATCGGGCGGATTGTTTTTCCCGGGTTATCTTGTCTTGGAAATTGCCTGAGTTCAGAATGTTCTTGCTCAACGTAATAGCGGCGCAGCCGCGGTTCTGTCCATTTTTACTTTTTACCCCGTTTTTTTTCGTTCCCATGTACTCACCAAAGGCATCGAGCACACCCACAGTAATCCTTACCGACTATGAGATCTGGACCAATATATATATATACAAGGTCCGTGGTTACAAACTACGAAACAAAAAGAAAATAAAATAAAAACTTGTACTTCGAAGTATGTACGTACCGACATCGCAAACTACGAAACAGAAAAAAGTTGATACCCGGTATAAATTTACGCACCGGAAACAAAACAGGAGAGAGAATACTCGGATGTAGCAGATAGGATTATAAACCCTCTAGAAGATAGAACTGCCGTACTCACTCACGTCTCGAAGACAAGCTCCATGGCACTACTAGGGCACTACTAGGCTCGGATGTTTTATTTGAATTAGATAAAGGGTAAAGCCTGGGGCTTGGCATTGGCACAGTATTGTTCTGCCAGTAGTAATCTACTGATTGACCCGGCCAGTGCATTCACCAGAATATTTAATCTTTAACTGCGTCCAAGAAACACGCCATACTTTGGTACGGAAACCCACCGAATGCGTTTTTGCATTAGATAAAGGGTTAAGCCTGGGGCTTGCAACTGACACAGCAGTATGTACTGCCAGTAGTAATCTACTGACTGACCCGGCCAGTATATTCACCAGTATATTAAATATTTAACTACGTCCAAGAAACACACCATACCATGGCACGGAAACCCACCAAATGCGTTTTTGCATTAGATAAAGGGTTAAGCCTGGGGCTTAGCACTGGCACAGTATGTACTGCCAGTAGTAATATACTGATTGACCCGGCCAGTATATTCACCAGTATATTAAGTACGTCCAAGAAACACGCCATACGATGGTACGGAAACCCACCAAATGCGTTTCAGGGTGAGAGAGGAGAGAGGAGAGACAACAGTATACTGCTGCAGTCCAGTATCCTGATTGATTTTGACGGCAGTATAATCGTTCGTGACTGAGCCAGCGAGTGCTCAGCCCTAGTTACGCCGGTTTATAAAAAAAAAAGCACGTACGTTTTTTTTTGGGCCGAAATGCTTGGATTTACAGCAGCGCAGTTTATAATGTTTTTTTCCCCCCCGTTATGTTACAAATATTAATAGTAGCAATATCAAAAGGGGGGTGCCGAAGGCGGTGCGGTGCGGCTTGCTGTTGTTCGTCTTGTCCTGAGAATACACATCGCATAATCCAACCGAGCGGCCTATATATGATACCTCAGCCCCACGGCGACAACTAACTTTGGCCTGGTCGCAGGCGAAAAAATAATCCAACCACATCACCAAACAAAAAAAAAAACAGGGAAAAACTGACGTCACCAAACCAACCAATCAACAATCAACAATGAATACCTATCCAACCGAAACACCCAACTGACGGAGAATCAAGGGAGATAGTCAGATAGTCAGCCAGCCGGCCGGCCGACTCTGAGCGTTTACGTACAGGAAACAAGTGCCTGACACATATATATATATATATACTGCTGTATGTCAATATACTTCGAGTATATATGTTCATATACCTGGACCTGGTATGTCATACGTAGGTCATAGGAAACAGTAGTGACACTGCCCAACCACCCACTGCCAACCACTACCACCCAACCATCGACCAAACGTATATACCAATACTAACCGAACAAACAATCAATTAAATCAACCAATCAATCAAGCGAACGATCAATCAATCACTCGATCAATCAACCAATCAACAAATCAACAATTCGAACGATCAATCAATCACTCGATCAATCAGCCAATCACTAATTCAACCAACCAACCAACCAACCAACCAATCACTTGAACAATCAATCAATCCATCAACCAATCAATCAATCGAACAATCACGTAGTACAGTAGCAGTAGCAGTAGCAGTAGTAACCGACTAACCCCACCGAACCGAGGAGCGAGTTGAGCTGTGAGGTGTTTGTTTCAGTCAGTGTTCAGCGTTACCGTTAGCAGCAGCTGCTCTATGGCTTGGCCCGGCACCTGCTACGTACGTATTCCTCCCTCTCTGAAACTACACCGATTACAACACCGCTCTGTCCCAAAATCAAAGAACAGTCTGCATTTTAGCACGCAATCCACTTTGTGACCCCGGATCTGAGTTACGACTACAATAGGAAGGAGAGAGAAAGGAAGGGTAAAGATAATGAATGGGATGAATTAAAAAAAAAAAAATCCAAACACCACCTATATTTAAAAACAAAACAAAACAACAGCTGTGAGATCGAGGATTGGCACCTACAGTACACAAGGTATAGGGGACAGATAGACATTTTTGGGGGACAAGCTACTTATAATTAGTATAGGATGGTTTTAGCAGCAGGAAAAGGGTATGTAAACGGTCCATATATAGGGGACACATCACACGTTTTTTGGAGACAGACTAATTACAACTAGTATAGGATGATTTTCGCAGCAGTAAAAGGGTATGGGAACGGTCCACATATATTAGGGGACACATACGTACACGTTTTTGGGGGAATGACTACGTACTTACAATTAGTATAGGATGATTTTCGCGGCAGTAAAAGGGGTATGCTAACCCCTTTCAAAGGGGACCGCCACGTCCGTTTTATATACGTAGGGACAAACTACTTGGACTTAGTGTGGGATTTTTTTTCAGTTCTGAATGGGTCATAATAGCCCAAAATCGTCGGAATTTCAATATTGCGTTGCAATATTTTGCAATATTTTCCGTTGCTTTACTTAGGGCCCATATTAACGAGTACAAAATAAATTCAATTTGGAAAAAATAAAATTCAAATACGCTTTTCTTTGGTCAACACACGCACCAGCACCAAACATTAGGATCTTGGGGTATAATCGTAATCTTGGGTGGTGGTGCGGGTTCTGACCAATGAAAAGCGGATTTGATTTTTTTTTTTTTCCAAATTGATTTTTTTTTTTCTTCGTTAAAACGGGCCCTTACTATGGCCCCCCGAAATAGAAACATATGCCAGATGTGCGTTCATGTATATACAATACAGCGCAGCAGAAAAAGGTGTATATGTGTCGTAAGGATTAGATTGGGTGGGTATTTGGTCACATGTATCACTATGGGCGGAAATATAAGGACCGTTTGTAGACTAATATTCATACAACCCGACCCTTATATTGCCGCTCAGAGCGGTACATACCACTCAAGGGCGACGGATGGACAGACGGACGCTGCTATGGCCCCCACGCGCCCCAATCACACCCAGAAGCGGCTAGTGTTATGGTACTGCTGGGATGATGTGGAAACGCCGGTAAATACCTAGTAACAGGTAACAGGTATAACAATCGTATCGGTAGTACGTGGAAGGCTTATCGTAGATGGAAACCAGGGGTTCCCAGGTTCATGGCAAAACCTTGTCTTCTGTCCATTTTCAGTCTTCCATCGTGGGGAAAAGGGATAAAGCTGCTCTTCTTCTATCTCTCAACCAAACAGCGCACGTGAGTACCAACGAGTACCTGTCCAATAGGCTGACCTGGCTAGGGATACTCTGTGTCCTCACCCTAATCTTATCACACCTCCTAGCGTAACCTCTCGCTAGCGGCTGCCGCCCGCCCGCTGAAGTTAGGGTTATAGAGGTATCACAGGGCCTAACGCGCCGTTATCACATTTTGTGCAGGATACGTATCGTACAGGAAGGATCCAACGCAGGAAACGTGTCCCCTAGATCCAAGCAGATGTTTCGGGTCCCACCCGGCGACACGAGCTGTTATATTTATATCATGGAAGATACAGATCAGGGATCTATTCGCCAATGATCTACTCGTACAGCTGTAGATCGTTTTTAAGTGGGAATCGTTGATCTGTACGATATGTCATCTACGGTATTCTGGAGTAGCACGCGTTTAGCGTCTAGCCCCCTCCTTCGGTCAACGGTCCATATGTATGATATGCATGCCACGGGGCTAATGCTTGTGTCCTCGGCCACGTCCTCAAGTTATGGAGGAGTACAATACTCCCAAGTACCAGGTACACAAGTAGACCTTTATCACTTTATCAACCATCCTGCTGGACGGACACACAGGGGCCGCTCGTAGGGTATCAATATGAACACACAAAACCATCCTTACATTTCCTCCCGGAGGGCATTCGAGACTATATATGGCTAACGCGCGCCCGCTCAGGGCTCGGGTTAGACAACACTCGAAGTATCCATGGCAATCCAATTACGGGGGACCATAGCAAAATGGGACCAAATCTTGTCAGAAAAAAATGGGAAATATATAGGTTTCTGTGTGTACCATGGGTTCTATTTACTATGGTCTCCCATAATAGAGCTTACCAACTTAAACCATTCTGCTGGACGGGAATGTAGGGACAGTTTAGGGTAATCCATACGAACATACAAACAGTCCTTACATTTCCGCACAGAGTGTGTTCGGTACTATGGTTGACCCGCGCCCGCTCAGGGCTGGGGTTAGGGTGAGGGTGCTTCGGTCAAGGGTCCATGTGCACATGTAAAGGGGGGGTTGCTTGCGTCCTCGCTGTGTCCACAGGCTCTGGAGGAGGACAATACCGATATGACCGGAAAAATAAGGTACATTTGATGTTCATATCAGAGTCCGAACGGTCGTTACATTCCGGTCCAGATCTGCATACAATACGAGTACGAGAGCTTACCACTTATTGTCGTACTCCTGAGCGGAATTGTAGGGACCGGTGGGATGTTAATATGAACATATAACGGTCTTTATATTTCCGTCCAGAGGGGGTATCCGACACTATATATGGGTTGACGCACGCTGTGTTCGAAAAGAAGAGGTATACATACCGTAAAGTACGCGTGGTGGGAAGATAGCACACGGGGTGATAAGTTAGCACACGGGCGATAATATAACACACGGGGTGGTAGAATAGCACACGGGTGATACGATATCACACGGGTGATAAGATAACATATGGGTGATAAGATAGCACACAGGTGATAATATGTAACACATGGGTGATAAAATAGCACACGGGGTGGTAAGATAACACACGGGTGATAAGATAGCCCACGGGTGATAAGACAACACACGGGTGATAAGATAACACACCGGGTGATATTATAGCCCACCCCCCCCTCGGACGAATGTATATCCCATCTCATTTTCTCGACAACGAAGTGATAGCAAAACCCACGAAACCCGAGCGATGCATCTTATATTTAAGGAATAATCTATTTAATAGTTATATTATATGTATCATACGGAAAAAAAAAC
This sequence comes from Saccharina japonica, assembly GCA_008828725.1. Classification (NCBI taxonomy): domain Eukaryota; class Phaeophyceae; order Laminariales; family Laminariaceae; genus Saccharina; species Saccharina japonica. The sequence continues at coordinate 459,675 of MEHQ01000532.1, read as the reverse complement.
ACCATTTGTTTTTTTTTGTCTTGTGTGCTTGTGTGCCCCATTTCGTTTATTACGGGAGATCTACAGCAAATAGGACCTACTACTGTACACACTGTAACCTATACATATTACCTACTTTTACCAACAATATTTGGTCCTACATACTGCATGTAGTTATTATGGTTCCCCGTATCAGGAGAAAATCGTCTCCGAAAAATCCGTCCCAGGGGGGTGTGGTATTTTATCACCCGGGTGATACGGTGTATATCCCTAAACCATTGCCGACTGAGTTCGTGTTACAGGGTTAGGGACAGGGTTTCGCTAGAACCCGTCTCGTACAGAGCAAACCCACAACCATCGAAGTGCTACGATGTACTCGTATACACGCGCGATCGAAGTATCACACTCAGCTACGTAGCAAAGATGAGTTTCGACGAAATCCTCCATCTCATAGCTGTTATTTTTAATGTTTATACATAAATATACCTGGAATATGCGAGACTGTATATAGGCCTTAAAGGTTCGACGTGTATGTACCATAACGAAAATTCCGGTCTATATATCGTGTACATAAACCCGAGCCAGCCGTAGATTTACCCCCCCCCTTTTACCCCTCTGTCCGAAAATATTATCAACATTTGGGCTCTGATGTGGACAGTAAACGGGGGCTGTATCACCGGCCAAAGTCGTTACACATATGTACGAATACGACAAAATTGTTTGCTGGCAGTGGCCGGCCCTTGCGTTGTTGGTGGGCGCGGGGCGGGATCACGGTGTCGGCTTGGCGGGCGCGACCGGCGGCTAATTAAATTATTTGAAAAAACAAAACAAAACAAAACAAAACAAACAAAACAGCAGCGTGTGAGTAATACATACTCGTATTATACCCCAGGGGCGGCGGTTTGGAGGATTCAGGTTCAAACGCGGGATCGGGTCGGGGCGGGATTACAGCAGTATGTAGGGGGGGGGCAAGCGGGTAGCAGGGTGTCAACCATGAGTGTGTGCTGGTTGTGTGTGCATGTTGGTTGGGCCAATGTAACATCCGTAAACATGAGCATTCGGCCGATGAACGTGAATCGTCGAGTAAGAGGTAATCTCTACAGTTAGCACTATGTACACCGTAGTGGGGGAGGAGGGAGAGGAGCCTACTTTGTGACCCCAGAACTGAGTTACGACTACAGTAGGATGGAGAGAGAAAAGGAGGGCGAATATAATAAATGGGATGGGAAAAAATATATATATATATATATATATATATATATATATGAGATACTGCTTTTTCGTAGTACAACCAAACCTCACCGCCAAATATGTCCAGGAGACAGAAATTTCACCTTTCACCCCCTATTTTCAAGAGAAATCCTTGTAATTTCGCCTTAACAATATTTAAAAGCAGGGCCGCACTACTTCCGTGTAGGGGGAAACATTAATTGGAATTAGAGCGCCAACACACGTTTTACGTACAAGTACTTACAGCAGTGCAGTACTGAGAGCGTTACTGTGCCTCGACTGACACCAAAGTACCACTGAAACTACTGCTGTAGAATCATGTCTGTGAACACTCACTCGACTTGGCCGCAAACCCTAGACAACGCACGTTGTCCCTGCTTGGCACATACTGGTACACCATTACGGGGGACCCTATTAATAGTAAATAGGACCAAATCATAATAGCAAAATTTTCATATAGGTTTTAGTGTGTACCGTAGGTCCTATTTACTACATTAGCCCACCCCGTTATAGGCATTACCAGGTATGTATAACGCCTCGCTTGACATATTCGCACATCGCAGAAAAAAAAAAAGCTCTCGATGCGTTTTTTTCTGGTTTTTTTTTCTGTTTTTTTTCTGTTTTTTTTTTCCTGTTTTTTTTTTCCTGTTTTTTTTTCTGTTTTTTTTTCTGCGCTTTTTTTCTTGTGTACGAATTAGCTCCTCCACGTTCAACTTCAGCCGGCACCGTGCACCTGCAGGTAGTAGTATATCATAGCCCACCACTCTGGAGGGAAATATAAGGGACCGTACGCATAAATATCAGTACATAGCGGTCCCTTACATACCAGGTGCATATTTAGGTCCAGAGCGGTAATATACTAAGAAAAACGACCACTAAGAAAGCCAAGCTCATAAATGACACCCTGGTAGTACTTTAGATATTGCAAAAAAAGTGGGGGATACTTCTTTATTTTCCGAATTCGGGGAGACGAAATGATATGATAATTCACAGGAAAAATGTGAAAATCGGAAGCCGCTATACTGAAATTCGCGTGAAACACACCCTTTCCCATTTTACCAATATGGCAAATAATATAAGCAACATTTGGAGTCTGATTATGAACACTAAACGGTGATAATATCCCCGGCCGGATTGGTACCTTGGAAATGAATTCAGGCCGTCGAGTCAGTCAGTATTCCTGTGTCTTACTCCTAACCCCTTTACGTAGCACCGGATTTCCGTTTTGCGTGGAAACTACTTGAAATTTGACGCATAACGTGTACGAGATATGTTTTAGTTTACAGTGCGCAGTTCTGTAAAAATGTGAAAACAGATGTCCCGTTTTCCTGTTCTGTAGTATCACTACGAAGTGAAAAAAAAAAGTACAACACCAGGCAAAAGAGCAAACAAAAAATGAGGAGTACGTACCTGGCAGAAAAAAGAAGCGCATATCATACGTGTATATATGTATGGGAGCGCCCATTTGTAACCCGCGGGTTGCAAATATTATTTGCAACCCCTAGCTGAAAAAGCCGAGAGGCACCCCCTAAACCCTAACCCTGACCCTATCCCACACCGTATACAACACCTATCTGTACCCCCTACCCCTGCCCTTAACGCCGGACCTTGCCCTCAGATAGCTGCCTAGAGCATAGCTGCAGATTCCAACCTGAGTACCAACCACTCAATGGGTCGAGAAGTCACAGCTGACGTGTTCTATTAAACCTACGGCTTATCCGGCCCTATGCAACTTTCCGAGGGTGGCATTCGGGGTCAGGTGCAGGGGTAGGGGGTACGTAGAGGTAGCGTGCAGTGTGCGTACATGGTTCGGGTTTTATAAGGGGTGCCTCTAGGTTTTTTCAGCTATTGATAGGGGTTGAAAATAAGGCGCTCCCTACATATGTATGATATGTATATATAGACTATGTACGCAAAAACAAGAACTCTCACGAAGAAAAGGGATTCACGGAAAAACAAAAACAAAAAAAAGCACATGGATACATTTCAAATGTCCGCATGTCCGCACGTCCGCACTCGCGCAGGCTCAAAGGCTTTCGCTTCAAATATTCTCGCTGACCCCCCCCCCCTCCCCCTCCCCAATTTGACCGCGAATCTTGGGCGAATCCCAGACGCAACCATTTGTGATGGAGAGGATGGATGGGCCTCGAAGACGGCGCGCTTGATCGTACCGAGGGTTTTGTGGAGACGGGGTAGGCAGGCAGGCTTAACTCTTCTATGTATTTACGTTCGACTGCATTTTTATTTTTCTTCTTTTTTTCCCCGTAAATAATATCCCATTTATTCCATAGTCGCGCCTCTTATCCCTCTCTCCCTCCTATATATGCATAGTCGTAACAAATTCCCCACACTAAATCGAAGGTCATGTTTTCCTTGAAAAAGTGTGTGTAATTCTTAAAAGGAACGGTCGCGTAAACTTCCTGACGTCTCTGTATGTCTCTATGTGCACCCCCAGGAAGACGCGTGGGCCGCAAACTACCGGTGCAGCTGAGAGGGGGGGCAGCCAGGAGCTAAAACGACAATTAACAAAAAAAAACTGGACCTTCCGACGGCTCAAGTTTTGTTCCTTCTTCTTTTTCTTCTCGATGCTGATGAGAATCGGACGAGCGATTTTTTCGCGGAAAAAGAAAAGCCGAAATCAAGCCTTCCTTGCTCTGAATGTAAATAGAACATACCCTTGCAGGTATTGGCAAGTACCTGGTATGCCTGCACGCTGATGTTTACTATACCAGCTATTAATACCTGATATCAGGCATCTTATATTAACTACAGCTGCGAGGCGGCAATACTTAAGTCAGCAACTACTTGTTAGTCGGAATATTAGGAAATAATCGTTTCCTGGAGGTTCCGACTATCCGACATAAGGGGTTTCCACACTTGTAAAAATGCTTGTTGAAGGCGGGATACAATTGTTATTTTAAGGGGTGGGGCCCCCTTGGCCGGAAGGAGAGGGGGGGTACTTCATATCCATGCATGGCCGTAATTGTATGGCCATATACCCTAGCATCCCTACAATGCCGGGACTGAACATGTCGGGTTTTTACCGACCAGGCAGACATTGCTATTAATAGCACCAAGCGCGAAGCGCTGTGAGGTTGTTCGGCGAGTCGCATGAAGGGTGAGCTGCATCCTACTAAGAGCCGCTTGTGAGGCGGACTTGCGTATGGATGACAGCTTCAATGAGGTAATTCAGTTTCCAATGTGTCCACCTCCAGAGACAGCAATGGGCGTACTATGTAACTGCCTCGTTGGTGCCTTACCATATCACACTACGTGATACGATCATTCCTCTTGTGCGGAGTAAAGGTTCTCCATCTCGTAAAAACGATCTAACTCGACCGCCAGCTGTGATCGACCGCCAAAACAAAAAAAAAAGTTTGGGGGGGGGGGGGGTGTACTTCATTTTCATGCATGGCCGTAGTCGTATGACCATAGACCCTCGCATCCCTTCAATGCCGGGACGGAGCATGCCGGGTTTTCAGGTAATTTGGCTCGCTTCGCTCGCCTGACCCAGTCAGCATGCCGGCTGGCCATCAGCTGTTTTTTTCGCTAGCCGACCTGCCGACTAAAGTCAGTTGTTACCAATAGTTGGCTAGGCATTACAGTTACTACGGGGGAACCTAATTATCAGAACCAAACACCGCTTATAAATAAAGGGGGTATATACTGTTTTTTCGGGCCATCTTGGGGTTGTGATTACTATGGTCCCTCGTAACAGTTAGTATATACAGTGGGTATCCCGATCTAACCCCTTAAGAACTGGTCCCAAATATTTGGGGACAAACTACTTGAAATTAGTGTGGGATATGTTTTTCAGTTCTGAATGGGGTAAGAGCGCCCAAGATAAGAGCGTTCGAGAGTTTAAGAGCGGTCAGTCAAATCGGCATGTCCCGACTACACTAAAAACTATATATATACGAAGTATACGTATATGTATTGCCCACTACGGATAAGAGCAATGTGTAGATAAAGGGCGCTTGTAATGGCTTGACACGGGGGGCTCTTAACTCGGGGTACCCACTACTGCTGAACCGGTATTATATACGAGCGGTGAAATAGTATCACCCCCGGGTGATACTGCTGTCCCGCATTATACCCCAAGCTGCTATCCCTTGAACACCTCTTTGCGCGAACACGGACTTAACTGTGACGGGGGAATGCAGAAATCAGAACTAAATATGGTGTATACGTATAGGGGGATACCTGTTTTTTTAGTTCACCGTGGGTTACCATCGCCCAGTAAACACCCGAAGGACTGCAGAAACAAATAGAGGAGGCCCTACTTATAGAGTGCACTACTATTAATAGTAGGACACGGAGGGTGACGGCGAACGTAAAAAAAAGTGCGCAGTAGTTGAACATATATATACATACTTCGTATGTAACGAAGATAAGGTGATCCCGGTAAGTTTCAAGTGGAAGTGTGGAGAAGATGAATTACCCATCGTAGACCAGTATACGTATCCGAATAACAGCCTTTCGAGATCTCTACGCCTAGGTACGTCTACGCCAAGGTGTACGTACGCACCTTGGCGTAGATATCTCAAAAGACTGATGCACACATAGCAATAGCAATAAGGAAAGGGTAAATCACATGTAGGCAAGATGGTTTGATCCTAACAGACTCGCACCTCAACACCATTAATAACTAATAATAGCATTAAGAGATGCATCTTGATGAATGTGATTGCACCAAAGCTAGAATATGCAGAAGTGGGAAGGAAGCGCGAAGTTCGTGAAACAGCTGAAAACAGCAGTACAGATGACATCAGCTAAAAAAGTACAAGGACGCTCAAGTACGACGAGTAATACACTACTAGTAGTATTCAGAGCAGAACCGGTAATGCACCCACTTGAGACAAATAGGGGCGTGCGAAAGTTGAAATGGCAATCTGACGTAAATAACACGCCAAGGAAGAGGTCGCCAGCCATAGCTGATAGAGCTGTATGGGAGAAAGTACACCTAAAAGGGCGGGCCGGAACAAGGTGGGATAGCGTAGTCGATAAGGTATGGAAGGATACAGGAGGAGACCAAGAACAGATGTCGCCCATCGGCCATAGACAAATGTGGAGGGTACAGGACAGAAGTAAAACAAAAGGATAACAATAAGGGGAAGGCTTCGAAGCGCTAGAAAATGAAGTGGAAGGGGAGGAACACTTGAGAGATACACGGAACGGGATGTGTTACAGGAGATGAGGAAATAGACGAATGCCACGTGGATCAATTTGCTACACTAGATAGTAGCGAGAACATAGTCGCTATCCTAGGAGATAGATGGTGGCCACAGGCGGCGAAACAGGAAGGGGATACTCGTAATAGTAGCAAAACAAAACTATGTAATATATGGAAACAACGTAATGAGCGCCCAACTGTTGGAGGTGTCTCTATTAGGAGAAAGGGCGCTGCTCCGTCTCGGAAGGGATGCGTGGTCAATGGTCGAATGACTAGAACAACAAATAAATACGCTCCCCCCCCGTTTTACGGCGGACCTTGCGTAGTGTGTGTGTTCTTCACATTAAACCTTCCTTTCTACCCGTCGACATCCAGCACACCCTGTGTCCGTGCCGATTCTTCATCCTAAAAAGGTACCAGTTCTGTGGCCACAAAACTACGACACAGAGATACTACGCTCAGTGCAATAAGCAGAGCAGACAATGCAATGCCATATACGACAGGCAAGACCTACCCTGCTAGCAATCCAGGTGCATGCGAGAGAAAAAGAGAAAAAAAGGAAAGAAAACAAAAAAAGCGAAAAGGAAAAATAATAAAAAGTAAACATACTGAAGCAAATCAACAACCAAGCAACGTAGTGAATAGGACCAAATATTGTACGTAAAAATAGCTAAATATATAAGCGTTTGTGTGTACCGTAGGTATTATTTACTACATTAGCCCACCCCGTAATACTACTACTAGATTGTGACAAATGAGCTGATGCCAGAACACAAAAACAAATGTCGGGAAATCACGCACAGCTACGAACTCCCTACTGCTGTTGTGTACCTGGTACCTGGCAAACGCACCGTATACTGTAATCAATATGAAGCACCCCCCTGGGGTGATTTTTAGATTTCAGAGCCGATTATTCTCCAAGACGTGCCGTGCCGTAAGAGGAGCGCACACAGAATAAGAAGAAAAAAAGAAAATGGTGGCGTTGGAAAAAAAAAAAACAGAAAAATATCGTTGAAGGTTTCTTTCCATCGACGCGTCGCCTTTTTTGGTGTTTTCGCTGTCTCCGTACTCAAGAAAAAAAAAAAAAAAAAAAAAACAGTTTTCAAATTTCGTCCGATGATGGGGGGGGGTGTCAATGTGTTATCTTGCCTGTTACACTAACTAACTCTAGTCACGTAAATACTCGTAAAACAACAAAATAAAACGTTGCATCAAACTACGCACACCTCGGACCGATCAGTTATTAATAGTTCCTCGCCTACCGTCGTGAGAGGCTGATTGGGCAGGATCTGCATAATAGTACAGGTAGATCCGACCCAGGAAACATGCGCTTATATTATATGATACGTATCTTGCAGACTCTCAACACGAGTCTCAGCCGGCAACATGAGCTATTAATATACTTCGTACTCGTATAGATCATGCAGTACATACAGTACAGAACACCTGACAAGAAACAGGCTGAGAAGAAAGCCAGGCTGAGATTTGGAGGGAAATAATAAATCCGGGAGTCGTTATCTTGAAACTAGTGTAAAAAGCACCCTCTCTCGAATAAGAAATCCAGCCCGGGTCAGATTTCTTGTTTCTTATTAGGTGTCCTGTACTCTTTATCTCTGTGTCGTAGTTTTGTGCCACAGAACCGGTACCTCTTTAGGATGAAGAATCGGCACAGGACACAGGGTGTGCTGGATGTCGACGGGTAGAAAGGACAGGTTTAATGTGAAGAACACACACACACACTCTGCTGTATCGGGAATATATACGATTTGCCTCGAAAGATCTAGATCATGATCCGGGAATCGGCGATCATCGTCGTTTGAGGTGAAACGACGATGATGATGGGGCAAAAAACAAGTTGCTTCGTTTCACATTCAAGCATTCGTTTCCATTCCATCCATCATCAGAACATCAGAACACACACACGCATGATCAGATCGCATGGTCTTCGTTGCTCTTAATCTCTGATCTGATAATGATAGATATTGACTCCGTACTGGTGAGATGATTCACGCGATTGCAGTTGACAGCAGTCGACAGCAACTTCACGCGTGACGACAGCAACCACCAACCAGATACGAAACACCGACAAAACACAGCCGGAGGGTCCCGAAACGGCAAAAAAGAGCCGGTCTGAAACTACTGTAGCTCGAGCGAGACATGGGAGTCAGCGTGGGTGACCCGTGACCCGTGACGCGTGGTGACAAACACAATAAAACAAAAACAAAAAAAACACAACACACACACACAAAAGTTGTTGCAGTCAGGTTAGTCCAAGTACTACCTGCTGTAAACTTAATTAACCCTTGGGTACACTACTATTATTAATAGTAGTACCTAACTCGTACTGAAAAAAGTCTCCTATACTAAATCCAGGTACTGCTGTAGTACGTCTCCGAAAAAAACGTTGCAGTTCTTAACCCTTTTAGGACTGCAGTCCCGTTTTGGGGACAAACCACTCTAATTCTAAGTAATTTGTCCCCAAAACGGGACTCCAGTCCCATAAGGGTTAAGGCAAAAAATATCTATTTTTTTTGCGATCACACTTCGTCCTTGTCTGCTGCTGTTTTCGAGCTGCTTGCCGTTTATCGTTGTTCCGTGACGAACCTCTGCCTTTGCGTACATATATATCATAGCTCCTTGTACGTAGTGTACACGTGTACACACCACTCTGTCCTCAAATATAACGACAGCAAGTATGCCTATTATTTAATAGTACATAATCCAAACGGCCCTTATAATTTCGTGGTATTCTCGCACTGCGGCCTTGTACGAGTATATAACTACTCTTACGTACGTACGTACATAACCTATGGGAGATGGCCCTCCAAAAAAGAGGGTCATATATACCCCACAGTACAGAACGTACTGAGTACGTCCAGCTACGACGTCGTACTGGCATGCAACAAGAAGTGATAGTATAGGCAATTAAACAGACCCACTGCTGTAGCTACGTAGCTGCTGCTGCTGCTACTGCTGTCGGAGATGCTGCTACGTAAGTACCCGAGGTACGACGTACGTTTTGTTTTTTGCTGTCGTCGTTGTTGGTTCTACTACGTACGTAGTGCTGGGAGACGGGGTGGGTCTCTGGGAGTGGGAGGAGAGAGAGAAACGACTGGGCTGGTTACTGGCGAGCGGCGAAGCCACGAACACAGGGCAATACAAAAAGACATTCAAGCACTTTGGCGACTTAGACCAACCAAATCACTGATTACAGCAGTCTCGGCATCCGAGGCAAACAAAGCATGGAGGTGTGGACGACAGAGAGAGAGGGCGGAACCACTGACTGCGTTGATGATCTATCTGATGATTGCTGTGAGCGAGCGGACGAGAAAAAAACTACTCGTACGAGCACTGGCTTCTTACGTACTGTACCACGTAGCTCCCATTCTAAAAGCAGGTAAAAAAATCACAGAAAAACAGAAAAAAATAGTACCAAAATCGTACCAGAAAGACTGGGTGCTACGACAGCATATTCTACGTACGTACTTACTGAACTACAGAGTCACAGACGTACAGGGTCTACTCGAGCACGTGGCGGGGGGATTACCCTTTTCCGCCGACACAGCGTTCCCCGACCTATCGGCTCGGTGCGTCGAGATAGGACAGCCAGGGTCGATTGGTATGGCGAGGAGTGGTGGGCGACGAAGACTAAACTGTGGTGATCGATGCCATCAATGTGGTGTCGTTCTCGGAAAAAAAGAGGGCTTGCCTCACCTGCTATTGCTACGTCCCCCCTCCACTACGACTAGTGCTTCTGCTGTGCGGTGTTAAAAAACAGAAAAAAAAGGCTCGCATGTACTCGCACGATAGCAGGGTTTTACTGCAGGGGAGCGAGACGGTGGGGGTAGTAGAGCGTACCTCGTGGCTGTGCTTGCCGGGCTTCTTGATGACCACCGGTCCGTTCAGCGCCAGCGTCGCCGTGTAGCACGAGCACATGGCTCCGTCGGCCAGGTGCTCTATGCCTTTCAGCTCTCGCCATCGGACCACCCTACTTGGCTGAAACAGGTTCCTCGAGGACTGCCGCGTCGACGGCGCCCAAGCTCCCGACGCCTGCGGCTCCTCCGGCAGCGGAGCGTACATTCGCCGTGCTTCAATGGCTACTACTATCTCAGGTCTCCTCCACTCCAGCGCAGGCTTGAGCACAACAAACTCTGGACGGTGTATAGTGTATAGGCAGCAGTAGAACGGAGATGTCGTTGTTGGCTTTACTTGTTGCGAAAGTGGTTGCAGTGTTGCAGTAGGTCGGTTTGCTGTATAGTCTTCGCACGCGAGTAATGGTTTCGGCGGAAATGCGGCGTTGATCAACATAAAAATCGTCCCCTATCCCTACAATCAAGAACGCAAGCAATAAAATGCCTGCATTTTTCGTTTTTTTTTTTTCCAAATTCTTTGAGATTTGAAAGATATTTGCAAGAAGATTTATCATTTTCCAGCGCGTTTTCGCCGTCTGCCTTTGCTTTGGGTTTTGCCCGCAAAAAGCCGAAAACTCCTCCGCCTTTTTTGCTCATGTTCGTTTGAAACAGGTTGGACTGGACGGAAGGCCGGGGGGGGAGGGGGGGGGGTAAGGATGAGGAACACACGACTTCCCAGAGCAGCTCATGCTAGTAGCACAGCAACAACAGATGAAATGAGTCAATGTTCGGGGATGGAAACAAAAGCAACACCACACACAGCACTACGAGGCACGACTCAGCGCCTCGTCGCCTGTGTGCCTGCCTGTCCTTTTCCTGGTGTCCTCTACACTTCGCACTGTTTGTCTGCGTCTGTGTCTGTTCGTCTCGTGTTGTTTTGTCGCTAACGAAGCGCGCAAGGGAAGAGGCGAGAGTCGATACAAGAGCGCCGCGGCAAACGAACAAAACAAAATCTTCTCTACCGTTATGGTGTTCGTTCGTATCGTGGCGCATGTATGTCTTGCGCGTGCTCTCTCTCTCTCTCGACCCCCCCCCCCCACCCCCGCCTTTCAAGTAAACAAAAAGCTTGAAACTCCTTTGGACACTTTTTTTGTTCCACCCCGAGTGAAGCTTCACTTTGTATATACAACTGTGCTGTGCAGCAGTAGTAGTTTACTACAGTAGTAGTAGTAGTAGTAGTAGTATTTACCGGTATCTAAACGGTATATACAAAACAAGAAGTACCCCAGCAGTAAGTGTTTGTAGTAAACTAAACCGATTCGCGCCTGTCTGCGTATACTCGCACGACGAGAATTTGCAATCCTCGCCGTCGCTGCATGTAGTATGTGTATGGTGTGCCTGTCGCTGTATGCTCTTTCTTCCTAACTTTTTTTCCCGTTTAGATCTCTTCGTTCACAGAGAGTTTCAATTTTTGTCAGAGTGAGTTTTGGCAGTACTACAGTAGTTATATAGTTGTCAGCGTGGCCACTCATCGAACTCTCTTCGTCTCTCTCAGCGTGAAACCAGCTACGATAATAATAGCAGCTCGTATAGCTGACGGCTGATGAGCTCCTTTCCCCGGGGCAACGACAACAACAACAACAACAACAAACAGCAACTATAACTCAGTAACTGTTAACCTAACTATTAATAACACAGCAAACACTATCCGTACTACTTAGGCTAATTCTTATGCCGTCGGATTGAGAGGATCGAAAAACGCGGTTTCCGATCCACTCTAAATTCGACGGGGTGTGTCATGTTTGGCTTCCCTATCGTCAATGGGATCGATTTTGTAGTTTTGTGTGCTCTTCCTGGGGGCGGTTGATACGAGAGTTGAAAACTGCTTCGTGTCCTGCTCGCGGGTTCTAGGAGGTGCTGCGCTACGAGCAGCAGCAGCAGCAGCAGAACAGTCAACCCAGCATCGGAGAGAGAGGTGTTTAGGCTGCCGCTGGGTGGTGTGACCGTGTGTTTGGAGGGGTGAAGAGAGATGCGGTGAGCTTCGAAAAAAAAAATCGATTGAAAAATCCAATCCACGAATATCCCGTCGAGAAACTCGAGTTTTTTGGACGGGATTCGTGGATTGGATTTCTCAATCGAAAAAGTTGGGATCGAAAAAGCTCTTTTTCAACTGTATAAGAAAGCCCAATTGTGTCTCCAATCGGAAACCGGCTTTTTCGATCCACGTTTCCGACTGCATAAGAATTAGCCTTANGATGGGGGGGGTGTGTACTTCATTTTCATGCATGGCCGTAGTCGTATGACCATAGACCCTCGCATCCCCTACCCCCTACAATGCCGGGACGGAGCATGTCGGGTTTTACCGATGATGGGGGGGGTGTCAATGTGTTATCTTGCCTGTTACACTAACTAACTCTAGTCACGTAAATACTCGTAAAACAACAAAATAAAACGTTGCATCAAAACTACGCACACCTCGGACCGATCAGTTATTAATAGTTCCTCGCCTACCGTCGTGAGAGGCTGATTGGGCAGGATCTGCATAATAGTACAGGTAGATCCGACCCAGGAAACATGCGCTTATATTATATGATACGTATCTTGCAGACTCTCAACACGAGTCTCAGCCGGCAACATGAGCTATTAATATACTTCGTACTCATATAGATCATGCAGTACATACAGTACAGAACACCTGACAAGAAACAGGCTGAGAAGAAAGCCAGGCTGAGATTTGGAGGGAAATAATAAATCCGGGAGTCGTTATCTTGAAACTAGTGTAAAAAGCACCCTCTCTCGAATAAGAAATCCAGCCCGGGTCAGATTTCTTGTTTCTTATTAGGTGTCCTGTACTCTTTATCTCTGTGTCGTAGTTTTGTGACCACAGAACCGGTATCTCTCTAGGATGAAGAATCGGCACAGACACTGGGTGTGCTGGATGTCGACGGGTAGAAAGGACGGTTTAATGTGAAGAACACACACACACACTCTGCTGTATCGGGAATATATACGATTTGCCTCGAAAGATCTAGATCATGATCCGGGAATCGGCGATCATCGTCGTTTGAGGTGAAACGACGATGATGATGGGGCAAAAAACAAGTTGCTTCGTTTCACATTCAAGCATTCGTTTCCATTCCATCCATCATCAGAACATCAGAACACACACACGCATGATCAGATCGCATGGTCTTCGTTGCTCTTAATCTCTGATCTGATAATGATAGATATTGACTCCGTACTGGTGAGATGATTCACGCGATTGCAGTTGACAGCAGTCGACAGCAACTTCACGCGTGACGACAGCAACCACCAACCAGATACGAAACACCGACAAAACACAGCCGGAGGGTCCCGAAACGGCAAAAAAGAGCCGGTCTGAAACTACTGTAGCTCGAGCGAGACATGGGAGTCAGCGTGGGTGACCCGTGACCCGTGACGCGTGGTGACAAACACAATAAAACAAAAACAAAACACACACACACACACAAAAGTTGTTGCAGTCAGGTTAGTCCAAGTACTACCTGCTGTAAACTTAATTAACCCTTGGGTACACTACTATTATTAATAGTAGTACCTAACTCGTACTGAAAAAAGTCTCCTATACTAAATCCAGGTACTGCTGTAGTACGTCTCCGAAAAAAACGTTGCAGTTCTTAACCCTTTTAGGACTGCAGTCCCGTTTTGGGGACAAACCACTCTAATTCTAAGTAATTTGTCCCCAAAACGGGACTCCAGTCCTATAAGGGTTAAGGCAAAAATATCTATTTTTTTTGCGATCACACTTCGTCCTTGTCTGCTGCTGTTTTCGAGCTGCTTGCCGCTTATCGTTGTTCCGTGACGAACCTCTGCCTTTGCGTACATATATATCATAGCTCCTTGTACGTAGTGTACACGTGTACACACCACTCTGTCCTCAAATATAACGACAGCAAGTATGCCTATTATTTAATAGTACATAATCCAAACGGCCCTTATAATTTCGTGGTATTCTCGCACTGCGGCCTTGTACGAGTATATAACTACTCTTACGTACGTACGTACATAACCTATGGGAGATGGCCCTCCAAAAAAGAGGGTCATAGATACCCCACAATACAGAACGTACTGAGTACGTCCAGCTACGACGTCGTACTGGCATGCAACAAGAAGTGATAGTATAGGCAATTAAACAGACCCACTGCTGTAGCTACGTAGCTGCTGCTGCTGCTGCTACTGCTGTCGGAGATGCTGCTACGTAAGTACCCGAGGTACGACGTACGTTTTGTTTTTTGCTGTCGTCGTTGTTGGTTCTACTACGTACGTAGTGCTGGGAGACGGGGTGGGTCTCTGGGAGTGGGAGGAGAGAGAGAAACGACTGGGCTGGTTACTGGCGAGCGGCGAAGCCACGAACACAGGGCAATACAAAAAGACATTCAAGCACTTTGGCGACTTAGACCAACCAAATCACTGATTACAGCAGTCTCGGCATCCGAGGCAAACAAAGCATGGAGGTGTGGACGACAGAGAGAGAGGGCGGAACCACTGACTGCGTTGATGATCTATCTGATGATTGCTGTGAGCGAGCGGACGAGAAAAAAACTACTCGTACGAGCACTGGCTTCTTACGTACTGTACAACGTAGCTCCCATTCTAAAAGCAGGTAAAAAAATCACAGAAAAACAGAAAAAAATAGTACCAAAATCGTACCAGAAAGACTGGGTGCTACGACAGCATATTCTACGTACGTACTTACTGAACTACAGAGTAACAGACGTACAGGGTCTACTCGAGCACGTGGCGGGGGGATTACCCTTTTCCGCCGACACAGCGTTCCCCGACCTATCGGCTCGGTGCGTCGAGATAGGACAGCCAGGGTCGATTGGTATGACGAGGAGTGGTGGGCGACGAAGACTAAACTGTGGTGATCGATGCCATCAATGTGGTGTCGTTCTCGGAAAAAGAGAGGGCTTGCCTCACCTGCTATTGCTACGTCCCCCCTCCACTACGACTATAATAGTGCTTCTGCTGTGCGGTGTTAAAAAACAGAAAAAAAAGGCTCGCATGTACTCGCACGATAGCAGGGTTTTACTGCAGGGGAGCGAGACGGTGGGGGTAGTAGAGCGTACCTCGTGGCTGTGCTTGCCGGGCTTCTTGATGACCACCGGTCCGTTCAGCGCCAGCGTCGCCGTGTAGCACGAGCACATGGCTCCGTCGGCCAGGTGCTCTATGCCTTTCAGCTCTCGCCATCGGACCACCCTACTTGGCTGAAACAGGTTCCTCGAGGACTGCCGCGTCGACGGCGCCCAAGCTCCCGACGCCTGCGGCTCCTCCGGCAGCGGAGCGTACATTCGCCGTGCTTCAATGGCTACTACTATCTCAGGTCTCCTCCACTCCAGCGCAGGCTTGAGCACAACAAACTCTGGACGGTGTATAGTGTATAGGCAGCAGTAGAACGGAGATGTCGTTGTTGGCTTTACTTGTTGCGAAAGTGGTTGCAGTGTTGCAGTAGGTCGGTTTGCTTGTATATACTCGCACGCGAGTAATGTTCGCGGAAATGCGGCGTGATCAAACATAAAAATCGTCCCCTACTCCCTACAACCAAGAACGCCAACCAATGAAAATGCCGCATTTTTCGTTTTTTTTTTCCATTCTTTTGAGATTTTGAAAGATTATTCTGCAAGAAGATTATCATTTTCCAGCGCGTTTTCGCCGTTGCCCTTTGCTTTGGTTTGCCCGCAAAAAAGCCGAAAACTCCTCCGCCTTTTTTTGCTCATGTTCGTTGAAACAGGGTTGGATAGACGGAAGGCCCGGGGGGGGGGGGGTAAAGGATGTAGGACACACACTTCCCAGCAGCAGCAATGCTAGTAGCAGCAGCAACAACAGATGATCGAGTCAATCGGGGAGGAAACAAAAAGCACACGCACAGCACACAGCAGCACCAGGCAACGACTCAGCGCCTCGCCGCCTGTGTGTCCTGCCGTCCTTTTCCTGGTGTCCTCTACTACTCGCACCTGTTTGTCTGCGTCTGTGTCTGTTCGTTCGTTTGTTTTGTCGCTACGAGCGCGCAGGGAAGAGGCGAGAGTGATACAAGAGCCCGCGGCCAACGAAACAAAACAAAATCTCTCTCCTCGTTATTGTGTTCGTTCGTTCGTGGCGCATGTATGTGCTTGCCCCCCCCCCCCCCCCCCCCCCCCCCGGCCTTTCAAGTAAACAAAAAGCTTAAAACTCCTTTGGACACTTTTTTTGTTCCACCCCGAGTGAAGCTTCACTTCGTATATACAACTGCTGTGCTGTGCAGCAGTAGTAGTTTACTACAGTAGTAGTAGTAGTAGTAGTAGTATTTACCGGTATCTAAACGGTATATACAAAACAAGAAGTACCCCAGCAGTAAGTGTTTGTAGTAAACTAAACCGATTCGCGCCTGTCTGCGTATACTCGCACGACGAGTATAGGGTGGTTCGTCGCTTCGCTCCTCACGGTTTTTAACCAGAAGGCTTTTATGGGATCATATCCTGATGGGACCTGTCTTTTTGGCAGGGGCGCTGGTGTAGTGGTTATTCTTCACAACAATGTCGCGACACGCCGCGACACGTAACGCGACACGTGCCGCGACACGTGCCGCGACGCGTCGCGACATGCCGCGACACGCGCCACGAAAAAGTCAAATAATGTAGATCCGTGGAATTTGCAATCCTCGCCGTCGCTGCATGTAGTATGTGTACGAGTGAGTATGGTGTGCCTGTCGCTGTGTGCTCTTTCTTACTAGCTTTTTTTCCGTTTAGATCTCTCTTCGTTCACAGAGGGTTTCAATTTTTGTCAGAGTGATATACATACACAGCGTAGCCTCTCATCGAACTCTCTTTGTCTCTCAGCGTGAAACCAGCTACGATAATAGCAGCTCGTATAGCTGACGGCTGATGAGCTCCTTCCCCCGGGGTACCGACAACAACAACAACAACAACAACAACAAACAGCAACTATAACTGTTAAACTAACTATTATAATAACACAACAAACACTATTTATTATACTTACTACTCACCAGGTAGTTAGGCTAATTCTTATTATGCCGTCGGATTGAGAGGATCGAAAAACTCGGTTTCCGATCCACTCTAAATTCGACGGGGTGTGTCATGTTTGCCTTCCCTATCGTCAATCGGATCGATTTTGTAGTTTTGTGTGCTCTTCCTGGGGGCGGTTGATACGAGAGTTGAAAACTGCTTCGTGTCCTGCTCGCGGGTTCTAGGAGGTAGGTGCTGCGCTACGAGCAGCAGCAGCAGCAGCAGAGCAGTCAACCCAGCATCGGAGAGGTGTTTAGGCTGCCGCTGGGTGGTGTGGCCGTGTGTTTGGAGGGGTGAAGAGAGATGCGGTGAGCTTCGAAAAAAAAAATCGATTGAAAAATCCAATCCACGAATATCCCGTCGAGAAACTCGAGTTTTTCGACGGGATTCATTCATTCGTGGATTGGATTTATTTCTCAATCGAAAAAGTTGGGATCGAAAAAGCTCTTTTTCAACTAACTGTATAATAAGAAAGCCCGATTAATTGTGTCTCCAATCGGAAACCGGCTTTTTCGATCCACGTATGTATGTATCCGACTGCATAATAATTAGCCTTACAGAAAAGTAAGTGCAGACATAATCAACTGTAAGACAACGGCTTCGGCAATTTTTGCGAGAGGCGCCTACTTTCACGGAGACATACATACATGTTCAAAAGTAGAGAACTCGGGTTCGCTCGTAAATAAAAAAGTATTTTACTTGCTTCCTCCGCGTCCTCGCTTTTTATGTCACTACGCACGATGACGATATACTCGTACCGGCCAGCGGCCGAAGACCCTACTACTTCAGTCTGTGTTGCTGACTCTTTTCGTCGAGTACGTACGACGATTTCATTATCTCATGTTTTCGTCGTTTCGGATGGCACACGCACAAAAAAAAGAAGGTATCGTGCACGTAGTACGTACCATATACATACCTCCTCCTTTTGTATATAGGAAAACATGGAACATGGGGAAGAAATCTAAATGTTAATAATGTTAATGTTTGATGGACGCGGGGGGGCAGGGGGCAGGCACTCTCCAACCACTAAATGCGGGGATCCATTTGCAAACGGTCGTTTTTCCGAGGCATAATTCTTTGCGGGAAATGGGAATATAATGTTGGGGGGTGGGGGCGGTGCGGGGAGGGGAGTAGAAGTTGCATTCGCCATCACCACGCCTCGTGATGATTGGCCACGCCGTCGTAGTATATATCCACACTTCGTGTGGTCGGTCGGTCGTTCCGCTTTTTTTTTTTTGTAGGAACACGGGGGATGTTTGTTTGTGGGGGGGGGCCGGGGGGGGGGGGGGGGGGTTCGCACTCTCACACCACGGACGGACGCGTGCTATAAATGATAGAGGTATTATATTCTAGCACTTTTTTTTGGCTGAAACGATTTTTCGGAATGGCGGGGCTCTCCTTAACCCCCCCCCCCCAAATCGTCGGAATTCCATTCTTCTTGTGATGAGTATTTTCGTTGTGTACTTAATTTGTAGGCCACATCGGATATTTTTTTGTTATTTTTATTATTATGATTAGCTTTGCCATCCGACAATGTGCAGCATGAGCTTCAACATTGGTCACTCATAACATTCCCGAAAGCAGAAAACCACGGAAACCAAGGAAACCTATGCGCAAAGTCTAACATCCTTCTATTATATTATTTCCCTTCCGACAAAATGTGCAGGGCATTAGTCTATTCGTTCAGAATGAAAAGGCTGACAGAATTCGTCGAATACCACACCAATCTCATCGGGTACGAGCACTTTTGTGTTTACTCCAAAATCATGCAGTTTTTGGGTGAGGTACATACGCATATATATAGAGCTCTCCTCTTCGTGGGAAAATTCTCAGAAATTAACGGTGTGCAGCACCTCTACCGTCGTAGCATGCGTCCCCGTAGTATCCACACCTCGCGGTTGGTCGTTCCGCGTTTCTTTTTATATTAGGAAAACGGTGGATGCTTTTTTGGGGGGGGGGTTGAGGCGGGGGGGGCGGGGGCGACACATCATCACCGTGACGTATGAGTTCATCTCTCTTGCTTGCTGTTCTCGCGGAATCGTTCCTTCGCAAGAAGATGGACGATTTTGCGGGGGGGGGGGGGGGGGGGGGGGGGGGGTTATGCATACAACATACAGCACCTACCTCTGCCGGTTTGACAGTGGCATACCATATATTTATTTATGTACCAGGTATATTATACTGTGAACGCGAAAACCCATCATATGATTTATGATGATACAGTAATGATGGTCTGGTTATTCCGTTCCTTCCTTTTGTAGGAACATGGAATAGGGAGAATGCTGGAGGGGGGGGGGGGTTACTCATGTCGTGCATGGCCGTACGGTCGTACTGCCATTGACCCTCGCATCCCTATACAATGTCGAGACGGAGCACGTTGGGTTTTCAACAAATCCAGGGCAGACATTGCTTGCACCAAGCGCGAAGTGCCGTGAGGTAGTATAGGCGAGTCGCAATGAAGGATGTGAGCTGCATCCTATGTGCTAAGAACCGCTTTTGTGAGTCGGGCTTTTGCATATGGACGACAGCCTCTCCAATGAATTGATTTGATTGCACTTCTGATGTGGCCACTTCCAGACACAGCAATGAATGGGTATACTATGTATCTTCCTCATGGGTGCCTCACCAGATAGTACCATATACACACCACGAATTGGAGCGCTTGGGACGGTCGCTGGAGTTGCGTTGTATATGGCGTTCGTGCGGTCCCCGGCGACAAGAAAGCACACCTTGTTGCCACTGTTTGCAAAAAACGTAGCCTCCGTCGTTGAGCTCGCCCTCACCACCACCGGACGAGACCCCTTGGACTACATCCCCTCGACCCGTCGTCCACAGTACTTCCTTACGTACTTGATACGAGACCATTCCCCTCGTGCGGAGTTGAGGTTCTCAACCCCGCATGCTGGGGGGGGGGGGGGTGTACTTCATTTTCATGCATGGCGCGTGGGTCAATATGACCATAGACGCCTAGCATCCCTACCAATGCCGGGACATGGAAGCATGTCGGGTTTTCACGGCGACGATGGCGGGGGGGGGGGGGGGGGTTACTCGTGTTGTTCACGGCTGTAGTCGTATGATGACCAGGGTTTCTCTCGTACTCGCCACGTATGTACCATATACCCATCAATTATTATTTGGCTTGGAGGCGAAACAGGGGGCGTTTGTCTGGTTTGGAGGCCAAAGCCGAAACAGAGTGCATTTAGCAACTATCACCGGTGACGGAATACTACCGGACGGGTGGACGGACCCCCCCCCCCTCCCCCCCTTCTGCGGCGTTGCATACTACAGCAGTAGTAGTGGTCCCTCTATAGTGCCCGTCGAGTTGTGGCGGCTGCCCGCTACGTATATAGTGCCTGCGAAATCACTTGGCACATATGGGATTCACCAGTAGTAGTGTGGTAGTGTGCGGAGTAGCCGCTGTAGTGTCGGTACTGTTGGCTGGCGCATTCCGGCACCATCGAGGGAGCACTATTATATTGTAATAATATAAGGAACGCTGACGAGGAGTAGGGTAAACGAGAGGTTTGCCAAGCAGACGGAGCAAGGAAAAAAATCCAACAAAAAAAAAAATGACCAATCGGAAAACTGCGGGCATGAAACCCCCTTTCTCTTGTCGGAAGGCAAATGAAATACTAGCACAAAATAATAATACGAGTATATAGGAGCTTTTAAAAAGGGAAAAATCGGCATATTTATTGATGTACAGTGATAGAAGAGAAAATACTACTACAACTACTACTACTACGGTATTATAAGAAACGAGTATTCGATTCAAGTCAGAATGGAACATGTGCGATACATTTCGTAGGAGGGGGAAGGCAAAACTAATACTACTAGCAATAACAAAATATGTTAGATACACCCACCAGTACTATTTACCTAACCCTCCTTTTTCTACCGCACACAGGTAACAACAGTCAGCTGCACACCTCTAGATGTAAATATATATGGACCCCCCCCGTTTCGTTATCCATGCCAATTATTTCAATACCGCAACGGTCTCCTGGAATTTCCGCCCAGAGTACATGGGCATAGGGGAAGCGGGAAAAATAATGAGCGGTTGAGGGCAGAAGAGGGCCCTCACTCCTACGAGAAAAATGCATGCCTTTTAGGGGTGGTGGCTTATTTTCCGAGCTCCTCACATGAAGAGCCCAGTCAGTATCTCACCCGAAACATTGCTTACCGTATATACGTATCATACTTCGAACAGGTTTTGTTTGTGCAACCCGACCACAACGTTTGTTTCTATGCGCTACGTGCACAGCAAGCAGTAGTCCCTCCCAAACCAACAAAAAAACATAAAAAAAACATCATAACACAATCGGTATTAGGGCCCGTATTAACGAGTATAAAATGAATTCAATTTGGAAAAATAAAAATAAAAATTCGCTTTTCATTGGTCAACACACGCACCAGCACCAATTTTTATGCCCCAAGATCCTAATTTTTGGTGCTGGTGCGTGTGTTGACCAATCAAAAGCGGATTTGAATAAAAACAAATCCAAATTGATTTTTTTTCTTCTTCGTTAATACGGGCCTTTATCCAAATTCGTCGGATTCCATCATTTCCTTGTGTTGTAATATATTTTCCGAGTATAGTTCGGTCATGGGGATCGGACATCGGGTAGAACTTTAACTTTCGTTCGAAAAAACAAATCCCGGTGAGGTACACAGCTCCCAAAAGCGGATTTGAATAAAAACAAATCCAAATTGATTTTTTTTCTTCTTCGTTAATACGGGCCTGAAAAGGCCCGTATTAACGAAGAAGAAAAAAAATCAATTTGGATTTGTCAGGCCCGTATTAACGAAGAAGAAAAAAAATCAATTTGGATTTGTTTTTATTCAAATCCGCTTTTGATTGGTCAACACACGCACCAGCACCAAAAATTAGGATCTTGGGGCATAAAAATTGGTGCTGGTGCGTGTGTTGACCAATGAAAAGCGAATTTTTATTTTTATTTTTCCAAATTGAATTCATTTTATACTCGTTAATACGGGCCCTAATACCGATTGTGTTATGATGTTTTTTTTATGTTTTTTTGTTGGTTTGGGAGGGACTACTGCTTGCTGTGCACGTAGCGCATAGAAACAAACGTTGTGGTCGGGTTGCACAAACAAAACCTGTTCGAAGTATGATACGTATATACGGTAAGCAATGTTTCGGGTGAGATACTGACTGGGCTCTTCATGTGAGGAGCTCGGAAAATAAGCCACCACCCCTAAAAGGCATGCATTTTTCTCGTAGGAGTGAGGGCCCTCTTCTGCCCTCAACCGCTCATTATTTTTCCCGCTTCCCCTATGCCCATGTACTCTGGGCGGAAATTCCAGGAGACCGTTGCGGTATTGAAATAATTGGCATGGATAACGAAACGGGGGGGGTCCATATATATTTACATCTAGAGGTGTGCAGCTGACTGTTGTTACCTGTGTGCGGTAGAAAAAGGAGGGTTAGGTAAATAGTACTGGTGGGTGTATCTAACATATTTTGTTATTGCTAGTAGTATTAGTTTTGCCTTCCCCCTCCTACGAAATGCATCGCACATGTTCCATTCTGACNATTGGTCAACACACGCACCAGCACCAAAGATTAGGATCTTGGGGCATAAAAATTGGTGCTGGTGCGTGTGTAGACCAATGAAAAGCGAATTTTTATTTTTATTTTTCCAAATTGAATTTATTTCATACTCGTTAATACGGGCCCTTATTGGTATAAATAATTGCTCGCTTGAGGAGAAGTCAAACCGGTCACAAAAAAATATTGCCTCGGAAGGCAAAAACTAAGGGTTGTTCTTATCGAGCATTTCCCCCCCCCCAAAATTTCCAAATATTTTTTTCGCGCAACTTTTAAGATTTCTATATTTTCCAAAAGTAACGTCAAAATATTAGAATGCGAAGCAAAGCCTTCCAAAAAAATTGCCCTGTGTTAAAAGTTCCAAATTTCCAAATAAATCCTGTTTTTCTTGCTTTTCCTTTTTTTTTTCGGAAAAAAATATTGGAATTTTTGGAAAAAAGATGCTCAATAAGATAAGAACGACCCTCACTGCCACCGCTACCTACTGCTGTAAGTAAAGAGCGGCGAATGTATGTATATGTATATAATAATATATCATATGTGTACGTTTGGACGTACGTATTAATAGTCGATTCGGATCATATCGAGCTGTGAAACACGCGCTACGTTTTATGGTGTATTACATCTATCTACGTTGATTGGCAAAATGGCAAGCGAGAAACAATATGTAGAGAAGCCCACCCAATACCCAACTAGCAACACTACGTACAGGTACCTACCAACTGAGTGCTGGCACAGCAGTACCAATCGTGAGAGAATGTGCGCTGAATCTTGGACGGCACGTGCATGCAGCTGCTTCTGTTAGTTCGCTTACATAAAAGCTGTTCTATTTCGGGTAATAGTATTGTATGAGCGGAGAAAACAGTCCCACGGGCCTGCACACAGGCCATTTTTCCATTTTTTCCTTTCATGGATGTTCTTTCACCCGTGACCGCAATTCATAGATAGAGCTTTTAGCACAGGAGTAATAATAGTTGATACTGCCGTGGTATTAAGCTGCCCTTGTATGGTGTTACTTTCCACCTCAGGCACGTCTAGCGCTGGGCGGAGAATAGAGATCAAAACGCCAATCGATTAACACAAAAAAACGACTCCAGCTGCAACCGCATTCCAATTGCGGACTCGCCGTTGGCGAACGAACGCAAAAAAAAAAAAAAAAAACACTCAGCCAACCAACGGTCCAGCGCACTACATTATGTCCATACTTTAGTTGAAAGAACATGTGCCTATGTAACTGCCTACTGGCATAATGGCGTATTCGGAGGGAGTGTATAGTGTGTAGGTAACATCTACTAAAGAAGGACGATTACACAAAAAGTTGAAGCACACAAAACGTTTTTTTTTTTTTAAATAAAATGAAAAACACACCTCATCTGCGGATCGGGGTGTTTATACAGATGGGGCAGGCGTTATCTAGCGAAAAACACACCCTCCTCTTGAGGCGGCACCACCGCATATACGGCACGCACAACAACACAGCTAACGCCTTCAATAAACGAACGTGTACGAGTAGCCCTATATACTGGCATATCGTATTACTCGTATCGTCACACATCAGCAGTAGCGTACGGTACTACTTCCGACGCAAGGCCAACGTGAAAAAATAAACTTCTCACACACAAACACACGTATACACACCACGAACGAGGGGAGGAGCCCCTCGCCTGTTCGCTTGCAGCAAATAAAAATAAAAAGACAAAACACCACATGGAACAAAAACACATCCAAACACAGAAAACAAAATATCCACAGCAACATCATCCACGGACATAAGAACGATACGACACGCTACCGAGCGACGACTCTCAATATCTCACGCAAAAGCCACTTGCGGGAGGGGGGGGGGGGGGGGGGGTGCGCTGCTCCTAGCACTCGGGGGCCGTACGGCAAGTAGCCTTCTATACACAAAATAAACGCCTGCCGGGCCGGTGGTTCGTTCTTCGTTTCGGGCGACAAAACCCAACAATAAGGCGCCGCCTGTCAGCAGCAGCAACAGCAACTACAGCGGTACCAGCAGCAGCAGCAGTAGCAGCAGCAGCAGCAGCAGCAGCAGCAGCAGCAGCAGCAGCTCGAGGTGGACAGTAGCCGCAAGCAGCGACAGATAACGCCGCGCGGTAAAACCTGCACCGCAACAAAACGTACTAACATTACCGTACTACTCCGGGGGACCGTAGTAAATAGGACCAAGTATTGGTCGTAAAAACAGGTAAACATATAGGTTTCTGTGTCTACCGTAGGCCCTATTTACTATGCCCCCCCCCCCCCCCCCCCGCAATACTGCTGTACTGTACCGCAAAAACTACCCAATTTAATGGTCGATTCAAGCAGTTTGTCACTCAACACATGGGTGCGGTTGCAGAGGGGGCCAAAGGCGCGAGCTGAAGCTGAATTCCGAAAATGTCAGCGGGGGGGGGGGTGGGGGGTTCGATGCTCGTCGGCGTCTCGATCATTCCAGATAGTCCATCCTTTTAGCAAAAAAATAAAAAAAACGATCATGATAGTGGCAGCATTACGGGGTATACAGCCTGTAGGTACCTGTCGCCGCAACCAAACATGCCGCCACACCATAGGAGACCGTTGCTCGACCTCTTGGCTGGCCGCTCCTACACTAAAACCAGCATAACAAGGACAAAAGAGGCCTTGACGCTGACCCCTTGACTGTCCCGCCTCCCTAGACGAACACCCGTATACCAAGGTCAAAAGAGGGCTTCACGCTCCAAAAAAACCCGACCGATTTCCTAGCATCTTTGGCCTCAACCAATCGACAACTCTCGACAACGGAATACAAGGTGCGTACAGGGTGCTTAAACCCGACAGAAAACAATCACCGCCACCCCTCCCTCCGTCCCCCCACCCGCTCCCTCCCCCGCGGCATACCCTCCGGAGTCTCATTACCACCCCCTCTCCCACCATCAGACCCGGCCTGGCTTGTCTTCTCACGTTCAAAAATCAATTTGAGAATCGCTGCGAGCAAGCCGCCCGGCATCGACGCCTCCGCCCCCACCGTTGTGCCGCCTTCCAAGAAGCTCTAACTCCTCCTTGTCCGAGCTGACGCTGTCAGCGAAGGAGAGGTCCCAAAACCCGTCCGGGGTTTCCGCCGGTCGCCCGTTGGCCTCGGTGTGCTTGTGCCTGCCGCGACCGGGCACACAAAACACGCGCGTGTGAGGCAACAGGGGTCAAGGGGACAGGGTAAGCTAACGACGCTCTACAGTAGGCGTCTTGCGCAGATGGGCGTCAAGGGTTTTGAGGGGGGGGGGAGGGGGGGTGTACTTTGAGGTCATGCATGGCCGTAGTCGTATGACCATAGATCCTCGCATCCCTATAATGCCGGGACGGAGCAGATGTCGAGTTTACACCAGGGGGGGCATACTCATTTGTTGCTTGCCTTAGCCCTTTGACCATTGACCACGCATCCCTTTCGAGACGGAGGGGGGGCATACTCACTTGCTGCTTGCCTTAGCCATTTGACCAATGACCACGCATCCCTTTCGAGACGGAGCAGTAGGGGGTGGTGAAACATCCCCGCGGCTGAGGCTTGAAAACACAATGCACAACTTGCTTGGTAGTAGTGGTCGCGTGTGCGGCGACAGCATCACACAAAAACAGCCGCGGGAGGCGGAAAACGTTATAACCCTCACAGCGGCAATGATGCCACCAATCCCGCTAAAACTCCCGAGGCGTAACCGTTCCAACGCTCATGGGACTGCGTGCGCGCGAGGCTTACTTAAGCGCTATAACGCGCCTATTACGAGGGACCATAGTAAATAGGACCTAGGGTACACACAAAACTCTATATATTTACCCATTTTTACAAAAAAATATTTGGTCCTATTTACTATGGTCCTCCGTAGTCGCGGTAAATGATGCCACCAATCCCCACCAGATTTTGCCGAGGCGTAAGCGTTGTGGTGCAACGCTCATGGGACTCAGAGGGAAAATGCGGTGAAGACCAAAAACTCGCGGAATACAGCATTGGCGACACCACACACTCCGGCCTGCAGGGCCAGGGGGGGATACATTTATTGACCATACTATCACGGGGGAACGCATATACAGCAATGAAAACCACATTTGGCGTCTTAACCATGGAGGGATACCAGTTTTTGGAGTTTTATCATATCATGCGTTCCGATTTCTACCCCCCCCCCCCCCTCCCCCTCCCGTAATAGGACTTCAAACTAACTAAAAAAAGTTACCTTGAACACATGTTTAACATGGCCTGCCGCTCTCCAGGAGACCCCCCCACCGCTGCCAGATAAGCTTCGCAGTGCTCGCAGTCGTGCCCCTTCATGGCTGCCCTCTTGAACCTATCTCGAACCACCTGGGGCAACGGTGAGCGATGGGGCAAACACACACAATACATTTTTTTTTCCGTGCGTTCAGTTCAGCACAGCAGTCCGATGCTCTCCCCAGCAAATACTTCGAAGTATAAGTATGTCAGTTTGAACCTGTGACGCACGGCGGTCTAGTCTTCAGTTGGTACTTTCGTCAGGAGCTGACGAGAGACGTAAAAAACATGGCCTATTTTGCCCTTGTGTGTAAATTATCGTTTGCATGCTTTGCCCTAAACCCGATATATACCTCGTGTGTATTCCACTCCAAAACCAAGTCATTTTCGACCCCCACACACACAAAACAAGTCATTTTTGATCCCTACACTGAACTCAAGTCAACTACGACTCCCCCCACACTCAACTCAACTCAAGTCAATTTTGACCAAACACACACAAAACCAAGCCAATTCCGACCACGTACACAAAAACCAAGTGATTGTGGGCGGTCTCCTCGCGTCATTTGTAATATGTTTCATTTCATAATTCGTTTTTGTTGTTTTTTCAGTTCTTATTTTTCTGGTTCGGCTTGTGTCGTTGTGTTCTCGTTTCACTTGTTTTACCCTTTCACTTGCGTTTATTTTGTTTTGTTTTTTCTCCGCCTCACCATCTATGACCACATAATAATGTGTATCTCTCTAGAATTAGGAATCAGAACAGGCACTGGGTGTACCCATGTAGTTGAGTAGAAAAAACGGGTTTAATGTGAAGACAACACATACAAAAACCCAGCCAATTTCGACCACGCACACTAAAACCAAGTGATTTTCGGCCCGCCCACAAAACGTAGGTCTCTCATACAGTACTCAGCCACAGCCATGGGAGGTGGGAGGGCGGGAGAAGCTCAAGGCTCTGTTGCTGCACCTGGTACACTTTTTTTTTTGCTTGGTCACGCGGATGGCGGTCTAGCCTTCACATAGCTAGCTCCAACGCTTGAGGCTGACGACGCTCAAAACTGCCTTCTCCCGACACACCAAAAGGAGCGTTTCCGTATACTGCTGTAACTACATAATTCAAACATTCCGTATCATACAGGGCATATTGGTATTCGCTGGTTGGGTTAGGTACACCATGTCTAAAAGGCACACATGATTGGTAGGACCCGACAGGGAGTACTTCATAGACTTGATTGCAGGGCTGTTCAGGGTCTATTTATTTAGGGTCTGGTCAAACTACGCGGGTCAGGTCGGGCCGGACCGGGCCGGGCCGGACCGGACCGGACCGGACCGGACCGGACCGGGTCGGGCCCGACCTATGACAGTTTGAAAACCTCCTGGACCGCCCCGACCCGATCTGCAAGATTAAAAAAACAAAACGATCCATGAAAAATCCTGATTATTTAGAGTTCTACCAGGTATATTGTAATGATAAGAGAGCGACAGCCTGCGGGAACGTAATATACACAACAGCATTCCCGGGATCGACGTGCCTACAGTATGGGATGCCTACGAAGAAAACGGGGAGGGGGAGAGAGAGAGAGAATGGCAGACAAAACATTGACAGGCAGATAATGCCTCGACAGCCAGTGCCGTATTCCTTGATACAATAGAGAGTCCACGGCAACGGCGTTCTTTGCCCACGTAAGAGGCAATATGCCCAAGGAAAGCGCTTCCTAGAAAATACTGAGACTCCAGTGCGAAAGTCGGGGGTACAAGCGACACGCGCGTTTTCGCATCAGCCTCGGCGATCTATTTCTGACGACGCAAAGAAATACGCCTACTCTGGTACATCGCTGCAGACGGTGATACGCCAAAGGCGAAGTGACGCTAACTCCATGCCTCCACCCCCCCCCCCCGTCCAACTAAAAACCATGCCGAAGCGGTCGGCACCTGCCTCACAGCCAGAATGCCCTCCGCTCTTCACCGCTCTTACCTCCTGATACTTGTATTTTTTGGGCGACCGCTGCTCGTATCCTCCTCCTCCTTGTCTGCGTCCTCCCCCCCCCGCTGCCCCTCCTCCTCCTCCTCCTGCACCACCTGCTCCCCTTCCTCTTTCTCTTCCCCTGCTACCACCCTCCTCTCCGTCATTCCCTTCCCGATACGGGTTCTCCACTTCCTTCCGCCGCACCGTAGCCACCGCCGCTCCGCGCTTCTCACTAGCGCCACCCTCACCCTCTCCAGCACCCCCCGTCCGCAGATCGGTGGCGGGACCCTCGGCCGAACCACGAGGACTCGCCTCACCCTTAACTCCCCCACCCGAGGCTTGCCCACTGTCGCCTGTGGCCACGCCGCCGCCGCCGCCGCTGCCGCTGCCACTGCCGCTGCCGCTGCCGCCTCTGGTCCCTGTCCCTTTCCCGCCATTTTCGACGCCGTCGCTACCACCCCTGCCCTTGCTCGCTTTCCCCCTCCCGCGGTTATCGACGACGCCCGCGCCGAAGCGGGCGCCGTTCCGCTTCTTCGGACCTTTCTCGTCCGCATCCCCGCCCCCCGATGTCCTCTCCGACGGAAGCGGAAGGTTGTGACGCGACGGTTTGGCGTACTTTAACCGATCGCCTTCATCCACCACCGGGCCGCCACCCCTCCGCCGGACACCCTCGGAACGACCGGCATCCTCCCCCCCCACCTCTGACCTACGAGCGCAAGGGTAACCGCCGGAGGCTTCTCCCGCGGCGACAGGCCGGCTTTCGGCACCGTGAAACTGCTGGTTCTGGTTCTGGTCTCGATCCCGGTCCAGTTCCGGGTACTGGTGCTGGTCCTGTTCCGGAGACTGGCGCTGATCCTGCCACTGCTGCTGCTGCTGCTGCCGCCGCCTGCTGGGCTTGCTCTTCTTCGGGCTGTTAACCGTGGCCATGGCCAGCTGGGGGTAGATAGCCTCAGGCATCGCCGCTGGTCCCGTCACCCTCGCTGCCAGAACAGCATTCTCCCAGCCAGCGCCAGCACCACCGCTACCTCTACAGCCTTGTACCGTCCCGCTCTTTTCCTCCGTCAGTTCCCGCGTAGACGTCCTGTTGTCGCCGTTGCTCGGCCGGAGCGGTTCGTCTCTCCGCCGGGAACTTTCTCGGAAGCTTCGGTCCAGATCATCAAATCCAGACATTTCAGATCGTCCAGATCGTTGTTCGAATGTGTGCATCGGCGGATTCGCCGCGGCGTTGCCCTTCGCGTCCGGCCCGGACACCACCTGCGGTTGCTCGCCCGACCCCCCCCGTCGCCCTTGCCCGCGCTGCTGCTGCTCCGCGGCCGCTCCCTTCAGACCCGGCCGCTCGTCACCAACGCGCCAGTCGGCCGGTGGCGGCGGGTCATCCCCAAAGCCCAGTCTCGATTCTTCCTTCCCCGTCATTGGCACGGCCTCCAGCAGACTCTGGATAACGCCCGACACGTTCTTCGCCCTGGCCCTGGCCCCCGCCCCCACCCCGGCCTCCACCTCCGTCCCCGCCCCCATCCTCGTCCCCACCCCAACCCCAGCTCCCGCCCCCACGCTTACCCCTGCACCCTTCGCACTAGAGCGTCGCGCAGCTGACCCCCCCCACCGTTACCACCGCTCGCCTTAACTGCACCCGCGCCCACCACCTTGGTGTCCTCCTCCTCTTCCCCCTCCCCCTCCTCCTCCTTGGCTAACACGGGGCTAGTGAAGCGCACCTGCCGTGGCGGCTCGTAGAAATTAGTAGCATTGCCCCTCGCCGAGCGCGCACCACGCGCGGGCCGCTGCTCGAGCACTTCCGTGACCTCGACGACGCCCCCCCCGCTGGCGGCGGGTCTCCTTTCTCCCGGTCCCAGTGATAGCCTCGCCCGCTTCCTTTCCAACGGAGCATTGGAACGCTTCGAGAGGGCGGCGGAGGAGGAGGAGGAAGAGGAGGAGGAGGAGCGAGGAGTGGCGGTGGGCACTAGCTTGTCGGGAGCTGCGGGGGCTATCGCTCGGTGCACAGAAGAGGCCGGTGGCATCCGGCCGAGCGACACAGACCCCCCTTCCCGCTGAGCGTCTCGAGTGTTGCTGCGGACTTTCATTGTAGTCTCGCCGCCGCCGGTTCCCCCGCCGCTTCCACCGCCGCTTCCACCGCCGCGGCTGGTGCTGCTGCTGCTTCCCGTGGAACTTGAGCTGCTGCTACGACTACTACTACCGTGGTGATTTCGGGGTCGCTTCTTCACGAGGTTAATCGCGACAAAGCAGTCTTCGCTAGCAGGTCCAGGGAGAGCAACAGCGAGAGGTGCGCGGCTTGAACCGAGACCGCCCCCGCCGCTACCACCGTCTCCACCACCACTGCTGCTACCATTGTGGCCATCGAAGTCCCCTTTTGCGTTAGCAGTCACCCGTTCAGACTTGACGATCACACTCTCTCCACCCACTGCCTCCGTCCGTGCTCCTGCTCCCGCCCCCGCGTCGTCTTTCGGGTCGCTGTCAAATCCATCGACACTCCCGCGACGCGGTCTCCTCTTGGTCCCCACACCTTGCCGTTCCGTGCGGGCAGGCTCGGTCATTCCCGAGGGCCCCGGCCAACTCCACGCGCTCCCGTCCCCTCTCTTCGCCTTCGAGCGGCCGCGCCCAGCCGGCGGCCCGCCGCGTCCGGCAGTTGTGGTGTCTTTCGGAGTGGTGACCTCGTCTGCGTCGCTGCACTGGTCCGGCCGCGGTCGACGCGAGCTTCCTCCCTGACCGACGGCATCCGACACCGACGAACGGCCCGCTGCCGACGAGCGGGAGGCGGGAGGTATGACGATGTTGGCGACCACCTCAGCCTGCCCGCCACCGCTACCGCTACCGCTACCGCTACCGCTACCGCTACCGCTACCGCCCGCTTCCGTCCGCGTCCGAGCCGCCGCTTGGTTGTCGCCGCCGCCATCGTTGCTGTTGCTACTACTGCTAAGGAGTTCGCGCGCCATTGTTGCCTGCAGCCTCTTGTTCCGCTCGACGAGAGTATCGATCTGCCGCCTGACCTCGAGGTTTCGCGCCTCCAGCTTCTCGTTTCGGGCGGCCAGCTTTCGGTTCTCCTGGCGCAGTCCCTCCGACTCGCGGGCCAGCCGCTCCTTGTCCTGCTTGCCGACATGCACCCCGCGGCCCAGCCTCTTAACTTCCTGTCTCAGCTTAGCCACCTGCCTGACAACGGAGTGGGGGAGGAAGCGGAAGAGGGGGATGAGGATGGGGGGGAAGAGGAGGAAAAGGAGGAGGAGGAGGGACGCGAGGGATCGTCAAAAGCTTAGGCGGGGGGAAGGCGTCATCGACTTTTTTGGTGTCCTCATCACCCCTTCTGTGTCAGTGTGTCAGCATCATCATCATCATCACCATCACCATCATCCTAATTATCATCGTTATCATCATCATCACCATTGTCGTCATAACCATCATTATCATCGTCATCATCATCAGCAACCATGTTTGTCTGTTCTTGGCGTCCCTCGGTGTTCAACCGGCACCATTTCGACACTATCCGACCGGCTTACTGACCAATCGCTCGCTGCTGATTTTGTAAACGATACCGGTACCAGGTGTGCAGCAGTACACACATACACACTCTGGGAGCTCGAACGGGCATGTCTCTGTTGGAAAAAAAAAACATCTACACTCCAGATGACGCACAGCTGTTCCAGCTTCTTGTGACTACTCTTCCTCTCTGCGGGGACGATGTCCCTTCCTCCTGTACATATGCTGCCTTTTGCTTTGCTGTTGTGGTGACGTTGCCTCTTGCTGGTCAGCGTTTGCTTGTACGGTTTTTACAGCATGCGCCTGGGTCCTCTCTTTTATTTTGACCCTTCCTTCTCCGCGGAATGATTGATGCCTTCTCCTCCTCATGCTGCCTCTTGCTGCTGTAGTGAGGCTGCCCGGCTTCTTGCTGACCAGTGTTTGCTAGAAGGGGTCTATGGTCATACGACTACCTACGGCCATGCATGAAAACGAAACACGGGAGTAAAATAAACTCTGACCAGCAAGAGGTAGAGTAACGCCAACAACGAGGAGAAGCCTCTCTACAGGAGGAAAAGGCACCACCCGCGGAGGAGGGAGGGTCACAAGAACCTGGAACAGCCCAGCAGCCCCATATGCCGGTATTTGCTGCAGCAGCAGTAGCGCAGGGTGCTCGGGTGCGGCGAATTCGTACCCAACACGCTAAAACGTACCATACGATCATAGACCAGACCACTGGCAAGCGAAATGGTAGAATACTTCAAAGCAGCGCAGCTCGGTCGAGGATGGTGTCGGGGCTCACCTCTCCTCGCTGGATAGCCTGGCTTCAACGGCTGCTTTCTCCTCAGCCCACACCTCCCTCTCCGCTTCCCAGCTGACAACAAACACAAACGCACAGCAGCAGCAGCAGCAGCAGCAGTGGGCAGCTGAGACTGGGATCGTCTGTGAAGCTCGTCAAGTGGAGAGGGGTAACATACGTAGATCTACATACTTGTACCAAACACCAAAACTATGATTACGGTCGTACGGCCTTGTAATACACCAGCTGCTGCACGATCACGATGAAGGCACGAGCGGTAGACTGGAAAGCTCTGCTTGACAACGCTCGTACCACAGGTATGCTGGAAGCAGACAGAGGTACGAGTATATGCTGCGTGTACGAGTATGTACAGCAGTACGCGTCATATTATATGAATACGAGCTGTGGGGCGAATATGTCTCACCCATCGTGGTCTTCTTTGAGCGCAGCTGCAAGCTCGCTGATTGCGGCCGCCTTCCTTTCTTGCGACGCCAACAGCCTCTTTCCTCGCTGCTCCATGTCGCCGCCCCCCGGGAGCCTCGTATGATATGTATGTCTCTCCAGGTTCGGGGCAGGCACTCGCTCCTTCGTGGCTTCGTGGGCGGGAATTTAGGCGGTTGAGACTTACGCTCGGGTACGTTCTACTACAAGTCTACTAACCAGTAGTGGAGCCGAGTAAAAACCTGTAATACGCGTCAGCGCTATTCAAAACCCAGGCCGTTTGATCCTCGAAATGAATGGGATTGCGCGATAGGGGGGTCTTGGAAAGGTTGAATCGAACCACCTCCGAAGTGAGGGCTCGCTGGGCGCTATTCTCCGAGCGCCGCGTGAGCGGAGCGCACGATTACACGCAGACACAACACAGCAACACAGCACCTTTTTCTGCTCACTTTTTCAACTTTTTGTATTTTGGGGAGTTGCAGAGAGCAAATATTCTAACCTAGGGATCAGGGGGCATCGTTGCTTTGTTCCCGTTCGTGGTTTCTTTGTCGGTTTCGTGTGTTTCGCGACCAGCCCGCATTCCCGGCATCGCCAATTGACCGACAAGTCCAAGCCACGCTCGTCCCATTCCGACAGCCCGGCCTTGTGGGCTTGGCATGACGACACCTCATGTGTAGGAGCGGCGTCTAAAAGCCCATGTCGAGCCCTGAAGAAGTTGTAGCCGAGCAATCGGACGCGGTAGAGTACGACTACACGTACGGCAATACTGCTGATGCTGTCGAGGAGGGCGGTGAGTCAGGTGAAGCAGAGTCGGAAAATTGATTCACATGATCAAACACGCGGTTTCCGACAAGAAAAAGAGGAACGGGCCTGCTTGTGCGAGTAGCCTCAGAGGGAGCTTCCATACCAAGACGCCTGCTGCTGCTCCACCGACGATGCTAGAAAGTCAGTCGTTCGCTCAAAACCGTCCATGCAACCTAAGTACTTTAGAGTGCGGTCCAACACACTACGAGTACAGCAGTACTGCACCGTAGAACGAGTAGAACAGCAATTCAACCTCGAACGTGTCGCGATTTCACCTCCTCCTGTCAAAGAGAGTGACGCACTCAGGCTGCCCTGGCCTAGCTACGTGCCAGGTGTATGGGCCGACCTAGACCACGCGTACGTACGAGTGATACATGCCAATGTGCTCCGCCCGCCCATTTCGACGACTGGCTTTCTCTGTTTCTACTGTTGTGCATATCTATCTCTTCGCGGAATGATCTTTAACGAAGGTTGGGGCCAGGAACAGGCTTGGGACGACGGCACCTTGTCGTACGGCTATGATGAAGGAGCCACGCCTCAGTCGCAGGAGGAAGGCACTTGGTTCGAAGGTCATGCTCCAGAGGTACGACATCGCATCGGTGCAAGAGTTTCCAGAACAATTGCAGCCGCTACTCGTCGTAGTGACCCACCATCGTATCGGGCCGAGTTGAAGCATAGACCAAGTCGAAGCATGGACGCCCAAGCTTTTCCTCCGCCTACGACGTAAACGATAGTCCTTGCTTGGGGTTGTTTCGAGCATCGTTCGCGCGATTCGAACGTCTCCACGCGAACATGTCGTCATATACGTTATTCTGTTGCCAATGCCTTGCTGCTTGGATATTTAGGGCCGAACACGCATTCTGCTGGTACACTGTTGTCAATACTCAGCCGTGGGAGTTACCTACTGCTGTACCTCGTATGCGCAATTCGGCCGTGGCCAGCCCCATTCGAAGCTGCCATACATTGCAAGCCCCAAGCGGTTCTTTTTTTTTGCATATTTTAAAAACATTCGTCAGCTTCTTTTCAGTAGGATGCACAATAAGCTGACCCTTTATGTGACTCGCCTAGGGTTGTGTATCAACAAAAAAACGGGGTTGATATGATACTTGATATTTTGGGCGGAATCGGCGTGATATTATCATGATATGTTGATATTATCATGATACATCGATATATCAGGTCATCATGATATGTTGATATTTTTGGAAGGTTTCAAACAGCGCAACAGCGCCCCGATGAGTTGAAACTTCACGACGAGTCAAATCACCGCTCGCGCGCAGGCATGCGCACGGCCGTAGCAGTGAGTATACGTGTTCAACTGGTAACAATCCCTCTGAAATAACTTATTTTGCTGCAGCCTGTATCAGGTATCAGAGACAGCAACATATCTACGCAAATAAATGCACACTCGCACCCGTGTGTGGTTGTACCATACGCCTCTTCTAGGTAGTTTATTTGGCCGTTTTGTCGACGCACGCCATATGGATGCGGCCGACTAACAAACTCTGCACTGCAGGAGTAGTATCACACAGACCCAGCCCACTATAAGTAGACACGTGAAACCCATGGTGTTTACAACGGTGTACATACAACCCTGTAACTTATCCTTCCATTTGCATCCGATAATTCATTCCCTCCGGGTCCCTGCAAGCGGTACTTTGTACTTGGCACTTGGCGCCCTACATAATTATCTACCAGATGTCATGTTTCATGCTTTCGTGCAGGAACACGATGTCTGCTACCCGCTCCCCACCCAGGCGGTTCCGGTGCTTCGTGACCACGCGTCCGCCTACTGAGAATACACGCTCGGACGCAGCAGAGACGTGTGGCGTGTGACCCTCGGCGTGCGCACGTATATCTACCACCTATCCGCTACTTGGTTGGGCCGCACAAAAATGGCGTTACATGACGCAAACGCCTCTTTTTGTGTCTGAAAATATCAACTTATCACGAAATTTCACTTGATTTGATATATCATGATAAGTTGATATATATCAACTTATCAGCGTTGTGTTGATGCGATACTTGATATTATATCAACTCAACTTATATCAACATATCACGCGTGATATTTTTGTTGATACACAACCCTAGACTCGCCCAACAGCTCACAGCGCTTCGCGCATGGTGCAAGCAATGCCTGCCTGGTCGGTGAAAACCCAACGTGCTCCGTCCCGGTATTGTAGTGATGCTACTACTCGTATGGGGCCTATGGTAATACGACTATGACCATGCATGACATGCAGCCGATGAGTACACCCTCCGCCGTATGACACTGTCTCCTCTACTGCTTGTAGTCGAAGCATCGGGGGCGAATCGATTGTTCCGTACGGCATGAAAAAAAAACTTCGGCTGCCAATTTGACACTGTTTCTCGACGCTCGTGTATTTTCAAGCCATAACAGAAACAGAAACATGCCACATGAATAAAACACGAATAAACGACGTACGTCTGGTGGTCTTGTACTGTATTAAATACATTTGTATATTAGAGGGGAGGGGGGAGTTTGGTTCAGATACTTGGTTGAACTTAAATCGGGAAGCTCGTCATGTTTTCGTTCCGTTTTTTTGCGGTCAGGATGCTGCCTGGACACAGGACCCCGTGGAAGCAGAAACCGAGCTCGAGGAGTGGCAGTGGGTGCAAGACCCCGAGAGCGGTGGCTACTACTACAATTATGTCACGGTAAGGGTGCTAAGGATCGTTCTTATCGAGCAACTTTTCCCCAAACATTCCAATATTTTTCTTAAAAAAAAAAGCAGGAAAAACAGGAAAAACAGGATGTATTTGGAAAGTTTGGAATTTTGACAGAGGGCGAAATATTTGGAAGGCTTCGCATTCCATTTCTTTGGAAATTATTTAAGGAAAATATGGGAATCCTAAAAATTGCGCAAAAAAAACATATTACGTAGACATTTCGGGGAAAAAGTGCTCGATAAAAACGACCCTTAATAGACAACACACGGGATCTGGGGTTTGTGGAGAGGTGTTGAATTGTTGGCATGATTGAAAAGAGGGGATGGGGAAGAGGGCCATCACGTTGATGAGGGTGCAGTTGGTTGAAATGGAAAGACAGAGGCTCGGAAGGGCTGAGATAGATAGGAAGAAGACAATATATTATTAGTAATGGGCCCTACTCGTGGATGTGAGCGAGCTGGGGTCTGGCACTGGGTGGGAAGTCGACGATACCCGAAGTTTGGGACTGAGCGAGTTAATTTCGTGAAAAAAAACGTTGTTTTTGTTTCAGTGTTTGAGGACGACATTTTCGGTGAAAAACCGAAAAACTTGAACCGCTGAAAAAAAAATGTTCAAGCTTTTGGGGAAAAACAGAAAGGGTTTCGAGAAAAAACAGAACGAAAAAGGGTCGAGGGTCGGGCAACCGCACCATAGGCGTACCGCTTGAGCCGTGTCGCTACTTGCGAGCATACAAGACTGACCAGGGCCATTCCCAAGACCGTTCACAGACCACGGCCGATGTTAGGAAGCGAAGTGGATTTCTGGGCTGTCTTCATCGAGTCAACACAGACGACATACCGAGGTAGCCGAGCGGCTCAACTCACTGAACAGCGCTGAAGGGCAATGCCTGACATTATACGTAGCCGACTTTGATGTTGTCACACGAAAATCGTTGCTGGTGCATTCACAACCCGAGGCACGAACGCCTGGCTCTTAGCCAGGCCGACTCCAGTTGAACCACCATGAGCATGAGTTATGTTATAAGGATTACCCTGGGCTGGGTAATTGATCGATCTTCTACCCCGATAGCAATACCCTCACAGTTACCCGTGCGCGGCTGCTGTGTAGGGACGGTTCTGTGTCAGGCGTAAGATTATTTAAACGAACTATGTGTCGTCGAGAAACCCCTCTTTCTGCTTTTTCAGTGACCCTCGAAATTTCAGCGGCATCTAAAAGAACGCGCGGGTCGTTAAGAACGACCCTGAGCCATGCTACGATAGACGCGTACCTGGTATATAGGTGTTCCTGCTTTTTTCTCGGCTTTTTTAGAAACAGGAAGGTCAACATCACACCCGAAAACGTTTTTTGTGGGAAAGAAAAAAAAACATTGAGGCAAAAACGCAGAACCTGATGAACAAAACCATCGAACAACATACCAGGTAAATTGCATGTCATGACATCCCCGGGATTGCAGAGCTATTGGGCACTGCAGTTCTTCTGGTGAGGAGCCGCACCGTAAGTCCGCAAAATTCGGGGCCCAAACGTACCCCTCCCCCCCCCCCCCAACATTTTTTGTCGATACAGACCTACTAGGCAAGGGGATTGCTCGTTATTAGGTTAAGCGTACGAACACATTCCTTGACCCAGATGTTAAGGCATTAGTCTGTTGGGCTACCGGTAAAAGGTTAACCGATTGCCTACCCGATCTAAGCCTTATAACACTCTCCCCCGCTGGAATGGACCGGATATATATATATATATATATATACGGGTCGACGCGTGTGACCAGCACGCGGTTGGTTCCTGTTTATTATGGGGATCCAGAAGTGTTTTCAGATTCTTGACATGAGGAAATTCGCTTTTTTTTTTTTCGAAAAACGTTTTCACGGTGGTCGTGAGATTCGAACTCACGATCACTACAACCCATGTCCTGCCGTCGGCGCCATTGGTTAGGGCATTAGTTCGTTGGGTTACGGGTAAAAAGATTAACCAATTGCCTACCCTATCTAAGCCTTATAACACTCTAAACCTGATAACACAGACCTGTTTATTGCAGAAATCGTTTAGCGGTACCGTACGCGACAGATGTTGAGGATCTCATATTTTTGGCCAGACTGGAATTCTTATGTTAAGACTGGGTGTGTTCCACACTATTTTCCGTACAAAGAGGTCGCATTCTTATTATGTTCCACAGAATCTCAGTCTCAAATTCCTAGTTATCATATTCTTAATCATCTGTCGCGTACAATTAACAGAGTAAGGATATCGTGGCCACACCGAAGCCCCTTAGGCTAACGTTGTGGGTTAGCAATTTCCCGGTGGTCTTTTGTAGGGGATCAAACTTACGAGGGCCCTTCCCAACGTATGTACGTATAAAGAAAAGCACGGTTCATGACAAAAACAAAAAAATCACGATTCGTGATATTTGGAAATTGGCGTTACGTCATGCTTTCAATAACAAAACCCTCACGGTTTTTGATTTTACAAATCTTGCGAAACACAAAATCTTGTTTTTTTTCCCCCCAAAACTTTTCAATGCTAAAATTCGTGACAAATATCACAATTCGCGAAAACGTCACTTTCTTTCATGAACTACTTGATAGGAACAAATTCCTATTTTTGGGGGGGGTTTGCTTTGATCCTCAGGGGGAGGCGCGATGGGACAACCCGACGGCTGTGGAGGAGAGCAACAGCCAAGCTCTCGTTGAGTACGGATACCAGAATGCTCTACTAGCGCAAAGCACCACCGATCCCAATGGGACGGCCGCTGCCGACCAATCAGCGCCGACGGAGGTCTACGGTAAGAGGCGAGAGCGTCGGTATGGTAATGCCAAAGGGTTGGCGAATCGCGTTGTAGCGGCTCTGGCATGATGGCACGAATCGAAGGATACGCATGTGCGCGACAAATGGCAGGCCGGACGACTACGCTCAACTCACGACCACAGAGGGTATATTATTATGCCCGATCACACGACAACAAAAAAACGATATAGATGATCACACTCCTATTTCTGATATTATATCTCGACAGGGGGGTAGGTAGCTCATTCTAAAACTACGAGTGAATCAAATGAAAGAAGGTACTTTTTTTTATTTCGCGCTTGCTGATATCCCACCCCGCTGGCTTGGGCTGTTTGTTTTTCAGTCGAACATGGGGGGAAGTGTTCGTATTACGGGGTGGGCTAATGTAGTAAATAGGACCCACGGTGCACACTAAAACCTATATATTTACCTATTTTTACTAACAATGTTGGGTCCTATTTACTATGGCCCTCCGTACTATTGGAGTGTCGGTTTTTTTTTTCTCTCTTTTTGCCGTGTCATCTACGATACCCTCGAGGTACGTGCAGTAGATGATACCTGTGGATACAAGGGGGCGCCTGGTACCGTTTTTTTTTTTCATATTCGCCAAAGTGATTTTGTTTTTTTCTAATGTTTCCCACGTTCGTAGGATATTCCGTCCGGGTTCGAGTCGGGAGCCCAGCAGCCTCTCTCCGTATGCGTGCTGTACGTAGAGACGCCCGAAACAAACAACACTTTTTCTTCCGGGCAATGGAATGTTTCTTTTTGAGTGACCGACGTTGAAGCGCATGCGATTTTCGTAAACATTTGCCGGATGACAAAACGCCTTCATATTATCATTGGGCGTTGAAACATGCTACCTTAAGGTAAAGATACACCATGTATTTTTATGAGGCTCTTCACTTGATTACAGTATAGGACTTCTATATATATAGTACACGTCACTCAAACACAGATTTTTTGTGGGAACTAAAAGTTGCGACCCATTCATCAATCGCATATTATACCCCGAGTAAGAAATGAAGCATGTTGCAACGCGAAAGTTAAATTTCGACGTTGTTTGTCTCAAGGAGCCAAAAAGTGTCATGTGAAGCACACGAGGGCAGTTTTGAGACTACTACTATAGAGTCAGCTCCGCGTTTTATATTGTCACATGTGCTACATACGGGACCGTTTTTTTTTCCCCCAAGGACTCTGTTGGCCATATTGTACTGGTTTGAGTGTAGGGGCGGTCAGTCAAGGGGGTCGGCGTCAAGGCCTCTTTTGGCCTTATTGTACTGGTTTGAGTGTAGGGGCGGTCAGTCAAGGGGGTCAGCGTCAAGGCCTCTTTCGGCCATATTGTACTGGTTTTAGTGTAGGGGTGGTCAGTCAAGGGGTCGGCATCAAGGACTCTGTTGGCCTTATTGTACTGATTTTAGTGTAGGGGCGGTCAGTCTAGCGGTCAGCGTCAAAGCCTTTTTTGAGTATAGTGCTGTTTTCTGTTCATTTCCATTTCATTTTCTTCTTTTTTTCGGGTTTTCACATAATATTAATACCATGGATGTGTTCCTGGTATTATTCGGTTGAAAAGTGATATGAGATGGTAGCAGACCACAGCTATCGAAAGTACCGTTCCCTTACGTACCGGTACTGCCGCCGTGCGCACTACCGTACTTCGAACTAGTTCGTTGTTTTATCTCGTTGGAACGCATTTTTTGTTACAGCACAGCGTGTTTTTGGTGACCTCAGACTGAATCTCAGGAAAATGAGCTACCACAGCTGGAATGTGAGAACATGATTATCATCATCACTGGTTTAGGTGTAAGGGCTTCTGAAAAAAATTCCGTGCACCCAACTGGGTGGAAATTTATTGAACACCCAGTTTCTGTTATATAGGTTTTACTGTGTACTCGTACTGCACCAAGAACCCGGATCCCACGACCGACACGAGGGATGACGGTTCGACGGTTCGCGCTTCGCGCTCTCGGTTCACGGTTCGCGCTTCGCGCTCACGGCCTCCGGCGGCTCCTGCGGAGGGCTGATTATATTTCTGCTCCTTGTGGGTGGGAGCAGGGTGCCAAATGGGATGCCCAAAAGGCGAGAAATGTTTAATTGTTCTTCTTATTGTATTCTTTTGCTTTTTGTTTGAAATATTTATAAAAAAACATATTTGGACAAATCCTCGAAAATTCACTGCCAATTTCGAACAAGGCCCTCCTCGGGATTCGCTTTTTTTGTGTCCCGTCGATCTTCCCTCAGAAAGTGTGCTATCCGACTACAGCTGACATCTCTAAACCTACCGGGACGCATGCTACGATAGAGGTTGCACGCGTTTGTTTTTGCTAAGCTCCTCAAAAAACTTTTAAAGGAAGGGCTTTCTTTTTTTAAAACACCCCCACCAAAAAACAATTCGGAGAACAAAAAAGTGAAAAAAAAGTGTATACCAATGAACATTCCTGTGTCTACTGTAATCATGCATGGAAAATACTGAAACACAAGAACTGAAAGACGGGGGACGTTTGGGTTAGGGCCCGAATTAACGAGTATAAAATAAATTTAATTTGAAAAAATAAATTCAAATTCGCTTTTCATTGGTCAACACACGCAGGCCCCGAAATTATACGACTTATAAAATAAATTAATTTGGAAAAAATAAATTCAAATTCGCTTTTCATTGGTCAACACACGCACCCACAACTTACCCAAGATCCTATACTCTTGGGTGTGGTGCGTGTGTTGACCAATGAAAAGCGGATTTGATATTTTATTTTTTCAAAATTGAATTTATTTTGTCATTCGTTATAAGGGCCCTAGGGCCCGTTTTAACGAAGAAAAAAAAATCAATTTGGAAAAAAAAAAATCAAATCCGCTTTTCATTGGTCAACACGCGCACCAGCACCAAAGATTAGGATCTTGGGGGGGGGGTGCTGGTGCGTGTGTTGACCAATGAAAAGCGAATTTGAATTTTATTTTTTTCCAAATTGAATTTATTTTATACTCGTTAATATGGGCCCTTAAGGAGCTCTATCGTTCAGAAAACGTTTCAGCCAAAAAGTGTCACTGGGACTGCCTCTATCGTAGCACGGGTCATGGAAATGCGGTGGATTTTCTTGTCGTGAAGAGGCGCAAGCAGAGCTCCAAGCGGAACGCCTCCGCAGTTTCCAAAGCCATTCGATTCCCGCGTGTCCGGTAAAAACAAACAATCGGGATTCGATCGCTTGACGATACAAGTCGCTTGCTTGCTTGCTTGCCTACTTGGCCCTACGCCTCGTACACAAGCCCAGCGCAACTTCAGGCGCTTGGGGTTTCCAACACGTCTCGACGGCATGTTATTTCACGGTGACCGACCTGTGTGTAGGTGTTGAAGTAGTAAGGGCCTTGTTCGGTGTCCACGCGTTGCCAAGGAGAGCCGACAGAGGGGTCTGGTTGGAGAAATTCGCCCCCCGCGGCCTGGACAAGCTTGTGGCCAGGGGGCAGGAGTGGCAGCGGAGGTGGTGGTGATGCCACCCACCCCCATCGAGGGGGGGGGGCATGGAGAGCATGACAGCAGGGGAAGCAGAGGGAGGCGGATGTGTAAAGTGCGAACTCGTACAATAGGTTAGGGGGGGTGCGTGGGTGGAATAGATCAAATAAGGACTTGAGCTACTTGGTGTACATCCATTGATTATATTTTTCAGGGGACGATATAGACATAAATGTACCAAGGGGCTAAGCCGAATAGAGTACTCTTCGACAAGGAGTGGGGGGGAGGGGGGGGGGGTGAAAACGATTTGAAAGGGCGACGTTTTCGAGTTTACTCGAAACCACTTGCAGACATGAACTGTTGTGATTTAGTTCGCGCTCAGACAAAGCACCGTATATACATGTTCCATTCCAACTTGAACCACTGTTAACACTAAAACTGCTACGTACGAATAGTTCGATGTATTCATAGCAGGAGGCGAAAGGGCTCACTATCACCCCATCAGCAGAGAAGAGCGTCTAATAACAGCCGATTTTCCTAATTGAGAATTGCCTTTCCGATGAGAATGAAAATCAAAAATATTGATTTTTGAATTGTAGGGGATGTACTTCCCTCACAGTCATTTTTTCACTGTAAACTATTGTCAGTTGTGACACCCGTCGATGACAAAAAAAAAAACGAAATCGGCATCGGCAGTCTCAGGATATCGAAGATCCCCCAAAATCTGGATTAGTGGGCGAGGTACCTCGCTCATAAATGCAAATTCCCTTAACTCCTCGATTTTACGATCCTGTCAGGTTGATTTAATTTTTTTTTCGTGGATCGATCCCTACCATCGAGGAACATGTTTTCTACGTCAAATTATGATCGTGAGCGAAATACAACTCTTAAACAAGAACAAAGTACTAACTTAGACCAAAGGTTATCGTACCACTTTGTGGCTCTTTTTTCTTCCCGACTTTTATTTCGGCAAACAAAGATAAAGGCTGTGCAGCAGCAGTGCCTATGGCCGAAGCAACATAATACTCGTATGTATTCAAAATATGGTACGTATCGTTTTCGTATACGTACTCGGTGTACGTCATACGTACATATTATACGTATCGTTCTCGTATATAGTGCAAGGCATGTATTATCTTATATACTTGCGGAACAATAAAAGAGCCAACCAAGATAATGGCGTATTGTACCTGGCATCATCTCAGGGGTCAGATGATGACGAGACACCCCTTTTTGTTGGATTTTTCAATCTTGGGGAACATAGTGGCCAACTTTATGCTCCATACGAGGGGTACACCCATTTTCTTTGGCACAATGTTGCGAGTAAGAT
This sequence comes from Saccharina japonica, assembly GCA_008828725.1. NCBI lineage: Eukaryota > Phaeophyceae > Laminariales > Laminariaceae > Saccharina > Saccharina japonica. The sequence continues at coordinate 414,877 of MEHQ01000532.1, read as the reverse complement.
ATTGAACGAGCCACAAAGTGGTACCATAACCTTTGGTCTAACAACATCGATTTTCATTCTCATCGGAAAGGCAATTCTCAATTAGGAAAATCGGCTGTTTAATGTTGTGAACCCTATCGGAATCAACTCAAAAACAAACATACCATAGCAGGCATGTTTCCTCCGCGGTGACGGACATTCTGACACCATCACACCACCTCAACATCTTCATCCAATAGAACGCTCCCATTTCCAAAGGCGAAACTCTCCTATAATACTCGTATGTACGTGATCACACCTCCGTGGATTACATGTGACCATGCTGCTTAGCAGGCAGACTGCAAGTGCTAGAGCAGCTCGTGGTAGATGAGATAGACGAGCTACGAGTAGCTCGTGATAGACGAGCTATGAGTAGCTCACGATCTGCCCGATGTGCGAAAGATTGATTCGGGGTACGAGGGGGGGGCAATCGATCACCTCGTCATCTTCCTGCTCCTGCTGCTCTTCCTGCTGCTGATGCTGCTGCACGTAGTCTCCCGCCTCCGTGTCGTAGAGCCAAACAGTCCCGTCATCCGCGGTAAACACGTAGCTTTCCTCCCCTGCAGTATTCGCATGGCCCGGCAACCTTAAGCTCAGTGAAGGGGGCAAGCATTCGAAACATTCTGACACCCACCCACTCACCCACCCACCCCGCCCACCCACCCACCCCACCCACCCATGGTTTACTTGTTTGTTCGTTCATTTGCTTGTGTGTTGAATTATCCTCCGGGGGGGGTTGAGCCGAAACCCCATTGTTTATCTTGTAATCGGAAATAAGGCTAGTCTATATATATATACGTACATGTAAAACTGTGTTCGGGTTTATATTGGACGAAGAGGCGTGATGATATCGGGGTTTAGCCACCCCGCTGGAAAGGCGGCATCTTATAGCAGCAGACCTTGTTCGGGTAACCGTTTTTTTTCAGTTTCACAGCGCATGTGTATATACTTACACAAGCAAATTGCATTCGTGCATGAATCAACTCCCATCTTACAACCACTCCAAAGGAAAGCCTTGTATACTTACATATATAGCGCGCGAATGCGTAACTATTGTGATACCGGGGCACTGACTGTTTGTTGTGTCACGTTCCGTTGTTGTTTTTGTCCTGCACCAAAGTCGCACAAACAGTTGCCTTATGCACTGCTGTAGCAGGATAAGCCGGGAACGGTTTCAGCGACTGGGCAACTTGTCACACAAAAGACGATGTCCGAGACTGGCTAACCCCCCCGCGCTTTAGCTCTCAAAGTGGGACCGCACTTTACGTGTCGGGCAAAAACACTTGGAATTAGAGTCCTAGTTAGGTTTATCTTGGAATTAGAGTCATATTTAGGTTTATCTTGGAATTAGAGTCATAGTTAGTTTTGTCTTGGAGTTAGAGTCGTATTTAAGCTTATCTTGAAATTAGAGTTATATTTAGGTTTATCTTGGAATTAGAGTGCAACACTAAAAATGCTAAGTTAAAAATACTGACGTTGACGTCAAGCCGTCGTCGTACATACGAACTAGTTTATGGGATAAATGCTCCTAGTTTTAATGTTGTAGTAACAACAGATACGAAGTAGGTACTTTAACTCTTGAGACCGCGGTTTGACCGCTTGACTGACCGCCCATACACTGAAACCAGTATAATAAGGCCAAAGAGTCCTTGACGCTGGCCCCTCGACTGACTGCCCCTATACTACGTAAAAGCAGTTTAATATTAAAACAAAATGATCCTTGACGCTGACCCCTTGCGATTTCCGTGCACCCAGCTGGGTGGAAATTTATTGCACACCCAGTTTCTGTTATATAGGTTTTNGGGGGGGGGGGGGGGGGGTCGACCGGTGGTGAAAACCTCTCTCAAACACGCCTCCCCTCCCCGCCTCTGCGCTCGCCTGTTAAAAACAAATGGACAGGAAACTTCATGGGACCCACCGCAGGGAGAGGAGGACAGCTACAAAAATGGGCAGGAAACTTCATGGGACCCACCGCAGGAGGCGGAGGACAGCTCAGCGGTGCCCCAGTTACCGCAATCGTGGGAAGTTGACACCGAACACCAAGACGACGGGACGAACGACGAAACCATGCTACAGCAGCCAGACGAGCCCGTTCCAAGCGTTATCGCCGACGATATAGGAGAGGAGTCGTCGGTGTCAGCGGTATCGGCGCACGGCTCGGCGACTCCAGCGGTAGCCGCGCCCGAGAACAATGGCGAAAGAGATGAGAGCAAGGGCTCGGCGGGAAGCGTAGTAGCCGTCAAGACTATCGGCGGCCGTAGCCAAGGGGGCGATAGTGCCGACGGGGATGATGGAGGCGGGTGGGACCAAGCGTCCGCCGGGGTTGTCAGCAAGTGGTCCGCGGAGAAGCTTCGCGAATATTCGAAGGTGATCCCATTCTACCGTTCGCGTGGGGCATGCTCTTGTGTGGTTCGGGCCTTTTCTGGTAGATTATCTTGACAACGTTTTTTCATGTTTCATTTTGGGACACGAACGTACTGCTGCTGTGGGAGGGGGGGGAGTGGAGATGAGACCGGTTGCCGGCGAAGCTTAACGACGAGCTGACCTTGAAAGAGCTCGTAAGACGTTGGAGATTGTTTCCCATGGGCAGCGAGCGATCCCCCTTTTGCTTTTGCACTGCTTATTAGGGTATTTCACCGCAGTAATTGCCGGTTACAAGCAACACGTACCTTGCTTAGTGTAATATAACCAAGGTGACGAAAAAACACGCCCCAAGGCATACGCGAGCTCTTGAGCCATGCCCATCATTTTACCGCCCGCTAATACTCACCCGGAGGTTCCACGCGAAGAACGACAGACCGCACCCCCCGACCCTCATCAAACGCTCACCACGCCTACCACGCCTGCCATGTATATAACTACAGTAGTTCCCGGCTGGTCTTGAGCAACCGACACGTCTATTTCCGTAGTTTTATTTGGTCAAAAAGTCACAAGCTAACACCCCCCCACCCCCCGCCCCTTTTCAAGCGATTCATCACGACCCCCATGGGACTAATTGCTTTCTACCATTGTCAGTAGCAACGAACGACACAACAACTGATTCTACTTTTCTTCTTCGTTTGTCGAAACCTCACACCCCTTTGTGCTTCGGGGCTCTGCCCCCCGGTGGCCGCGAGCAGACGCTGCCGGGGGAATGGTTGGTCAGCGACTTCCTGCTGGAGCGCGCGACGGAGGACTACGACAAGATGGTCGAGCTGGACGACTCGGAGATCGAAGCCATCAAGACCAAGGTGGGCGCGAGATGATAATGATGATGATGATAATGATGATGATGATGATGATGGTGATGGCGATGATGATGACGATGATGATGATGATGTCGATGATGATGACGATGATGATGATGGCGATGATGATGACGATGATGATGACGATGATTATGATGATGATGACTATCACATGTGACGTTGACGTTGTCATCGACACCAGGACGGTCTGAGTCTGTTTCCAGCTCCGGCAATGTAATCGGTTTGAGGCTCCCTCTCTCTTCCATGGTTGCGGCGGGTCTCCGTGGCCAGCGGCAGAAGCACGTTCCTTCGTGCGCCCTCCCGCCCCCCTTCGATGTATATATATATATATATACCAGGTATATTCATCCGCGTCATTAGCTACGTTCGTGATTTTTTCCTGCACCTATTTCCCTGTTTCCCTGTTTCTCGCCGTGAAGCTGGTTTCGACACGAAGGGACAACGGGTCCGGTCCGTACATCGCCGTAGACAACCCAGAATCAAACAAACACTGGAACCACCACCCCTTTCTCTCCCAAAATCGAGTTTCCACTGATTTTGGTCCCCCAAGATCGAGTTTCCCCTGATTTTTGGTGCCCCAAAATCGAGTTTCCATTGATTTTGGTTCCCCAAGATCGAGTTTCCACTGATTTCGGTCCCCAAAAAATCGAGTTTCCACTATTTTTGGTCCCCCAAGATCGAGTTTCCACTGATTTTGGTCCCCCAAAATCGAGTTTCCACTGATTTTGGTCCCCCCAAAAATCGAGTTTCCACTGATTTTGGTTCGAATATGTTTTCCTTTTTTCGCGTCACTGCAGGGAACCTCCCGAATCATCCGTTCCCTTGTGGGCCCCGAGGAAGGGGAGGACGACGAAGAAGACGAGATCTCGCTGCCTTCCGGCGAAGAAAGCGGAGAAGGTTCCGAGCACCGCGTCTCGGGGTCCACCGGAGCCGCAGAGGTGAGTTTCAGACGCGTGCTGTTTGCCTTTTGGGGGTAGCGCCTAATTATTTGGAGGCTCCCTTCCTCACTTCAGGAGGTGACGCGTGCTACGATAGAGGTATAATGTATACCTTTTTTTGGCTGAAACGTTTTCGGAACGACGGGGCTTCTTAACCCAAATTCGCCGGAATTTGTCCATTTTTGTGTTGCCATATGTTTCGTTGTCTCGTCAGGCCATGGGATTGTGCGTCGGGTACATATATACGGTAGCACTTTTGTTTTCCTCCAAAAATTGTTTTTGACTTGCTTTAGTATAGAGCTCCTCGAGTGACCAACCACCCTCAGAAGGCAGAAACATGGTGCACCTGCTTGCAGGCTACCGTAGCATGCGTCAGGTCAACACTAATAGTAAGTCAAAAACTGAAGAAGAAAAAAAAAAGCAACAATTCCCATGGCCTGGGGATATATATATAGGGAATTAGCCAAAAACAGGTATACCTACGCACTTTGAGCCATTTATCGGTACACTGCGTAATGTACACCGGAAACGGCTTCCTGGCCCGCCTGATATTGGGCCTGCGCTCCATTGTACCTACAGATGGCTCACAGTGCGTAGGTACACCTATTCTCGGCTACTCATTCCACGTATCACCTATTTTTGGGCTTCAAGTGTACCTATAAATGGCTCGAACGATCACTTTTTGGCAACTGAAATACAGACAGACGGCCACACCAGATGCCGGGGCTGTCAACCAGTGACCGTACCTGTCAACCAGATGTGATATTAGTCGTTTGGGCCACATGCCTTTAATGGGTGTGATCGCGATGCGCAGAAACAGCAATGACGAGAGTGTCCATGCCATTATGCTGAAAGTACAATACACATACTGTAGTGCGGTATATAGTAGGAGCGACCTTGGTATATACACGTGTACAGAGTAATACCATACGGTTAAGGGGGTCTGAGTTACACAGCCGTTGGCGCTGTCCGGAACAACATTCCATAGCAAACGTGGGTGAATACATATGAGGAAGACAGGTGCGGTCGGCTGGTTGACAGTCCGGACATCTGGTGTGGCCGTCTGTCTATATTTCAGTTGCCGATCGTTCGAGCCATTTATAGGTACAGTTGAAGCCAAAAATAGGTGATACGTAAAATGAGTAACCAATAATGGGTGTACCTACGCACTTTGAGCCATTTGTAGGTACAATGGAGCGCAGGCCCAATATCAGACAGGCAGGGAAGCCGTTTCCGGTGTACATTACGCAGTGTACCTATAAATGGCTCAAAGTGCGTAGGTATACCTATTTTTGGCTCATGCCCATATATATGTATATTTATATTGTAGTTTTCTTCTTTCGGAGTGTTTATGAGTGATCAGCGTTGAAGTCCATTATGCTACGTATATACAACATTGTCGGATGGCAAATATAATAATAATATAATAATAATATAATAATAATAAATCGGCGAATTTCAAGGGCCGATTTTCGCTCCACCACGGGGGAGGGTGGAAAAATGCGCTGAGCGATGTGTGTCTACCGAAAGGTCACGACGACATCTTCCCAACGCCGCCATGCTCGTCGTTGTGTGTACCCCCCCCCCCCTCCCATATAGATTTGGGAGACAATCGGTTCTGAAATTTGTCTCAAGGGGGTGTGATACATTATCACCCCCGGGTGATACGGTAAGGATTGGTGGCGGAGTCAGCACGGTAGGACTACGTATATAGAAGTATGTGTCTACGATACGGAAAATGGACGATCGCTGCAGCAGTATTAAAAACATGCGGGTCACGTTTTTGGGTTGCAGGACGCTATTACCGAAGACCATCGTAAAGGTAGGATCAAATATTGTTGGTAAAAAACAGGGAAATATGTAGGTTTTTGTGTGTACCGCAGATCCTATTTACTGCGTATGGACCCCCCCCGTAACAGTAAAATCGTTGACCAATCAGCGGGAAACAACCGTTGGAACATCGGCCGGGGCAGGAGGCCTCATCCAAATCCAATACTTACATTGAATGATCGGCGGCAGCGCTAAAGAATACTATAGTAATGAAATTTTGGATTGTTCAGCCGTGCTCAGGCGGCGAGCTCTACAACCCTAACCCCATAAATCGGATATAATATTACCGGGGAAACCATAGTAAGTCGTAGGGCCAAACAGTGGTAAGAAACATCGGTAAATACATATTACGGGTGCCCATAGTAAATACTAGTAAATAGGACCTACGGTTTACTCAAAAACCTTTACATTTTACCTACTTTTACTAACAATATTCTTCTCCCTCTTTCGCTAATAAATTAATTAATTATTCCCCCCCATGCCACGAACAACCTACCTATTTCTGTACTGCACAGATCCTGCACATCAATATTTGGTCCTATTTACTCTATGGTACTCCGTAAGGGCCCGTTTTAACGAAGAACAACAAAATTCAATTTGGAAAAAAAAATATATCAAATTCGCTTTTCATTGGTCAAAACCCGCACCACCACCCAATATTATTTTTCATTGGTCAAAACCCGCACCACCACCCAATATTATACCCCAAGATCCTAATCTTTGGTGCTGGTGCGTGTGTTGACCAATGAAAAGCGAATTTGAATTTTTATTTTTCCAAATTGAATTTATTTTATACCCGTTACTATGGGCCCTAATACCTGGTATAAAGTAGGCCCCTTATTTACTATGCTCTCCCGCAATAATAGACCATGTTTCAGCTCAAGCTTGTCCGAGGATGGGAGTCACGATAAAGTTCTAGACCTCGCTGACATTATTACTAGTTGTATTTCTTGTAGGCGGGGCCCGTGCTGTACCTACCAACCGGGAGCGATTCCAGTCAACATTTTCCCCACCCGCGACCCTTCCACCGACGCTAATCGCACGGCGGACCCCCGGTGCAGGTCGGGGGACGGGCGCAGAGCGAGAGGTCGGCGGCGACTGCGGTACCGAGCGCGAAATCAGAGATATCTCTGATGGGTTATCGGGGTGGAGGGGAAGGGCAGAGGGAAAATAGGAGGAGGTCAATCTTGGGGCTGAAGCAGGCCTCCGCCGGGAGCAAGGAGGGGCTAGGGGCGTGGAAGGTACTGGTTCTGCATAGAGACGTAGGCGATTTTTTTTCTCTCCCTGAACGCTCGTAGAGGCACCGGTGTGCGCCGCCCCCCGAAAAAACTGCGCGTACCGGTCGAAGGAGCCTCGGCGGGCCACTTGCTGCGCGCCTCGTGCATGCACTGCCCACAAAAAGCGCCGTTTCGATATTGGCTGTCCTGATGAGGGGCGTATCGGTCGACTCGAGCTTGCGCCCGAACTGATTTTTACACCCAGCTTCCGCCTTCTAATCATACTCGCTATCTATCTTCGCGCGCTCGATAAAACTAACGATAAACGCCTCGCAAGACTGGGGTATCCGCCCCCCCCCCCCCCCCCGCCCCCAACAAAGAATCTCGATTTCATCAAACCCTCTCTGTGTTGTGCCTCCGCAGGTTCGCGCGTGGGAGGTGAAGGCGAACCAACTCGGCCTCTTGACCCCACGCGCTCCGCTGGAGGTTGGAAGGGGGGTCTGCCGCCTACGAGAGACGGAGGCCATGAGAAAAAAGCGGATCAGTTACAGGTAGCCCCCCCCCCCCCCCACCGCCGCCCCGCAGCTACTACGTACTGTGAGTTCGAGCTGCAGGAGACTTCCCCCCCCCCCCCCCCCCCCCCCCCCCGCCGCATGCTCCGTCTCGTAAGGGATGCGTGGTCAATGGTCAAATGACTAAGGCAATCAGCAAATAAGTACGCCCCCCCTCACCCCCAAGGCTTCGCATCAACGACGAACTCCTGATGTCGCACGATGATTTTAGAGGGAGATACGGAGGCGGAGGGTGTGCGAGGGGGGGGGGGGGGGGGGGGGGGGGGGGGGGGGGGGGGGGGGGGGGGGGGGGGGGGGGGGGGGGGTACGCACAACATGCACCCGCAGTGTTTTACTGGGGGGACATACAGTAGTAATTATAACCGAATATGGTGTGAAAACACAGGGGGGATGTATAGTTTTTGGGTCTATTGTGAGTTCTGATTACTATCTTACTACAATAGAGGCTTCCACATTTAGGATATATGACGATCTAGATCATCCACAGATACATCGTGATCTAGGTCATCTGCAGATAGATCATGATCTAGATAATCTATGTCCTAACCAACTTTAACGAAGTGCTGTGCAGGATTCGTATACCTAGCACATATCCAACCCAGGAAAACATGGCGCAAGGCCATGCATGCGCATTGTTACGGCTCCCACCCGCAAGCATGATCTAGGCCGTACAGACCAGGAATCTATCCGGCCCGACATATCTAGATCATGATATATCTGTAGATTATCTGTCGGACGCGTGGGAGGTTCATTCGCCTAGGTTGCGACTCCTGGTTGGGAGCTAGGTGGCGGGCGCCGGCGAGGGAGGGCGGCGAGGGAGGGGGGGGGGCGCGAGGGAGAGGGGGGATGCGTATGCAGAGGCTTTTCCGCATCATGCAGGGATCTCCCCACCCGTCCTCGCCCTTCGCCAACACCCCTCCCGTTCAGAAGGGGTGACCACGCGTACACGTTCCGGAGGCCATGCGTAAATCGGACAAACAACGCGAGTAATTGAAGCGATTGTCTTGGCTTGCCAGTGACCCGTACGTGGAATGAGGCGTGAGCGAACCACGTGCGCAAAGACCTACCAAAGCCTTAAAGACATATTCTCCCCGCTCCTCGCTCAAAGCCCCCCGGTCCCCGCTCCCCTCCCCCCGTCAGCAGCTTCACCAATCAAAGCGGTATGTAGCGCGTTAAACGTTCGAAACAGTCGGCCAATATCGCCCCCCCCTAAAAAAAACGGTACTGTAACGCATTCACTTTCGAAACCCCCCCGAAAGACCCCCCTTATAAGAGGTGGTATATAACTTGTTCATGTTCGAAACGCACCTCCAGCATCTTCCCCTTATTATAACAAAAAAAACGCCTTCGTCGTGTCGAAACCAGATGGAAGGTGGAGCAAAAGCGAGAAAGGGAGGAGGTGCGACAGCGGGAAGACCCTACCCCGGCGGAGGCAGCGGAGACTGCCGTGGAGGGGATCATCGCGGCTATTGAGGTGCTGCTCATTTTGTTTGTTTGTTTTTCAACCACGGATGACTGAATTTAGGGGGCGCGCAAAAAATGTGTTGCTGTGTGCAAATTTAACGTCGCACACGCTCGACAGATCATCTACAGATAGATGATCTACAGATAGATCATCTAGATTATCTATTAATACATCATCTAGATCCCAACCTGCCGTTGTAATGTGTTATGTATAATCTGTATGGTACAGATCCAAGGAACATGTGCTACAGCAGATCATGCGTATCAACCGTAGTACGCGCGATCGAGGTATCCCACGCAGACCAGTAGAATCTATTAATAGATGATGTTCCGGTTCCTGACTGCTGTGGAAATGTCGATTTGGTGTGTGGGTGTTCTGTGTTCTGTGTGCTATGTTCTGTGTTCTGTGTTGACATTGATTGCACGTGCCGCAAAGTGGTCAGTCAGCACATTGAGCAAAATGCTGGGAAACGGAGCAATGTACGACCAAAATGCACGCAATACCTCTATCGGCATGCCGAAAGATATATCTATAAAGATGAGTTTCGACGAAATCCTCGATTTCACAGGCTGTTGGATTTATATTTTTATAACTTATCACACGGTTCCCACCCGGCAAGATGAGCTGCTAGATAATAACAGATCAAGCATCCGTTTGCCCTGAAATTTTTCTACGTTTTTTTCGCTCGCATTCCTTCACACATCGCCTGGGTTACCCCACTCACATCCACATCCACATCCACATCCACATGGAAACCCCGGGGATGTACACATAGCACCCAGGATGGTTCCTGACGACGACAAACACTTACCAAAACAGCTGTTGGAAGATATATATATATATATATACTGTAGGATCGACAGCTGTTGTGGTGTAACCACAACCATTTCATGACACCGCTGTCCTTCGCCTGCTGCGTTTTGCATAAGCCGATCGCCTCGAAGGGGTGTCTTTTCGGTTTTTGACCCCCTATCAAACAAGCTTTTGCTGTTGCTGTTGCAACAGAGGAGGAGCGACGGGTTGCATTGGCACCCTTTGGAACCGTTTATGATTCAATATGAGTACCAAACGGTCCTTACATTTATGTCCAAAGTGGATTGTAAGTGGAAAAAGTGCGGTGATCTTACGCTTTATTTTGTTTTTACCAGTCTCTCCATTGTGGTGACCTAAACCCATTCAGAACTGCAAAAAAATGACCCACATTGATTTCAAATAGTTTGTCCCCAGATACGTGGGAGCAGTTTTTAAAGGTTTATTTTTTCACCAAACCCGCCGGAGGGTAAATACACTAAACTTGAAAAAAAAAAATCGACTTTTTGCTTTTTTTTTTTTTTTTTCTTCTTCTTTTTCGCAACAACGATGGGTGGGACAGCGGCGAGAACGGCGGGAGCGGCGATTGGTGGAGCACAGCGCCCGCGTGAAGGAGCGGGCGCGCTGGCACCCATCCGCGGGGGAATACCTGATGCAAAGGCTTGTCTTTCCGTCGCCGTCGACGCCAGCGCTTCCGGCGGCAGGGTAGGTGGCTATTTAGCCTAAGGGGGGAGGGCGGGCGGATGGGTGGGCAGAAATAGGAGTGGGCGGCCGCTGCTTGCACCGAGGCGTTACCTCCTGAGAAACACTACAGTACCTGCCGTTCCAGCAGGAACATGTTTTTATATATACCGTGCGTAGCGCCGGGAGGGTGTACTCATGTCGTGCACGGCCGTAGTCATATGGCCATAGACCCTCGCATCCCTACAATGCCGGGACGGAGCACGCTGGGTTTTCACCAACCAGGCAGACATTGCTTGCACCAAGCGCGAAGCGCCGTGAGGTATTGGGCGAGTTGCATGGAGGGTGAGCTGCATCCTGCTAAGAACCGCCTCTGAGGTGGACTTGCATATGGGCGACAGCTTCAATGAGTTAATTTAATTTCTGGTGTGGCCACTTCCGGAGACAGCAATGGGTTTTACGATGTAACTGCCTCGCGGATGCCTTACCATATTAACACTACGTGATACGACCATTCCCCTTGTGCGGAGCAAAGGTTCTCCACCCCGCACAAATGATCTACTCGACCGCCAGCTTTGGTGACCGCCGAAAAAAAACAATTGGCACCCTGGTTGTCTAGCTCACGCAGCGAGTGGCGTGTTTTACAGCGTCGTTGCCAACCGACGCCAACCCAACCTATAAATATATCATATATTTATAGGGGGGCGGGCGTACTCATTTGTTGCTTGCTTTAGTCATGTGACCATTGACCACGCATCCCTTTCGAGACAGAGCGGGGGTTATATGCCCGTTATGCGACCCCGGATTCAAACAACGGAAAGGCGGGAGCTAGAGAAGTAGGGCAACGAAAATAGATGGGATGGAAATATATATATATACATACCGGTATATTCTAAGGTTATATTCTCTCGCAGTGCTTATGAGTGATCATCGTTGAATTTAATGCTACACATTGTTGAAGATGGCAAGGATACTAATAACACATGCGAAAAATCCCTCGCGAGTACCAGGTAGGTGGTTAGTTGGAAGAGGCGGGTGAACAGGACTAAAAATGGGCGTGCAGAAACAATATACATTTGAAGGACAAAAACACCGAGGAGTTTACTCCTGTGACGCGCTACGTAACGTTCCAGCAGTCACCATTCTCCCTCATCAGAGGGTGAGAGGATTAAGACAACTTGTACGATCGCGTTCCATTGGTGGGGGGGGGGGGGGGGGGGGGGGGGGGGGGGGGGTGTACTCGATATTCATGCATGGCCGTAGTCGTATGACCATAGATCCAATGAACGGTCTCCGTTGGGAGTTTTTTCTCCTTCACGCGTAACTTGATGACTTGAACAAGCCAGCAACCATCCACGGCAAGTGCTTCGAGTTGGAGACGAGGTCTGTCGCCAACGTCGCGTGTACTCCTTACGCCCCATTCCGTACGGTAATCGGCACGCGAACTTTTATTTTTATTTTTTGCGACACGCACTGGCGGGTAAAGCGCAAACCTTGGAAGGCGTACCTACAGTAGTATAGTGCGTACGTGGCTATATTTCGAGTAGGAGCAATCGTAACCCCTTAATAAGTGCGGCCTTTATTTGGGATATTGCCAGAAGTTAACCCCTTAAGAACTGGTCCCACGAATTTGGGAACTAACTACTTGGAATTAGAGTGGGATACGTTTTTCAGTTCTGAATGGGTCCCACGTATTTTGGAACTAACTACTTGGAATTAGAGTGGGATTAGTTTTTCAGTTCTGAATGGGTCCCACGTATTGGGGACTAACTACTTGGAATTAGAGTGGGATAACTTTTTCAGTTCTGAATGGGCGAAGGTGGGATGTTTTTGTCAGTACTGTAAGGGTGCCCAAAAACTCTCTCTGCTTGTGCATGGAAGGCTGCATATATGACGTGACCAGCGGACCTCCCGAAAATCTAATGTATCTCTACCACGTATCAGGGCAACGACGCAAACTGCTCGGCCTGGTAACGTGTTGTCATGATCGTAATGTTTCTCGTGTCTCCCCCCCCCCCCCCAACCCTTTCCCATGTTTTCCTATTCGGGGTGCTCCTAAACGTAGAGCCACTTCGAACGAGATGGATCAGGGGGTGAATAAGATCGTCTCTGACGCCGACTTTGTGGACGCCAAGCTGACTCAGGTGATTCAATATAATTTTTTATCCTAGGGGAACTAGCTAAAGTGGGAACGCCATCATTATCATCACCCTCAATATCGCCTTTACGCCTCACGGATCGGCTACCTTGGTTGATTGACATGCCTTCGCAGCCCTTCGCGTTTGATACTACAAGATGCGTTTTTGTTCCATTCCCGTTCCGTCTATTTTTCTTGGCCCTACGCCTCCAACTGCCCCCCCTGTCATAACTCAGATTCGGTGGCTACACAGCGGACGCCCTCCCACCCCCCACTTACGGCGCATGCCTCCATTTTCATCGCGGGAACATCAGTCCCGCATTTTCTTCCCTCGTGGGCTCGCGTCTAATTGTGTTTGGACACGTTCATAGGCACAATTCTGCAGTCCCGTCCCGTTTTGCTACGTGCAAGAAAACAAAAACTCCCGGCCGCAGGGGGGGGAGTGGGGCTCGAACTCGCGAATTCCAGCTTAGCAACTACCCTGTTTAACGACTAGGACGCCGGGGGCGCAGGGCTTGTCTTAGAGAGCTACCTATGGAAACCCCGTACTAACCGACTTTCGTTCACACCAAACGTTTTGTTGACGTCATGCGCTGTGACCCTGCTGTCCTCCTCTTCCGGCATGCGCCTGCTGCTACTGCTGCTGCTGTGGCCCACAGGCCGGCAGTGCCATTCCTTGGGGCCCGAAAACCGTCGAAAATAAGCCGCTGCCGGCGCCGATAAAGCTACTGCCTAAGGTAAGACCCGAGGGGGAGGGGGGGGGGGGGGGGAGGGAGTGCCTGCAGGAGCACCCTCGTCTGTACTATCGTGGGGCAGGCACGAGACAACGCTTTTGTGTGATTGTTCGTCGCGCTATATACGTTTTGAAGTTTTTTGTTTTTTTTTCGTTTTTTTTTAGAATATCCGGCGGATGGGAGCAAACAATACAAGCGTACAGTAAGCCCACCACAACTCCGCATACATGATTTGCGTCGTGTGTCCATTCGGGTCGAATGTAGCACGCAATGGTTGTCGAAGTGCCCAACGGTGCTGCCTGCCATGGACACGATTTCTTTTACACCCCATGAAAAACAATGTGTGTATCAGTGCCCGTCCAGCTGCATTCCTAATAGGGGGCAGAGAGGCAGCAGGCAAGAAAGCGCCTGTTCCCACCTCCGCTATTCAACGCGTCTTCCACTCACTCTTGTGCTGGTTACCATCCCTGTGTCTGCGATCAACCCGTCCGTCCTGTTTCCCCCAAGACTACATACAGTACGTACATCGCGAAAACGTATTCAGTGGGACGTCCAGCAACCGCAATACCACGCCTCGGGTGTTTACGCAGGGCACATAAACAAAATGAAAAAGCGTCACGAAACGCGCCAAACAAGTACCGGTACGCCGTTTTCTGCTTGTCGTCTGGAGCCATCGGGGGGATATTCTAGCGGGTTTCCTACTGACGTATAGGCATGCATGCGGCATACATATAAACATGCTGGGAACGTCACCATGTACTATCACTCTGTGTTTCGTTTCCTGCGTGCGCTTCTGCTAGTTCACCTATCTAGTCACGTGTGCACCGATGCTGGTTCCGACGCCCCTGCTAGGTTCAAGGGTATCAATGTGGAGGTGTGCGTGACCGCTTGATGCTGACCCCGGTCTCCTCCGGGAGTTCAGGGGTATAGGTTGTTGAGTTGTGAGTGACCGCTTTTTCTGCGTGCCCCGCGTACATGTCCCCACCCCGCCCGTGCGGATGTATGTGTGTGTGTGTTTTTTTTTCAGACTTCCAGTTTCGCCAAACTGCGGTTCGACTTACCGGCAATGATCCACCAGGGACTGGCGCACACCCCATCCCTCCCGAGGCTACCTTCTGTCAAAACTCTGGCCAGGGTCCGGTCGTTGGACGACCTCAAGCGCGAACTGAACGCGGGATTTTCCTCTAGTGTAGGCGATATCAAGCAGGGGAAGTCGTCGGCAGTGAACGTGTTCCAGTCCAAGATTGATGCACGGGGCGAGGGTGTCCTGAAGACAGCAGTAGTGGATGCGGGGAAGGCCGTAGTGGTGTTTTCTGCCGGCGAGCAGCCTCCTCCCTCAACAGGGCTCGCCGCCGCTTCTTTGAAGTCTGTAGCTTTAACCGGCCTGTCTCCACCGCCAGCATCGGGTGATGCTCCTGTTGTTGACGCTACTGCCGAGTCGGCGTCTCCGGCCATCGTGACTCCAGAACGACACGGGGAAGAAGCCATCCAAGGGTCAAGTGAAAAATACGAGGCTAAGCCGGGATCAGACAATATATCTGTGATTACGCACCGATCGTCGTCAGCAGAAGCGGCAGCCGCTGCTGTACGAGGTGGAGAACACGAGTCCAGCACGACCCCCCGCCCAGGCGCTGCCACCACCCCGCGCACCCCACCGCCTCAAGCGAAAGAGGCGACATCAGCGGCGGGGTTGAAGCGCGAGCAAGGGCTCACGGTTAGCCACGAGAGGGACGAGGAAACCCTCGACAAAGAGCCGCCGTCTTCCAACCGCCCCGCCAGTGTATCAGAGGAGCCAACGCCGGCACCAAAGTCTACGGCGATTTCCAGAGGGCCCGCGATGAACGTCGCCGAGAAAGTCCAGGCGATGCACGATGATATTCGAGATGGACAGTATAAGACAGGGCCAGCAGACGCTCTGTCGGGCTCGGTGGCGTTGGCCGCCGTGGCGTCTCTTGACCAGCAAGTGCGGGGAATCGGGGTGCGTATTTGGAGGCGTGTTACAGCAGGGGTATGTATCACCTAATGCTTCTGAGGATCCTCGCTTGGTTATAATATGGGAGGTCTATCCCTCATCCAACAACAAACTTTGTGATACAGCTTGTAAGCCAAGCTGGTTTCGTTTCTGCACCACTTTTAGTGGGAGCAGGGTGCCGAATGAGATCAGGTCCGGGTAGGGGATCAGGGCGAGGGTGGGAGGTGTGGGTGTTCCGACCAAACGAATGGAGGCGTGTTCTGTGGGGGTTGCTCGGTCGGCCCGACAACGCCGTTCACCCCAAACACTACAATGACCCTAATACACTCCAGTAGCGTGTGGGTTGTAATTAGTGCTGCAAGTTCTAAAATTGCAATTAGCCGCGCCCGGTACTGCAGACCCGTTTGTTTTGGAGGCGCGCGCTTTTCGATACGCACGTCGTGTGCACCCCCAACGCCTCGGCTGAAGTTAACGAGGTATATCAACCAGGGCCGTCTTCCCACACCTGGAATCCACACCACCGCCGGTTTCCTCCCCCTAGAACGTAGAGCAGTTCCGAAAGAACCACCACCCGGCGCGCATTTGGACCATGTCATACCCACCCAATCGCTCCTAGTACAGAAACCCTGCTAGGCACCACCTTGTCTAGATGTATTAAGAAAACATCTTCGAGATTGTTGACGAAAACAGTGTACGGACTGCAAGATGTTGTTGACAGACAGTCTACAGCAGTAGGTTTTGTTGACCATAATGTCCAGAGTTGTTAGAAAAAATGGCTACGTACAGTACGTTTGTTGACAACGTCCATATGTCCAGATTTGTTTGGCAAAATTCCTACATTATACATTTGTTGACAAAATGTCCAGGGTTGTTGGCAAACAAATGATGCACGCGGTTACAAAACATGAACAGGGTAAGCTGGCACTCAGGATGGAGGGCGGGGGTGCCACCAACTCGCGCGCTAGCACGGCGACTATTGGCGCGGAGGCACTGATAGCAGCGAAAAGCTCGTTGGCCAGGGTGGGGAAGGCGATCGGGCTTCGGCGGGAAAGCCAATGCGAGCCGGCACCAACGGTAAGCAGTCGCCCTGATCATATGCCTTGAGCCTGTTTGAGTAGTGCACGCAGTGAAGTGCTTGGGGTCGATTTCACGCCCAGCATCGCCCGTAGGCCGGCGTGCGCTTGAAGAGGAGAGAAGAGCGAGAACAAGCAGATAAAAAGCAGGAAACACTCTTGCCGGGAATCTATTACGTACGCGTTTGATGTTCGCATCACCTGGGAATACGTTAGTGTTGGCGCGCGTGGAGGGTATTGCCGTAGTGCACATTGATCGAGGAACGGAGATGCTTGAATGGCGTCATTCAACGTGGACCGCGGGCGTAACAGGCTATTCATCGCCCAGATGCCGGCGGCGGCGGCGGCGGTGACCGGTTCGAATGTCACATCAAAATCAAGCAGCCCCCTCGAATTGAGACCACAACAGGAGACAATTGTTCTGGACATTTTGACAGTGGTGAACATTAAGCCTGCTGATGCAGACACACGGTCTGCTGACACGCATTAGCCTCGAAACGGGGGGAAGCAAGTATTGTGTAGTGACGATTACTCCCGTTCGATACCACAACTATTCAGTCAATCCTTGATTTGAGACAACGACGGAAACAACTTTCTCTGGGGTTGGGGTGGCAGCGTTAAACCTGCTGATCCTGACAATATTCCTGCTGACAAACGCCACATGCACCCTACTAAGCCGGGAAGCAGGTCCTTCGGAACGCAGATTCTTGCGAAGTTTTCCAACCTTTTGGTCGATGTACGGCGGTCCACGAGCCCATATCGTCAAGAGTTTTTCAAACACGTGATGTAGGTAGAGTTGGCGACAAGGGCACAGCTTGTGCAACGCAAATATCAGGTGTGATCAGCGTTGGAGTTTGAGGTTTCGCCATGTAGGCGTGTCACTGCCCATCGATGGTTCCGATCGGGGGTCCAGCAGTTGTGCCCCGGTTCTATCTCTTCAAGAACTATGACGACAGTCGTCGTGCAGGGTATCGCCGCTCACCAGATACCTAGAGCCCCCCCCCGTGCGCTCGAGAGTTCACTACAACTATGGGCTGGAACAATTCATTGGAGGCTGTCGTCCATATGCAAGTCCGCCCCACAGGCGGTTCTTAGCAGGACACAGCTTACCCTCCATGCGACTCGCTCAATACCTCACGGTGCTTCGCGCTTGGTGGAATCAATGTCTGCCTTGTTGGTGAAAACCCAACGTGCTCCGTCCCGGAATTGTAGGGATGCGAGGGTCTATGGTCATACGACTATACGGCCGTGCACGACACGAGCACCCCCCCCCCCCCGCCTCCCTCCTCTTTTGTACACATTGTCCGATTTATAAGGTGCGAGATTCAGCGAAAGTTCCATTACCGCCGCCGGACGTTTCGACGGTTACTCTTCGGCTAGCCTGCATACCGCCTCCGTTCAACCTCCTTACCACGATCAGGGTAAAGGTGTGTATGTTGCGTGTTCGAGGGGGGGCGAGGTCCATCCTTTTTTTGTAGTCCACTCACGGTATTGACTCCAATAGCAGCCTATTCACACCTTTGGGACTTTGGAACCCCGTATAAGGGATGTGAGGGATAGCGACCGACACAACGATAACGTCGGCATTGTCAGCCGTCTACGAGCAGCGCGAGAGCGCCTAGCAATACCAGCAGGATCATGGTGCTCGACGCCGTACGACTTCCTTGCGTCGTAACTCGGACAACAACCATTGTATGGTATCATCCATCAAACCACGCAGTGGTAACTGCTGTATTCGTCGCCTTTTATCGTCAAGTTTCGCTTCTGAAGGCCCCAAGAGGATCGGGAGTCTTTCCGCCCCCCAGTCCTACTACCCTCTCCGGCTGCTGGTTGCTACCGAAAGTGCAGCGATACATAATGACGAGTGTGACGTACAAGCAGACGCAGTTGACCAACACGAATAAGGCACACCCACACTCTCGAGCGTACTCGAGGTTTTGATCAACCGTGGCCGTGAAGAAAACCCAAAAAGGGCGATGTATGGTGGGCAACCTCTCCTCCACACTCGACACACTTGGCATGTTATTTTTTACCAATACCGTATTTCCTGGTATCTTTGACGGCTCCTGTACTGGTTAGCGCCATGTCCTTTCAGGACATTTGACTGAGATGGCGTTGGCGAGCTGGAGACAACGCAGGAGCTACGGCGGATCGTAGTCTTATGATCTGTCCTGCAGGCCCTGCGGCGTCATGAGCATCCGTCCTGTCAAAACGGCTGCCTATCGTGTCGCGTATGGTCTCTTCTATTTTAAGCTCACAACACGTGTTGAGGCACATGCTATCTATCGTAGGGTGCCCTGCGCTCGGATGCGTCTCCACTCATACCAGCTCATGCCTGCTTAGGCTGAGGAAGTCTGTTTTGCTTCCCGATATGAAAGGAAAACGGTCGGAACAGCCTGATTTGGTCTTGATTTCTGTTGCGTGTCTTTTAGCGACCGGTGCTATGCCTCACTTGCACATTGTATCATGTTGCGAACTTGCTCAAGGCCGGAAAGTGCTATTAAAGGACAAAATCATCGCATACAATTTCCGGGGTGGCGTATTATTTGATTATGTTGCGAACCTGTTCAAGACCAGGAAGTACTACTGTAATAAAGGATGAAGGCATCGCATACGAATTCGGGGGTGTCGTGAAGCCGCAGCTGTATAGCGTGTTCGCTTGTTTTTGATTGCTATCTTGTAGCCTTCGAGCGTATAAACTATGCGCTAAAGCCGAGCTCTCCTTGTGCTGCCGAACATCGTTTGAATGTATGTGCAACTTCAAGAAAGTATACGACTGGATGCCAACGCACCCGTGTTCCCCTCTGATCGTGACACCTACTGTTGGAGGGTAACTGCGATAATACCCGATCCACAAAGCTCTACGACTCTAACCCGAACAGAGCAAACGCCTCCTCATTGAAACCTTTGTGTGCTTTTGTCGCACCCTGTGCGATCACGTAACAGGATCCGGCCACGGGTAAGGGCCGCGATCACCAAGTTCTCACCTCGGTGCTGCGCGATGCGTGGGAGAAGATCATTGTCCGGGACGTTGCCACCGCAGGCGGTATTGAAGCTCGACAGGTGGGTACGGGTCACATTTGGCGACCAAGACTGAGGTAGGGGGGGTGGTTGTACTCATGGCGTGCATGGCCGTAGTCGCATCACCTTAGACCCTCGCATCTTTACAGGGCCGGGACGGAGCACGTCGGGGTTCTCACCGACCAGGAAGGCATTTCTCACGCCAAACGCGAAGGGCCGTGAGGTGTTTAGCGAGTCGCATGAAAAGTGAGCTGCAGTTAGCTATAAGAACCGCTTGTGAGGTGGTCTTTTGGGGAGCGCGCTCAGTTGTTGCTTGCGTTAGGCATTTGAGCATTGACCACAACAGTTTTTTCGAGACTGGGTACCGTTTAGAGGGAGTTTTTTATGACCTTTGTTTTCAGTGGCCCCAGTGACATTTGCGCGATTTGCTACACTAGGCTAGCATTAACCACTACTGGGCATTTGTTTGCTAGTCGTATGCACAACAAGGTTAGCATTAACCTGTACCGGATATTTATTTGCTGGTCTTATGCAGAACAAGGTTAGCATTAACCTGTACGGGGTATTTATTTGCTACGCTTAATTGGTTTAGCGATTGGTTTAGTGATATGCACAGCCATATAATCGGGAAAATGGGGTTACTCTCTGCCTGGTTGGTGAAATCTGCCTGGTTGGTGAAAACCCAACGCGCTCCGTCCCGGCATTGTAGGGATGCGAGGGTCTATGGTCATATGACTACGGCCGTGCACAACATGAGTACACCCCCCCCCCACCCATCGCCACCTCTAAATACATGTTGTCTTGATTTTCTTTTTCATTATTTCACGCGCTACTTAGGTTTTGTCTTGGTTTGGCATCTTGGTTCCTCTACCCGCTCCTTGCCTTCTGTTTTATCTCCCCCCCCCCCCCGTACCGCAGCCTTGGCCTGGTGCTGCAAGTGCTGAACGCGTAGAAAGCCGTGAAAGAAACCCATTTCGATATGCATCACGCCGTTGAATCGTGATATGCATCATCAGCGTGTGACGCGATCACGGGGGGACACAGTAATCAGACCCAGGGGGGATGATTGACCCTTGGACCCATCGTGGGGTCTGACTACCATGTATAGATGTATAGACGCCCGTAATATCTGTATCTCTAGACGTTGCAGCAATAGGCAAATCCACAAACATGAAGTGGCTGATTCAACCATCGATAGCTGTTCGTTGGGATCCACGCGTACTTGCTCTCCATCCTTTTTTTATCCTCTTCGCGTCTTCCCGGAGCGTTTTCTCTGTATTTCATCTGTGAAAAATAGTAACCAGGTAGGTGGTGATTTGATCCGGGTTATAGCTGCAGCACCCGAAACCGTTGCCGAGTGGCTGTTGCCCGCTTTTCTGTGCCTGGTTTACCACGGTATACAGGAAGGCCATATAAAAGGGGGGAATGAGTAAATACGTGATTCATTGTTTGTTTCGGGTAGACGACGGACTAGCAATTGGCTGATACAATGTTTTTCCTAAGAGCTGAAATACATACAGTTGGATCGAGAACCCTTGTGACAGTTGCTGCTCGCTCCCCTGAATTGTGTGTTGTTCTGTATACAGTACATCGGTTCGTGTCCTATTCGTAGGATACATGACGAAATACGGAAAAGGGCCAATGTTGTGAAGTGAGCGTTGACACATGTTTGCCTTCTAGGGGCGACTGCTAATGTTTTGAGTCTTCCTCACTTGATTATAGTACAGGGGCTCTCTACCTCACCCAACAGCCGACGGAACATGAAATCAAGATGAACACCCCTATGCATCGCCTAATAGGTGTACAACGAATGATGTAGTACAAATAATAAGGCACGCCTCAAAAGGCACGCCTCAAAAGGCACGCGCCTTATTGAGTAGTTCCTCTGGTAAGGAGTATACTAATATTCACTAAGAAACGGCTTGGCCAAAAAGTGCGACCTCTGTCGTAGCAGCGCGGGTCCGTTCACGTAGAGAGTGTCCAAACCACACCTCCGACTGATGTTTTTTTCCACGAGACCGACTTGTGAGGAAGTACTCGTAGAGCGAGGGCAACCATCACGTAGAATCGTAAAACTCAAATCCACGGAGACGTCAACATCTGCTGGATTTAGAGCTCTCATGAGCAGACAGCAGAAGAAGCTTTAACATATGGTTGCATCTTGGGATGGAGCTGGACGGTGGGAATCACGCCCAATGGTGGCTGCGTAAGAACAGCGTAGTGGATAGTTAGACGCTGCTCAAGGTACGGATGCCACCTTTACACACACAAATATATATATATATGCAATCACTGGCCTGTATTTTTGCTTTGATGATGATGCATTTCCACCTCTACAAAAGAGCTCACCATGGATGCAAAAAACAAATCGGCCAGGTTTTGATCGAGGAGGTCCGACGTGGCGGGGGCCCCTTTCCTCTGGAGATATCACGCCGGCAGGAGGAGGACCCCTTCTTCGGCATGACCATTGGTACTCTTCCCTCTCACTCTGATTCGGCGCTCCCCTTTCGATCGGAGCGATGCGATGTCACCTACCGCAATCTGTCGAGAACAAGGCCGGCCGCACCCACCGGGGGGTTTCTTTCGCGCAGCGCTCCACAGCAACTCGGGCTGGAAAGAGGGATATTGTTTTCGGACGGGGGGCAGCGTTCGGCCGAGGTTAACGGCAGCAGCACGCCCAAGAGCGGTGTTCTTACCGAGCCGCTGGCGTCCTCGGTGCCGCTTCCACCGGCTGGAATCCGCGCCGTCATGACGAGGCGTCTGCTAAGCGGGTCCATAATCAAGAGACGGCGGAGGGGCGTAGTTGGACGCGGAGGAGGCGATCGCGCGGAAAACGGTGGGGGGGGTGGGGACCCTGTCTATGGCGGGACTGAGGTGGCCGAGATGGGGAACAAAAGCGAGCCGGTCAAGGGACGGACTGCTGGCCTCCCCTCCGACCTACACCATGGCCGTAAAAGGATTAAGCCACCATCTGGCACCTTCCTTGAGACAGACACAGCTGCCGTCATAGATGCCCCCACGCATGCCTCGACCTCGGTGGCACCGACGCCCACGCAAGAAGGAGAGAAGAGTGTTGCCGTGCCCGAAGAGACCCTGCGGCAGCAACAGGGGGTCAACGCGAATAATCCCGGCAGTGGCAGCCGAAGCAAGGGAGAACACGCACGCCCCCGCGGGGAACAAAACACGCTTCCGTCGTCATCTTCTACTGGACCTCGCCCTCTCACGACTCCAGACTCAGTCGCAACTACGACCGCGGCACTCAACGACCAACGGTCAAATTCCGGTGGACCGCTGCCTCGAATGCCGGACGGTGGTGAAGGAGAGCGCGCAAGAGGCTCCGGGAAACGAAGCGTGATCCCTCTGGCTACGACTGGAGGTCGCCCACCCACAGCTCCAGGGTCTGCCGCAACAACGACCACCGCACTCAAGGAATCGGGGTCAGGTTCCGGGGGGCCGTTCCCTCGAATAGCTAACGACCAGCGCTCCACAACGACCAGTGCGTCGAGGAAGACGGTCACGCCGCCACCGGGGCAGCGGAAACGTGGGGACGCGACAGGGACGCTGGGGTTGGGCGACGTCTACGGTGATGATGGCGTCGACAGAGAAGCCCTCAGCGGGAAATTATCAAGGGAAGGGGAAGAAGTTACGAAAACACGATTCAACTATGCAGACAAAACTACGGCGGACGATATTGTGAGTCTGCGTGGGCGGGGGGTGGGCGGGAGGGGGTGTGTGTTACGTTAAAAGTGTATTTTGTTCTAGTATTCGCAAGATCGCACTACTGGGCCCAGAACAGTTGTCAACCGTTGCACCCGACGGAGCACCTCAACCATTTGCGACTGAGCAGCTACCCAATAACGATGGATCAGTTTAGTTGTAGTTTTTATTTTAAATACACACAGATCGTTGGATTAAGATGCCTGGGCCACAGGATTTGTGTACCGTGCTTGCAGTAGCTTACGCTTATTTCCAGGAAGTCGGATTTTCGGCCTACGATCGGTATAGAGATTCTCAAGTAAGGAGCCTTAGAAAAAGTTTGATGCTACCCCTACCTTAGCATGCGTCAAACTCACGCATGCTACGGTAGAGGTGCACCGTTTTGTTTCTGAGTTTTTTTTCCCTTAAGGAGCTGTATACCCCACCCAAAAACTGATTTTGGAGGAAAATAAAAGTGCTGACCGATGAATGATCCCATAGCCTTAAGTACCCAACGAAACATATTACATCACAAGAATGAAATTCCGAAGATTTTGGGCTATGTAAGAAGCCCCGTCGTTCACATTTGTTTTCGGCCCAAACGTCCTACCTCTATCGTAGCACGTGTATCAAGAGTACGAATAATCGGTGGTTGTTCCATAACCGTCGGAGGCCGGTTATCAACTCTCCCCTCGTGATGCTGGCAACCAAGCATTAAGGAGGCGTTGTTGCACTCGGTGCCACCCCCTTCGCTCGCGAGCCTTCGGAGGCGGTGCTTGCCCCCCTTTCCTTGTCAAAAAGTGCCGTGTCGGCGACCGAAACGGTGAGTCTGTTGACATGGTCCAGAGATAAGCGACGGCGTAAAACAGATTTCCCTCGTAATCTGCGCAGAATGGTTGCGATGCTTTTGATGCTGGCAGTCGTCCTGGTGGTCTAACAGGGATTACCTCTGAAAACCGACACACAAACATAGCGATACTTATCCGTATTCTTCGGGTTTGGCCTATTGCAGGCGTACATGGCACCTGGTGTTGTGCAATTTGGTCGGCGCAACTTCCGTCCTTTTNGGGTGTGTGTTACGTCAGAAGTGTATTTTGTTATAGTATTCGCAAGATCGCACTACTGGGCCCAAAACAGTTGTCAACCATTGCACCGACGGAGCTCCTCAACCATTTGTGACTGAGCAGCTACCCAATAACGTTGGATCAGTTTAGTTGTAGTTTTTGTTTTAAATACACACATATCGTTGGATTAAGATGCCTGGGCCACAGGATTTGTGTACCGTGCTTGCAGTAGCTTACGCTTATTTCCAGGAAGTCGGATTTTTGGCTTACGATCGGTATAGAGATTCTGAAGTAAGGAGCCTTAGAAAAATTTTGATGCTACCCCTACCGTAGCATGCGTCAAACTCACGCATGCTACGGTAGAGGTACACCGTTTTGTTTCTGAGTTTTTTTCCCTTGAGGAGCTGTATACCCCACCCAAAAACCGATTTTGGAGGACACTAAAAGAGCTGACCGATGAATGATCCCATAGCCTTAAGTACCCAACGAAAGATATTACATCACAATAATGAAATTCCGAAGATTTTGGGCTACGCAAGAAGCCCCGTGGTTCACATTTTTTTTCAGCCCAAACGTCCTACCTCTATCGTAGGAATAATCGGTGGTTGTTCCATAACCGTCGGAGGCCGGTTATCAAGTCTCCCCTCGTGATACTGGCACCCACGCATTAAGGAGGAGTTGTTGCACTTGGTGCCACCCCCTTCGCTCACAAGCCTTCGGAGGCGATGCTTGCCCCCCTTTCCTCGTCAAAAAGTGCTGGGTCGGCGACCGAAACGGTGGGTCTGTTGACACGGTCCAGAGATAAGCGACGGCGTAAAACAGATTTCCCTCGTAATGTGCGCAAAATGGTTGCGGTGCTTTTGATGCTGGCAGTCGTCCTGGTGGTCTAACAGGGATTACCTCTGAACACCGACACACAAAAATAGCGATACTTATCCGTATTCTTCGGGTTTGGCCTATTGCAGGCGTACATGGCACCTGGTGTTGTGCAATTTGGTCGGCGCAACTTCCGTCCTTTTCAAGGCTTCTAGAACATCAGACCAATTTATGCCCGGCGTAAGCCAACACACGCCGGCGAAGAACCCGCCCACGAAGGACATTCTCAGCCGTTTCGCACCAAACCGCAACAGCAGTAGCTTTTGTTCTGCTACCCCAGGTCTGAGTGGGTATATACGAGTTGGTGGCAGAAACTAAACCCCAAGTATGCTTGCGAAAACAAACCACACCATTCCTCTAAAACCTGCTGTCCACGTGACCGCTGAATTGAACGGAAACAGGCGGTGGGTATTGGAGCGGGAAACCGCGACGACTGGGGTATACTGGGCCGTGCCAAGAAGAAGGGAGGCCGCGTGCTCGGCAGCCTCCGTCACGTGGAGGGGATGGTATTCGAGACCGTCGACGACGGGCGCAAGCAAGACCTTGCGTAAGCCCAACCTCTTTAGAGTTTGCACCCTCTTTCTGAGAAGATAATTGTTGGAAATTTCGTCTGCGACAACTTTTGTAGGGGTTCAAGGGTTTTATATAACATGTTTTTTCGCGGACTGCGGCGGTTCATGGTTGATAGTAGCGGGCTGTTCAGCCAATGGTTCATCGGGAAAAAAAATGTGTTGAACTAATTAATCAGCAGGTATCGTTCGCTCTGGTCTATCCGAGCAGGCGAATCGTCTGTCGTTTGGGCAGTCAGCGTCCGAGCGACTGGTCGTAGGCCTGTCAAACGCTCCCCCCTCCCGCGCTCTGTACGCGTCCCTGATTTAACACAAGCCGAGTAAAACGTAAACAACCCTTGCTAGCGATCCAACCCGCGAACGCTGACGCTTGGTTTCCCAGCCGGTCCTCGGAACGCCACGATTAGCACAGTAGATTACTGATTCAACCGACTTAATGCAGCCTACTAAAATCACAATCAAACACTGAACGGAGTGAAAGACGTCTCCCCCCGCCGCGACTCGTTAAAAACATAAAACGATTTTTGGTCGTTGTTTTTTTACAGGGTGCAGGAGGCACTCGAAGAGACCCTTCGAGGGGACCACCTTATGAAAACATGGCAGGCCAAGGACAGTGTCATGAAAGGTGCGTTTTACACCACACCAGCTGTCAACCTCACCTGCCAACAGCAGTTTTGTTAACGAATGCGGTCGTTAGGGGACATCCCGGGTACATCCCCGGGTTTTGTAGGTGGAGATGGATGTGGTCATCCACTCTAGACCTTATCTTCCAGTAAACGACCCCGTCATGACGCGATGGTGGGGATCAAGCCCCTTGTGCATATTTTACCGTTATGGGCGGGATTGATGCTGTGATAAGGACAGGCAACCCCGACAAGATCCTTGTGTTCGAAAGTCCACGTATCTATACCTGGGTACACAAAATAGGTTGCGTCCGTCTGCAACGCTCACGTGCTCACATGGCACGTCAACTCCCCGAACGACGCTCTACTACCCAGTCCATACTCTGGGCACGCCCTCACGACGCGTGCAGCTATGATAAGGGTGGGCACGTTATGGTCAACCTATTTCTGACCGACGACAGCAACACACTTCTCCACTATCGAGAAGCTACCCCGAAAAGCATGCCTTATCTTTGGAACACCTTCAAGGCCACGGGATTGTTCATCGGGATTGCACTTTCATTATTTCTCAGATGAAGCTTTTTTGGGTGAGGAATATGGGGCTCCTACACTATAACCAAGTGAAGAGACCGAGAAAAACGTACGTCGCACCCCTACCTTAAGGTAGTACGCGTCTCAAAAAATCTTAACCTACGGCCTCTCCCTGCCCGCTCGCTTCTACAACGCTCTATAAACTCGCTTGCACATGCTATCGTACGTTAAAGCATTGAAACGACTCCCACCCCCAGTCCATTTTCTGGGCGCGCCCTCACTCACCCTAGCCCACCCAAACCGCGCCTGCCGCCCTTGCGCAAGCAGCCATGGATCGCCGGGAGCGCATACCCACACTCCACGAGCTGAAACTGGCGGGAAGGGTGGAGCGTGCGAGGGCGCTCTTTGGCCCTGGCGGTTATCTCCCCCGGACCCTGACCGGGGAAGCAGCGCAAGGGACACCGCATGAAAGTACGGCCGTAGCCGGGGTGGAGCAGTCGCCGACGCTGCGGCAACACAAAGGAGTCGAACATCCACGGGATACTGCTGATGTCTTGTTTTCGAAGGCGACGGGTGGTAACCGGATCTCTGCAACGAACACCCGTGAAGATGAGAGAAACATGGAAGGAGACGGACCATCGGTCATTGATGACGATGATGATGAGACGAAAGCCCAGCTTAAGCCAGCGTTGTTCACTCGTTCGAAGAGGGAACCTGGCGCGACCAGGGAGGCCACAGTGCGAACGGATTCAACGCCGCCGCTATCGAAGGAAACCAGGACTGAGATAACGACAGTGACACTGACGATCATTGGTGGCGGCACGGGGAGTCGGAGCTTCGCCTACCTGCCGCAGGGAAGTAAGGTGTGGCGCGTAACATGAATAAAGTATCGTCGATCTAGGTTACATTGCCAGGTTTCTGGTACAGCACTACTGTAGACCGTAGTGGCAGCACAAACCTTACTACGACGTAATCCAAAACAAGATAAACGTGGGGTATTTGAGGTAACATTTACACAGCTAAGAGGCACTTCGACGTAGCAGGTATGATCGTCTGGTGTTGGAGGTCCTGGTTCATGTGTTTTTAGTGTGTTCGGCGGTAATCAGTCTGAGAAGAGACAAGTAAGCCTCACTCGTGAATAGCAACCCTTGCTGATTGGGTCGAAGTGCGGAAGTTATGCTCATCACCCTTTACAAGACCGAGCGACATTTTCTTACACCCTTCGTATTCATCCTCATGCCCCGTACCAAGATGTGATATAAATATTTAGTTTGAAGTCGATTCCCGGAAACAGCTGAACAAAACCGCTACCATACCGATGCCCACGACGACTCAGCAAGCATATGCCTGAGGGTACACCACCTGTCATCGCGTGAGCGCCTTGCACATCTTGAACTCCAGTTACTGTAGTGCCTCGGTGCCCGCTGTCACGTTCATGCAGATACCAACACCAACATAAAGGCCATCGCTCCTCGTATAATAGTAGACAGACCAAGACACCTAGAAATATATAAGACAGCTGGCCCAGGCTTGATCTCTTGCTTTTGGAAATTGTTGCAGTCCACTATAACGACTCTCGATTTTAATATTTCCCTGTGACTCTCATCTTGTCTCTCTTGGCGTGTTTTGTTGGTCGATGTCCTTGTACTGAGTGTATATCCGCGTCCATCATGCATTTGGCAGACACCTTCCGAAGCGGTGGCGCGATCGGTCGCCCTCCAGGCGGGAGCGGAGGGGAGCGACCTCTTGCGGGGCGGATTGACACACACGACCCTTAGCGCCCATTGGTGCCCTGCTGGTCGCGGCCGCGTGATGAACACATGGGAGGTACCTACGGTGCAGATGTAGCAGATTGTGTCAAGCGTACCTGTGTTTGATTTGTTGATGTCTTACCTGGATGCTGAACCAGTGAAGGGCCACGAAGCCCCCTCTTGTCGCACGGCCTGCCAACTCGATGATACTACGTACGATCCCTGGCAACACAAACCCGTGAAGAATGATACGAATGCGGGGCAAAGGCGCTGTTGCCTGCCAGTACGCGGCTAGGTTAACAGGTGACCGGGACGCCCCCCCCCCTTGTACAATAAGGGCGTACAAACATCCTTGTGGAGACATTAGGCAATGTTACAAACCCCACAAGGCGTCGAAAACACTCTTAATTCGGCTCGCCTAATGATGTGCTACATTGTTCAATGTGTCCACAAGGAGTTTCTTACGCCACCATTGTACAAAGGGGGGGGTACCACCTGTCTTAGATGGCGCTATTCGCCATCACAACTCGATACAGCATCCGACCCTCGCTCACCGCACCCATGCGGTACGGTTTGCTGGAGTGCACGAGCTATCAGATTTTTATCGTTGAAGGCGTTAGCTTCAGCCCGCCGATAGCGTCTTGCCCCCGAACTGTGTAGCGGAGAACACGGGACTTACCGGCTAGAATTGTTGGGATATATGCACCAAACACGTATCGACAAAAGTGGCAGCACGGGTTGTTGGCGTGGCTCTATGGGAAAACCTACCGCGTACTGTCTAAGGCAGCTCTACATGTGTACCTTATTGCCCAAACACGGACTTTTGAGAACAAATGAAAGTGGAACCCGACTAACTATTCCTCGGCCTTTTGGTACATATCTTAAAAGCGAGAAATGTAGTAAGAATCATAATATGTGTCATTTCGACGATAAGACATGCCATATTGGGCCGTTTCTCAGCAACTAAGGAACCCACCCACCTATCATATATTCTGGGGCATAAAAAGTGCTATATACCACCCCTGAGCAATGCCACCTCGGAGGGGTGGTGCCTTATTTTCTGAGCTCCTCACATCACGAGTGAGCTCAATATCTCTCACACGAAACATGATGACTTCGAAGAACGTATGATCGCGCAACCCGACCGATACTTCAGTAGAGCTTACCGCTTTTTCTAGAATTGGTCTGTGGTTGGAGTAGGGTCAGGGCTAGGACTGCTGTGATTGTCTCAGCGATAGGTTTAGGGTTGGTTATAGTCGTCTCGTACACAGTGTGTATGGCCGTTTCCTCGAAAAAGTGGTAAGCAACCCTCCAATAGTTCTACACGTCAATCCCACTACAAATACACCACAGGTCGTAGTAAACGTGTTCCATACTAACCAGTGGTTCCTCCTCCTGAGGAGCTCACCAGGTCAGACAATATTGAGCCGAAACGTACAACTCCGAAAGTGGAATGAGTTTCCTATCGCGTCCTATCGTGGTCCAAGCAAAGCGAAGGTGTTCAGTTGTTTCCTTCAAAGCACAACTACGACAGCGATTATACCCGGGTAGTGTTTGCGTCTAGGGTTAACTGTTGTTACATCAATTAAGGGGGGCCGCATACGTGTTTTGCAAAGTTGGGAATGCCATATCGTTTTAATCCGTTATCGGGGTAAGGTTACTCTGCTACATGAAACCTCACTGGGAATGAGCTTTGATCGTGCGAGTTAAAACTCGCCAGATATACGAGAATCACCTTTGGATGGGGGTATGCAGTGTGCAAATATACGAAGTATCTAACGATCATGTGTTGCCCCAACGCACTTTCCCCATGGATTGTTTGTTCCACCGCTCCAACATGCCAAGGGGTACTGGTGTCACATGATATCTCCAGCATTTTTCGGGCGCAGCGTACGTTCCCGACACATGACGAAAGCGGAGGCTCGTCGCAGGCGCGAGGACGCAGCGCGGCAGCAGCAGAAGGCAGACTTCTTGGCTTCCGGTACGGTTAGTCTCGCACGGGGGGTTGAGGGTACAATTGCTATAAACCCGATCACGAAGCGTGGTATTTCGCTCTTTGTCCTCTGTTTTCATCCGTAGACAAGAGATTTCTATCATATTTGATGTTCTTAGAAGAAACCGACAGAACCGAAAGGCTTTCCAGGTGGAAATATCGACACAACCTATCCACATGGCCCGCTGAATGTCATGCGGTTCCTGCTGAAATCCAGAGGCACGACGTGGACGTGAGCATGCCGCCAGCGATCATAAACCCCCCGTCCTTGCTTGCCCGCATAACACCTTCATAACTGCCACCATATTTTTTGGGAAAAATCACTTGGGATTATTGTACGTTCACTTATGCGGCGGTGATATAATTGTCAAGCCGATTTTCTGTCAGGTGCTTTACCCCTTCGGGACATACGGGGGAAAATGTGACCAACATGCAAAAATAAGATTAATGCAACGGCTGGGGTTTATTTAGAGTCCAGACAAACTGCACGACGTCATACGTCGCACGCGCAGAACAGCTGCCAAAATAGTGGACTTGTGAATGTTCTGAGCTCTGTTCCTGGGGTTCCCGAAAACAAATATCAGAAAACGAGAGCAAGAAGAAGCAAAGTCTTGATATTCTTTGCGTACATGTAGGCGGAAATATCTATACAACCTATCCACGTGATGGCCCGCTGAATATAAAAGTGGAGTTTGAAGCATTCGGGCGAGGTGGTCCATATTTACATAGGAAACCCGGGGATGTACCCAGGGTGTCCCTGGCGACTACATACATGTTGATGAACCGAGGGACACGAATCAAACGCTAATCCACCACCAGCCACCAGAAAGGCGAATGTAGACACATTCTCAACACCGTTCTTATATGCTATAATTTGCCTTCCAATAATTTGACGCACACGAACAGAAGAAGAGGAGAAGCCGGAAACGACGTTGGTCAACCCCTTACCCAACCGGAGGTTCATGAGCCTGAACGGACAGCTGGAACACGCGGAGCTTCAATATCAGGTGAACACCAGCAACGCGACCAGCCATCGGGAAAACGCAGATGCGAAAAGTGCACCCGAAATAGCATTCGTACACGTAGTTACCCCCCTCTCTCCTCGTTTCATAAACCGCTGTGACAAATAACGAAACGAGTAAACTAGATGCGCTTCTTTCAGGCCCAGGACCGCGAAGCAAGCATCACCCGATCGCCTCGTTTGGTGAGAGGACGCCCCTTTCAAAGCATCTAAATTTCCTTGCTTGGTGCTGGATACGCCTGAAAGGAGACTGCCACGTACGAACTCAGAAGGGCGGAAACAAGAGCGCGACAACTGCCCTGCTCGTCAACCAACAATGGCCGTAGCAAGAGCGTTCGTAGCAAGGGTAAACACGGACAGGCAGGCACAAACCAACCATGGGGGGCGTGTATTTCGGCAGCGCTCATCAATATTACGGCCTTGGCGCTGCCGAGATGTACCCCGCTGCCAGTACCTCGTCCCGAGTTTACCTGCGCCTGTAGGCTGAGACATGCACATGTTTTTGTTTATTTTCCATCCCAGTTATTATCTTCGCCCTTCGCTTCTCCCTCCTTCCTAGTCGTAGCTTAGATCCGAGGTCACTATGTAGGCCCTTCTCCCTCCCCCCCCACAACGGTTCGCACCTCGCACTCTTATCCCGAGATGACTTCATCAGCCCTCTCTTCCCTCGTCAGCTCGAGTGTAGGGCCTATTAGCTGAGCATGCCGATGTAGGGTACCACCCCAGCACACAAACAACAAGGTATCCCCACACACGTGTAAACGCTTGCAATCGCCTACCAGTAGCCATTAACCCTTTTAGAACTGCAGTCCCGTTTTGGGGACAAACCCCTCTAATTCTAAGTAATTTGTCCCCAAAACGGGACTGCAGTTCTAAAAGGATAAACTTCACCACTCGTACTTAAGAGTAGCTCGTTCTGTCCATGGGCACTCAACAGGGCCAATAACTCGTCGGGGTGCTTGATACGATAGGGGTACCGTAGCACGTTTGTGTTTTACATGAGGCCAATGAAAATACTAATATTTATGACTGGTGGGGCTTGTCACCTCAGGAACTGCCCAATAAGGCATGCCTTATTGCTTTACGTCATTATTCGGCGAACGCCTACACAGTACGTACGTAGGTCATGGGATTGGTCATCTTGGTCTGTTTTTCGTGTGTCTCGGGCGAGGTAGAAAGCTCCTATACTATAATCACGTGACCACCCTCATAAAGCTTCGGGCGCACGCGTCCATTTTGCCTTTGTACTGCTTGCTGCACAGGACCTTTTGGCGGAAGGACTCGCCGACGGCAGACGCTTGAACCCCAAGCAGTACATGGCGATGAAAACCCGAGACCGAGCAATCAAGAAGGCAGGTCTTACCGTAGCTCCGGGTTGTTTTTGGGGCCGAGTTTTTACTATCAGTAAGGAGTGGGTATTATCATACGGTCAGCAGTTCGTGTAAGTTCATGGCGAGACCATAGCGAGGGGCATACGGCAGAAGATCAGTTGGATTGCGGATTCCGGAGGGCTGTATAAACCTTGACATAGCATCGGCAATTGTTTTTCAATGTTTTGTTTTTAACTTTGAGCCCTAAGCCCCAACCCTATAACCTTGGCCATCGACCGCCGAACCAATTTCACGGAAATGTAAACAATTTATCAGAAATGCAGACGTGGTGAGGAGGAAGAGTATAAGTATCCTACCAACCCCCCCCACCCAAATCTTATCACCGAATACCTAATCATGTACTGCAAATGAAGACACAATGAAGTGTTAGCGTATACAATCAATGGGTCTAACCCAAGCCTTAACACGGACCACCTATCAACCACCCTGACCCTAAACCTTAACACCGATCGCCTAGGGATTTTCTCGGAAATTAAGACATACCTTGTAGCTGGGAGAGCATGCAGTCCATCAACCACTTTGCTTGGAAGCTTGGTCAATTCCTAAACATTGATGGTGACAATGCAATACGCCCTTCGTGTGGTAGGGTCGTCTATCCTCTCCTCGCTGTCCCTCCCGCGGTGCCTTCCGAAACAACCCTCCCCCCCCCCCCAAATACCTGTTGCCTCTTACTGAAATTGGCAGGTGCTGCTGAGACGGAAGATCAAGGCCAAGCGGAAGAGCGGCGGGCTGACCCGAACGAGGTTCCCTTACCGCAGGCTGCCCTCGGAAGAGGTAAGTGGGTTGCGTCCATTTTACGGGCGGCGGGGTGCTTCATTTAGGCAGGTCCCTTCGAGTGACCACTTCACAACAAGTTTCGTCCCACTTAAGACCAGTTTCGTTTGCGGGCCATCAGCAGGCTGTGAGGGTTAGTCTCCCGGTTGGATACGACAAGATGGTTTGTGGCGCAAGAATTGGTGCCTAGCTTCTACGTTTGTTGGGGGTACACTTGTTTTTCCTAACCAGAGTGAAGCCCGTAACCCCACAGGCCTGGCGCGCTCGGAAAATGAGGAACCAAAACCAACCTGATACGAACGTACTGGCACAGGAGGAATGCCTAGGGCATAGATAAACACTGAAGTCTGGATTTTAAAACATATACCACGACCCTAACGGTTTGAACGGCTGTGCCTCCTCCGTGTGGGTGTGCGGGAGGTTTGGAGTATGCTATATCACAACCAGAAATCATGGACCCACGTACAACCATTCTTCGCAATCAGACATCCATTGTCTAATCACATCTATACCTTTCCTCAAGGCGGTTTAGCGACCACGAATAAGCATTCGTGAACCCCCCCCCTCCGCTAGAAACAAGGTGGCATTATGTCAATACATGGCATGGGTACACCACCCCCGCGAATAACAAGGTGGTATTTCCAACCTTTTCTTCGTTCCACCGTTGTGCATACCGGTGCGTGATTGTCCGTCATCTTGATTGAGTACAGTAACTCTCGTTCTCTCGCATTGGGCCCCACCATCAGATAAATGGCTGGAACGAGGAGATAGCGGCGGAAGATCAAGAGCACCGGGCGGAGCGCCGAAAGGAGGACGCCGTCCGCCGGAAAGAGCGGGCGGAAGACTCTCAAAAGCGCGGCGAGAGGTAAAATAAAAAGTGCCATCGTATGTACTTACGGTAGATTCACAGGGATAACTCAAGCCTCCCTACCAGGCTTTTGCTTTCCTCCGGACCCATGCGCTGAGTTTAGCTGCCCATTGTCCTTATTCCTTTTACGATCTGGAAAAAAACATCCCCCATACCCGTTCCAGCTACCGTAGTTGGTCTCCAAGGTTAAGAAGGGTGCTGTACCAAAAGGGGGTGGAACCCGTTTGAGGGACCCCGCGATAGCGACCACCCAAAACAATGATGGACTTTGGTGTAACCATCTGTCCACGAGAAACGCGAGCGCCTTGCAGCAGTAGGGGTATCGATCGTGCCGTGCTACTCCTTGCGTTGTAACCCGTACACCAACCTGCGTCATGCCCCGATCACGCACTGGCCGTCACGCTGTGATCGTCACCTTATATCGTCTGTTTTCCCTCCTGAAGCCCCAAGAGGGTTTGAGGAATGGCGGGGGCGTCTGTTCTCCCAGCCGCTCACCCCTACGAGAAACCGCTGACGCGAGCGATACATAGAGAGCGCATTGTATATGTGTGCAGTGGTATCGATGTGCTGGCTCCCCTGCTCCGAACTTGCGCCGCCCACTATCCATAGGACGAAGACAAACTCTCTAACAGTATTGATCTGCTGAACACGTTCTCGTATCTCGCTTGCTGTTTTTATTTGTTTTTGCAGAAACAAGCTCAAGACTTGGCTCCTCCGTCACCTGGTGGCGAGCAACGGCGACGCCGATCTGATGGCTAAGGCCATCGCGCTGCACCACGATGAGGACAATTTGAACGGTGTCGGCAGCGCGAGCAAGGGGGCTGCGGGGCGAGAGTCTTCCCTCTCGGGCAGGGTAAGCCAATAGAAAGAAAAACGAAAATGGCGCGATGGCTGTACTCTCGGGAGGCCTGAAAAAAATAGGTTGCCGGGAATCCGTGCAGTGGGCCGCCTCGAGCCAAAACGGTTCGATGCGTGCTATGGCAGGGATAGCTCGTTTTTGACCGATGTTTTCTGTGCGACGGCGCTCGTTAGCCGAGTAACTGCCCAATATCGGCTTGCTACGAAACAATTGTTTTCAAAGGTTCCTACAACAGTAGGCCATGGGCGTTGTTCACCGGGCTTGCGGTAGAGACTTGTGGTCGTCCGGGGACATCTGGGCTACATACCCGGGTTTCCTAGGTGACCATAGACCTACCCAAGAAGGGAGCCTCCTGAACTCGAGGTGCTACCCCATCCATCTGCTCGATATTGCTGCCATTCGAGTATGCTTGCAGGACGCCGATGTAAATTTCACGGATGGATGGACCCCCTCGCTTACGACAACGTCGAGAACTGCATGTACCCAATCTATCGCTACGTTGAGGATTCATTGTCAAGCTGAAAATCTCCACAGCGTTACTATTGCGGAGGACCACGGTAGCCAGGACCCATCATGCACACAAAACCTATGTATTCCAGTATTTTTACCGAGCATATTAGGTCCTGGTTTCTATATCCCCCCGCACTAACCCGGCCTTAGACTGTACGCAGGTGGAGGACGCGCTTTGTGTCGACGGTTTTTGTCTTGACAGCGTGTGCCCCCAATGCACGGTATAGATGTTTCCCCTGTGCACGAGAAGGATTTGTCTATCCGTGAACGTTCACGATCGTTAGGAAGGATCGACGACCGCTACCATGGTACAACTGTCGATATGCCTGACAGTGAAGCATAACCGGCTGTGCGGAAGCTTGCCGCAACAAGCTCCACACTCCGATCCATGATGATCAACCCGGTGCACTCCTTCGGCATGCGTTTTGACTTCTGGCAGAATATGCGTCCCGGGGGTCGATTCGCCTACGGACTAGAGGCCTCCGCCCAAGACATGAAGAAGAAAGACATCACCATAAAAGCTCAGCACAAGTTCGAACAAGACACCGACTCTTTGCTCAGGTGACACCCGGGGATAAACATGTTATGTCCAAAGCAGTGGTGGTGTAAACATCTCGGCGATTCTACAACCGACGCCTGCTACGGAAACGGTAGCACCTAAAGATTCCTCACTTTCGGAGGTCTAAAACCCACCACCCAACAACCGACTTTGACGAAGGCTGCCAGCTACGCCGGGTACACGACCCCCCCATGCACTACAGTATCTGACGAAATATACATAACAAAAAAGCTTGTCGGATGCTATTTTGTTGGCTTGTCAGTTCAGGAGCTCCGTCAGGGAGAAGTGGTTTGGAAATGCAACCCGTACAGTAGAACGGTCCAGTCTTCAACCCGAACCGATCAATACAACGACCACCTACTTGACCGTCTATGGACGTTCTGGTCTTTTTGCGCCTGGGAACGTGAACGCTTACTGTAGTTCCGAGTGTTACACAAGAGTCTTGCCTCAAGTAATGGATCCCAGCACAAGCGTACGCCCTATTTTGCGCTTCCAGTGTCGGGCCCGACCATCCCGCCCCCGGCCACCTCACTCACCGCATGCTGTTTTACCTCGAAACCCCTTGGTCGATTTTGTCAGGGAGATATTCCGAGTGGTGCACTCCTCTTGGCAGGCCGGTTTGTCACCACCTTCTACACCGGGCTCAGCGGCCTTGGATGTCGATAAACAACCGGGACCTCCGCGCGTCCAGCCCCCACACTCGGCAAGAAAAAATAGCGACCCTCCAGCCACCGTCTCAGAGAAGAGCCGCAGAGGTACAGCGGAGCAAGTAGATAGCGGCGGTGTGGGTGCCGGCGGTGGTGGCGGTAGTGTCGACGGTACGCCTCATACCGTTCGTGGAAGTTTGTCTCGGAAGAGATCCGTCTTATCCGCACAGAGTGGTACGGCTGCAGCTGACGAAAATCGCGAGGCTTCTCCACCCCAAGGTTCTCTCGCAGGCGTTGGTGGGGGAGGCCACGGGGGAGGAGGTGGAGCAGGGGATAGGCGAACTGAAGAGGGGGAGGAGGATGGCACTCGGATTTCCATCCGTAGCGAGGAGGCGGTTTTGTCGGTGCCGCGGTCGGAGCTACTACGGGCGTTGCGGCAGTCGGGGCTTCTCAGAAGAAAAGCGATGACGTCGGATGCCGTGCGGCCCATTCTCTGTGACCGGGACTTCACGGAGGTGAGTGTGTGTACATTGTTTCACGTTCAATTGCCCCCAATACAGCAGGGACCTCGTATTGGGGAACTATCATATAGCGCTGTTTCTCTAAATAAGTTAGAAGTTTTGGCATCGGTGGGTTGTTGCACTTTTCTGGGTAGGGCTGTTCATTGTAATGTGGTGAGCTTGACCCTTCTTGTTTGCGAACGGCAACCATACAACGGTTCTTTGTTTTTTTATGTGGGAGAGGCACAAGCAAAGCACTGGGACTGTCCGGACTGGTGCGGGGCCTCGCAGATTCGGGTTGGAAACAACGCACTGCTGCCCGATAGCTCGGAGTGCATATGGAGTACTGTATCGGGGTACGGTAGTATGGGCTTCTTAGGCACAGGATAGAGACGCAGGGCATGTGGGATGTAAACGACAAAGGGGCGGCTGGAACACGACAATTGGAGCGCAACGGATGTGTAGCCTTTCACAATTTGACGCATTGTACCCCCCGACGCTGTACCACCTTTACTGTTTGCCTGCTTGTCACACGTGCCATACGCAGGCGTTACTCTTGCATCCGTGCACCTCGAGCGAGACTATCACCGAGAATGAGCTGGCTCTGTTCGGCTCGGTTACGGCCGAGGTCGATCGCTGGTACAAGAGGCAAGAACTCCCGCTTGGTAGAAACCGCGGGTTGCATGATGCCATAGAGAGCCTACCACGTTTGCGGCCTTTGACGATATCACATACACGTATAATATGGACGAGGCCGTCTGCAAAGCCCCCCGCATGATAATGCAGCCAGCATTGTCGTTCGGTTCGGCGGTTGGGCGTACCGGAACCCACCTATTATTTTGCACGTCGTTACATCCCTGTAAAACGTTGAACCAAACTTTCTGTATGGGGAGGTGCCTGCGTTAGGCTTATTGCTTGGGTGGTTTCGTGTTGACAGGGTGAGGGCAACGCTGGACCCAGTGCGGGCGGTCTCGGAAGCCAGGATGAAATCGTTCGAGACGAGAAAGGAGCGAGGTCGAAGCGCCAAGGTAACGCGCCGGGATCCGTGATGAATTCGAAGTCGTTAACCAAGCCTGTGTACAAAAAATAAGACCCACTTCCCTTGACACTTGTTTTATCCCCCGACTGACGGGGAAGTATAGAGCCTAAGTTCACCACACTTTTTCTTCCAACTGCGTCGTGAGTGCACTCACTCGGTTGTACTTCAAGTCACACAGCGGTACTACTGTGGCCCACCGTAGCAGTAGTGCATCGACCCGCCCACCCCGGGCTCCTGCTGTGTTTAGGGGTATAGATGTGGAGGTGTGAGTGACCACTTCGTTGCGTGCCTCATAGCCCCCTTTGTTGTCTGAGCAGGACAGACCATTTTGTTTCGCTTTTGGCTTTGCTTCGTCGGGAGACCCCCACGAGTATATGGGGAAGCGTGCCCCATCAATGACATGTTTGCCGCATGCGTTCAGAACGGTGAGCGATCGACGTATAGTGCGGAAGGCGCAGGTCTGGTGCCTCCCTCCGTAATTTCCCATTCGGGTAGACGGTACGCCTTTGTCACAGGCTGACATGAGGCCACACACATACTCAACGGCATCGGTCGCGCGGGTTTTCAGAGCGCACGCATAGTTTAGGCTGTTCATGATCTACGCGCCTTTCACAGGTGGCGCCCCCCCCCGGCCCCCCTCTGCTCAATGTCGGGGTAACCAAACCCTTGTGCAGGCCTTTGAGTAAAGTAGCACACCATTAGATGTACCGGATTGAGAGATTGTCGGGGCACCTTGGGGGTTTTGCTACGTTGGTCAATGTCTCCCCAATAATATGTTTGCGCCCAGGTTGTGAAATGGGGGTGTATCGGCCACCTGTGATGTGCTTCGAAGAGTACAGCACGAAGGGCCGTACGAATGCACAGCTTTGACTCGTTACCGCATACCGAATCAGGTTGTGGCGCAATGGAGCCAGGTATCGTTCGAGAGGCGCCGTTTTATTTTTGTGCAGCTGAAAGGCTGTTTATCATAAGCGTGGCTTGCCTTGGCAGGAAGGGGGTAGGTGCGTAAATCGGCGAGGCTGGTACTCCCTGAGCCTGCTTCTTCTCCTGATTGCAGAAATACCAAAGCGAGGACGATGCTCAACGTTTAGTGAATTGCCGCTGACTATGTATAGCATGACTCCACCTCGAGCTTCCAGGAGCAGTACACATCGCGAGGGTATAGCAGTAACCCTACCATGTAGTTCAACAAGAACGAGTTCACTAACGCCAACCGCATGGACGATCACATCAGCTGTGTTCCGTGGTTACAGGGTCTTTTCTGCCACCCCCCATAAATGTTTTATATATGTATAGGTTGGGTTGGCGTCGGTTGGCAACGGCGCTGTAAAACACGCCTCTCACTGCGTGAGCTCGACAACCAGGGTACTGTTTTTGTTTTGGCGGTCACCCATGCTGGCGGTCTTGTTAGATCATTTGTGCGGGGTTGATAACCTCATCTCCGCACAAGGGGAATGATCGCATCACGTAGTGTGTATATGGTAAGGCATCCACGAGGCAGATACGTAGTGATACCCATTGCTGTCTCTGGAAGTGGCCACACCAGAATTCAATTCGTTGGAAGCTGTCGTCCACATGCAAGTCCGCCCGGTTCTTAGCAGGACTGGCGGTCTTGTTAGATCATTTGTGCGGGGTTGATAACCTCATCTCCGCACAAGGGGAATGATCGCATCACGTAGTGTGTATATGGTAAGGCATCCACGAGGCAGATACGTAGTGATACCCATTGCTGTCTCTGGAAGTGGCCACACCAGAATTCAATTCGTTGGAAGCTGTCGTCCACATGCAAGTCCGCCCGGTTCTTAGCAGGATGCAGCTCACCCTCCATGCGACTCGCCCAATACCTCACGGCGCTTCGCGCTTGGTGCAAGCAATGTCTGTCTGGTTGGTGAAAACCCAACGTGCTCCGTCCCGGCATTGTAGGGATGCGAGGGTCTATGGTCATACGACTACGGCCGCGCACGATATGAGTACACTCCCCTACATACTTCTGCCTCTTCGAAGCGCTCGGAAACCCCTATTAGCTTCTGCCGTTGCCTGCTTGACGCCGTCTAGCGGCGGGTTTGTCCCGGTACGCTAACTGCCATCTCGGGCCTACCCCTTTCCTTGCCCTATCTCCGTGTGCGGCTCGATCCCCTGACACTTCATTATTGTCGTAGGCCGCGAGGGAAAGGGATAAAGCAGACGGCCTGGCACCGTCAGACGCATGGCGGAGGCAGCTGAACGTATCTCGGAAGACGAATCGAGGAGATGGGAGGTGTGTCTAAACGGAAACAATTTAAGAACTACGCTTTGTATGGTGAGATATAGGCCTATTTCCTTCAAGGTGCTCACAAGAGGAGCTGTATACCTAAATTACGCTATGCACGGTGAGGGGTGCCCATTTTGCTTCAAGGTGCTCGCACGCGGAGCTCCAATAACTCACCAGCTAAACCGATATTACGAGCAAAAGGTACGGGCGACCTGACAAGCAACCCCATTGGGTAAAACGCATCGCAAGTATTTGTCTAGAATACTAATCGGATTGAAAATATTATGGGGAAGTTCCTCTCCGTCGAGGGGCCCCGGGAGTTAGACAACTGTGGTCCCGAACGTACCCCCCCTGTCGTAGACTGGCTACTAACTATGGTCGAGGTGTGACAAAACACGGGTGGACAGCCCCCACCCCCAGATTAGCAAACAGTTTCTATATGTAATATATATGGAAACAACGTACCGGTAATGAGCGCCCAACTGTTGGAGGTGCCTCGATTAGGAGCTCTCTATCAGCAGTTAGAACGGTGCCCCGCCTCGACAGGGATCCGTGGTCAATGGTCAAACGACTGAGGCAATCGACAAATAAGTACGCCCCCTAGTCTAAATATCGAGCACCGTGCCCTGCATCGGGACACGCTCTCAAGATGAAAATGATCACAGCAGTGTTAGCCGAACCGTACTGTAGCCGTTACATGTTTTAAGTTCAGGATGTATGACGGCGTTTTCCAGGTTGGCGAGGTGTCCTCAACGTACTGTATAGCTATATACCGCGGCACCAGTGGGGGGGAAGGGATATACTCATGTCGTGCACGGCCGTAGTCGTGTGACCATAGACCCTCGCATCCCTACAATACCGGGACGGAGCACGTTGGGTTTTCACCAACCAGGCAGGCATTGCTTGCACCAAGCGCGAAGCGCCGTGAGGTATTGGACGAGTCGCATGGAGTCCTGCTAAGAACCGCCTGTGAGGCGGACTTGCGTATGGACGACAGCCTCCTATGAATTGATTCAATTCCTGGTGTGGCCACTTCCAGAGGCAGCAATGGGTATTCCTATGTATCCGCCTCGTGGGTGCTTTACCATATACCAGGTACACACTACGTGGTATGATCGTTCCCCTTGTGCGGAGTTGAGGTTCTCAACCCCGCACAAATGATCTAACAAGACCGCCAGCCTTGGCGACCACCAAAACAAACCCAAAAGGTACCCTGGTTGTCTAGCTCACGCAGTGAGAGACATGTTTCACAGCGTCGTTGCCAACCGACGCCAACCCAACCTATATTATATTTATAGGGGGTCCGTCACATGTGAAATTAACGTGTCATCGCTTGCATAGGTGTACGACGCTCCAGAGTATTCCCAAGCTATTTGCTTCCTGAGCGCACTTTAGCTGAGGTTCCTCAAGCTACCTGCTTCCTAAGCGCAGGGTTATTGCGTTTCCTCAAAGCTGTCTCCTTCCTGAGCATTGTTTCAATACACATATGGTTTATCGTTTCGCCCTCTGCACCTCGTCGTTGACCTTGTTGTACCCGTTCGCAGGGGGTGGTCACGGTTTCATCACCATGTGCTCATTCGTACGGCCCCGCACCTTCCTCTCTATTGCTGCCTGTGTCGACGGAGAAAGTGGGACGAGGCGAGTGCTACATGAAACAAACTAAAACCCACCCAGTACTCGGAGTTGCAGCAGAAAGAGGCGGAACTGTGCCTGCCTCGTTTTCATGATTCATCGACCAACGGCACATTATAGGCTCAGATCCCGTTTCCCGCCGTTCATCTCGCTGGAAGTGCATGCTCAGAGCAACGCAGAAACTTTACGCTGGCAATTCTGCACTCTCTCGGAGCGGCCACAATTGTGTCGAACCAATCATTCCTCCT
Source organism: Saccharina japonica (assembly GCA_008828725.1). Taxonomy (NCBI): domain Eukaryota; class Phaeophyceae; order Laminariales; family Laminariaceae; genus Saccharina; species Saccharina japonica. Next base: position 371,759 of record MEHQ01000532.1, on the reverse strand, counting down.
GTCTTGTTACTATGCCAGAAGAGACGAGGTGAGGGCCCTGGTTTACCAGCTAACTCATAATTTTTCTCTACCCTTGACGAGGAAGGGGGAGGGGGAAGCAACGCAGCCACAAACCCGAATAGACTATCGTATACTTCACATGCCACTCGTTCATCCATTTTCTGTCGCTCACGAATTTCGATAGAGGCCCGAACGAGCGTCCCATAGGTACCTAGCCGGGGCACGGTAAGGTTACACTTTTCGATCCGAACAATATCTCAGTCGCGCGGCCCCTCAACAGAGGATCTATCCAAATTATGTCGATCCGGTGTGTATCTGCTGCAGCACTTTGGTTCGCCAGACACCTAGCCCGTGAGGCTTTAATACGGGCTTAGCTGATACTTTGCCCGGTAAATCGGTTCGTTGGGTGGAGTAGTATATAGCTCCTCAAGGGAAGAGCCTGATCAATTTTGGTTGCTACCTCTCACGTCTACCAAGCTAGAGGGACGCCCATGAACACACCAACCCCGCACTTCTTGGACCAGGGTTGTACTAAAGCTGGCCTACCCAATGCACACATGGTAACTAAACATCCCTAGTTTTGCATCAACCGAACACTTGCCCCCCCCCTGACTTCTAGGCGAGGGTGGCGAGGTTGAAAGCCGAACACGCCGTCCGCTCGTCCTGGGGGCGAGTGCTGAGCGAAAGGCAGGAGATACTCGAGCCGATGGTGCAGGTGCGACTCGGTGCTTCGCGCAACGATGGTCGTCGGCCGTCGACTGATTGGGGTTGTCTTCTATTCGCCGCGCCATCATCGCGAAAATAAAATTCGTTTTTTTAATCCAACACGCCCCCCTTCCATGGCACGACGTCATCCACGCAAGACGTTTCATGCCGCTGTGCCGTGTCGAGTGAGACGAGGCAGAGAGGGTGCCGACGACTCGCCATACATTCCCTGGTTCAACGTAGACCTATAAACAATACGTATGTATTTTCTCTCGCGCCCTTCCTTGGGCGTAAATATCTCCGTCATCGAAGCCACGCGACTCGGGGTCGCCTTCGCGGTCTATGACCCCACGGAAAGCATACCACTAGAGCCAGCGTTATGAATCTGTTTCACGGTCGCAGACTGTCGGAGACGGGCCACTCTCCCCGCAGTCACTTGTACGGCCCGAACATGCAGCACATCCATATCTCCCTCCCGCGACGGTGATTGCCACCTCTCTGGCAGGCGGAAGTTAGGGCGGCTCTGAACGTGGAGGGAGCCCTTCGCGAATGCAACGAAGGAGCTTGGGCAGCCATGCACTGCTTAACATCACTGGTAAGTCACGCATCAATTATTTTCAGCTTCTGGTACGATACCAGCACCATCAGCAGCAGCAGCAGCAGGAGGAATCAGGCCGGCGTAATCGATAGCATGATAACACGATTCCCCCCGTCCGTGAAACGATATAGTGATTGTGAACTAGACGCACCGTTCATCTAGAATACCCACGCACCCTTCATTTACGGAACTTTACGGAGCCAGGCATGGAAAATTCAACGCTGAGAGGCGCGGCTGTGCTATCCGTCTAACAATGGCGTGTGAGGACAGCAGCATGGCCATCAAGTAGCGTTTTCCGCCTGAACGAGGGTCACAATATATTTATCGCATTGTGCTGCGAGCACCCAATAGGTGATGCCCTACCCGAGTGGTCTTATGGTTGCTTCGTGAGACCGATGCGCTACTCACCCAAAGAGATTTACGTATTAGATTATTTCACACTTGTAAAAGGCTAGCTCTACCCAAAGACAAAAACTACTGTAAGAAAAGCTTCTCGTCAACCTAATAAAGGCTTCTCAGACCTAACACTCGCTTGTAGCAATATGTTCCAAGCATTCGGTCGGTTCTTGGGACTGTGAGGTGTGGGACAACAGCCACCACAATCGAATCGATTCCAATTGGACCGAACGGAACCGAACCGAACCGAATCCAATCGAGTCGAATCGAATCGAATCGAATCGAACCGCAGGTGACAGCCGTTCCCGGTCGCGTGGAATCTCTCGAGGCGGCAGGCGGCATCGTAGACCGTATTATGGAGAGGGTAATGCGGGAGTCTTGTTCCTTTGAGGAGCGGACGCGCAAAAGACGGACTGCAGCGCTAGCGAAGGTGAAGCAATTGTTGCGATGATGGAAAGAGGTCGCTAACAGACCGAACTCCTTGTCATGTGCGCTGCGAGCAGTCGCAAACGGTTAAACGTTGCATTCAGGTGTCACCCGGCAAAAAACAACACGATTAAGGCTTGAGACAAGGCGGAGGCCTTGACAATATCCGCCGCGACGTAATCTCACCCGGATACCCTGATTTGTTCCGCTTTTCCAGCTCAGAGCTTTGGAAGGCTTACAGGCGGCTGGAACGCGTGGAAGGCGTCGTTCACGCAGAGGTACGAGGGACTCACGACAAGTTGATCGTAGGAACACGTTGTTGACATATATTGGGGAATCTGAGTTCTCTTCAATATGCATGGCAGCGTTGTCATCACTGACATTACTTTTATGTTGGAGTGGTTTGCACGTTTTCGTAGGGGTATATAATCGTCCACAATTGTTCTGTGTTTTACTTTAAACTGCATGCAGACGGGGACATTACCGCGTTTGTGTACAGTTCGAGGCAAGCGAACGGAAAAAAGCGTTAGCGCCTTTCGTGGGCAGCAGAAGGACCCCAGCACACCATACGATAAACACCAAACACCAAATGCTCTGGACCTCATTTACATGTTTTCCCTCTTGGACCCGCCCTGGGACCTCACCATTTCCCTTCCTGCGAATCGGTTTTCATGCGCAGAACTACCAAACAAAGTACCTGCAGGAGACGAATGCAAACAGTGTAGTCTCCCTCGCCCTTTTCTCCCCTCCTCCTCCGTCGTCGGCGGCCGGTCTCTAAACAACGAAGCCAACAAGCCAACCATACCCTTTCCCCCCTGACTCACACATTCTGCCGCCACTTCACTTCCCATGGACCAGTTTCCGTCGGCCCTACAGGGTTCGCCGTAACGCCTAAAGGGGCCTTAATTGTCCCACCGCCGCTGCCGAAGCCGAGAACATCGGCGCCTGAGTTAGACAGAAGCCTGAGCGGGGTTGGAGCCGTTTCCGCGGCGACCGAAGCGGCGGCGGCGGGGGCGGCAACGGGGGGTGAGGCAGCGGAAGCGGTTGAAACCGGAGCGCAAGGAGGCGAAGGGAAAACAAAATTCGTAGTCCCGGGAGGCGTGCGGCGAGGCTTCGCGGAGTTCAGCGAACAGGCACAGGTAGGCGTTTCGTTTTAGGGAAAGACACCTGGTACTGTAGGTGCGCTCTTGGCCTTTTTCGCTCTTGGCCTTTTTGAGGATCCTGACTTGCTTATAGTGTAGGAGCGCTGTACCTCACACGAAAACCGACCTTTGGTAGCTATTGTACGGTTAACCCGGTGGGTAACTTGATGGCCTAGTATTTCGGGGGACCATAGTAAATACAGTAGGACCTACGGTATACACAAAAACCTATATACTTCCCCATGAACACCTAATAAGAAACAGGAAAAAATATGAAAAGCCAGGCTGATATTCATTGGGAAATAAGAAACTTGAGAGTCGTAATGTTGAAATTAGTGTGGAAACCCTCCTCTCTCGAATAAGAAACCCAGCCTGGGCCAGCTTTCCTGTTTATTGGTACTCGTAGGTGTCCTGTACTCAATGTTTACTGTATCATCGTCCTATTTTACTACGGTCTCCCGCACTACAGTAGGTATAAAACAAAAATAGCTTACAAGTGCATATGGTGTTGCAACGATGTTGTGGAGGTTGTCGTTAGAGGAGGCCGCCAGGAAGAAAAACACCCGTTGACCTAAATGTGCTACCCCCGCCGCAGCACGCGTCTGAAGACACACCCTAAAATCTCCAAATTAAGGTACTGTTTGTACTCCATTTGTTGATAGACGTGTGCACTTGAGGTCGTTTCTCATGATACTGTACGCGTGTTGTTTTGGTCGACTCGGGGGCACCCGCACCCACCCTTCGTCGTCGTCGTGTCGAAGTCGATTCTCTGGTGTAGATATCAGGCTCGCCCGAAGAGAGGCGTCGAGTACGTAGCCGACGCCCTTTTGTTCAGCCACGGCACGGTGGTATCCTCTTCGTTGGACGCGTGTGCACTCGTTCACTTCCTCCGTGTCTGCTGTCCAGAGTTACCGTGTTGATCCGTCGCGGTCATCAAAACGACGGACCAGCATAAACAACTGCAACACCCCGATTGTCCGCGTGCTTACCTTAGACGACTGCACGCGGCTCCACAGCAATGGTGTTCTCGTCGTTGAACGGGTGGAAGTGGAAGTGTTCGCTTATTCCGTGGCTTCTGACCCCATTCTCCCCATGCTTGCTGTATTAGGCGACTGCACGCGGCTACTACAGCGCTCCGCAGGGCGCTCTTGGCGCTGAAGTGAGGGGTACGGTTGCGTGGGACAGGCTGACGGAGGCATGGTTCCAGACGCAGCCGACCCAAAGCGACGTCTGGGAAGATGAGAGGCTCTTTGCGCTGGAGGTAAGGAGAGAGGGGGTGCCGCGCATTCGTATCGCCTCCGTTCGAAACTTTTTGAAGGCAAAGCTATAGTGCACTACCGTAGTGAGGCTATCATCTGTTAACTACCCCCTCCCTAAACGTACACGGCGCAAAAAGAAAGCTGGACTTAGGAGAGAGAGTGTGCCAACCGCTGTGCCACTCCGCTCCATATCCCACGAGTATAACCCGGCTCTATTTGTCCTCGACAGTTAACATGCTGTCATATGTGACGAACGTCGTCTTTTCCCGGTAAACTGTACGCTGGCGGACCGATATTGGAACCTCAATGATTGAAAACGAAATGGCGTCCCCTGGGATTGAATGGGAGAAGTTGCAAACGGCCTCCAGTACACGTGCGTTACGCATCGTACAACGTTCCCCTTCGGGATTGTGGTTGACTTGAAATTCCGGAGAGTGTTGCAAGCTCACAAGGGAGAACACAGCAACAGGCGTTCGCTCCACGTACAAGTTACTCGTATGTAGCCGCCGGGAAATAACGAAGGACACGAAGAAATTAACAGAAAGCTAAAGAAACAAAAGTGACCACCGGGCAAGCAACCGAGCAAGCAACACCGACCAGCCCAAACGACTTTATGAGCACGGCAAGGGTTCCGGGCTGGTGGGCTTCTATACTCTAGGCGGTCAAAGCAGGACATAACCCCCTGCCGGCAGTACAGCACCCAACTACTCGTTGGTGCATATCGCGATCCAGCACAGGTCCAAATACATACCAGGTACTTGTGGAGCAGCCCATGGAATCAGCCAGCGCAAATCCGAAAAGTTATATCGAACCTCACCCAATTTCTAGGACACGAGTTGGCTCATCCGGGAGAACAGCATATGATCGAGAGCCCCTGAAATTACCAGTGGGGGCCTGGCTCCGAGGCCGTTGAGCACACGCGTCGCCGAGGTGTTGAGATCGATAGGATATCCCGGCAGCGGTTGGCTGTGGTTTGGTACACTTGATTGCTGTGACGGACCGTAAGACCATACCGTACGACTTTTAATACTCGTGGGACATGAAGCGGAGTTCCAATTGTTGGTATGGCATGTTGCCGCTTCATTTCCCATTCTACCTCTCTGCCAAAGTCGACCCGGATTTATTCGAGGGCTGACCTGCGCCTCCATCGAGCAATGTCGACACTTTCCTGTCTGTTACCAAGCTTACTGAGGGTTCGAAGCAGCTGCAGTAGTCCACAGTTGGACACCAGATGGATCGGCTGGCGAGAGCTTAAAAATTCGAAACTACTGCTGCTGTTGCTGTACAGCAGGTTATTTTCGCTAACAGCGGGTGTTGTACCCTTCCTTGCAGTATCAACCCCGAACTGTTTGCTGTAGGAAATCTATACCTCTGGAATGCTCTTGACGTTACACGCGACGAGTTTCAGCCATTGGTGGGGTCGTGTTTGCTGCTAGATGTGCGATCCCTGTACGTAGGGGCTCGCCCCTTGAACCTACCAGAAAAAACGGTACACTGAACTCGGAGCGCCTACGTACCGTGAAACACTACTGCCGGGACCAGGCATCAAGGGTATTCCAATAGTGCATCGTACTGACACAACCAGAGGGCCACATACGACATGCAAGAACCGACCAACTTATTTCTCTCGAGGTCGTGGACACCACCTGTCTTTTTGTCGCGGGAGCGGGCCTCTGCTCGGCCTAATTGTATCTGTGTGATCTTTTGGCGCCATCTCGGTTTCGGAATTTCCACCTCAGGCGTGCGTGGTGGAGGTACTGGAGGGCGAACGAGGAAAGTGGGAGCGGTGCGAGTGGGAGCGGAGGGCGATGTTCGCCGAGGACGAGGTGAGTCCAGGGAAGTAAACGGATACGTGTTTGTAGAAGGTGCTCTGGAGTCCGGAGTGAATCCGAGAGTCACATCACAACGGAGCTATTAATAGCAATGGTGCAGAGGTGGTTCTGATATGCTTGGTCCAAACCTTACTTGGCTTATTGTCTTTCAACCCACGAAGGCAACAACACCGCATCGAGGCTGGGAGAGAACATGCTGACCCTCGCACCCAACCAAGTTAGCATGCTAACGGTAATTTATGCGTTTACGACCTTTACCGCCGGAATCGCCGTCGCGCTGAGCACGCACTCAGCCCGGGGGTGGCGTACTAACCCCGGGTGCGTCCCCCTGCTACGGGAAATGGGGCCTCATCTACAGTACAGCAGTCCATTCCCTGGTAATTCATCAGGTATTGTACATTACCAGTACCAGTACATGGTAGGAGAAGGCGCACGATAATACAGCAGCAGTGTATGGCCGAAGGGTATCATATATATACAGAAGTAGTTACAGTAGAGCTCATGGTGCACACTGTCGGATGGCAAACGCAATACAAATTTGTGCCGGTACACATCAGTGCATGCCTGCCATGGTGGTTGTGTCGAACGTCGTTCATGACATTCGTGGAAAAAATGGAGAAGGTACAGCAGTACATTATCTTACCTTTTTCACGACGCTACGGTGCGTCATGGCAATACCCTTCTCCAAGAAGCTACGGCACACGTACAGCATACTCGATCTATACCCGGTATATTTTTAGTTTGTATTTTTCTAGAGCTTTGTTCGTTGAACAGCAGCTTAGGGAGAGGAGGTGGTCGGTCCGATATTTCTTGGACCTTCAGCTCACGGGTCACTACAGTACGACGCGCACATGCGCACCGCCCCCCCCTGCTAGCAGGCACAACGTTGTCCTCTAACAAACGTTTCGACCAGGAGGGACACTAGGCGGAGTTTTCACCTACCCTACAGTTTAGTAGCTCTCCAATAATATGAAACCCGCCAAGTGTGTAGCGTCGGTTTAAAGCTCTGTCCGGGGCACCCGTTCTCCACCAAGTAATCGCTCCCAGGGGCCTGGAACACGTGGTACATGGTACCTGATACTTTATACCGACTGTACCGGGCATTTGGCAACCTCAATGTGCGTTTTCCTGTGTGTGCCATGCGTCGGGCAGGAGTGAGTGAGTTTTGTTCGAGCTGTGATCAGAAGCGGCAGACGACCCGCGCGGTAGAAAAGCGAAGGCGTGATGTACAACGGAGAGGTGCTTGCGCTTCTAGAGAGCAACTTGTACACAGCAGTAGACAGATACTGCAACATGACGCATGCCTCGTCCACAGCCAACACACCATTTCGTGTTGTGTCGCCGTGAACCCAAAGTCACCCAATACTGTCTCCCCGGGCACGCTATGGCAATAGATACCTAGACCACACCAAACCGCAAAGTACCAACTACATTGGCTTTGCGATACTTTTTGTATCACCGACGGCTTCTAACCCATCGCGCCCGTCCCTGGTCACCGTTCCCTTGCTTTTTGTTTTTGTTTGCAGCTACAACGTCGAGGCGACGAGTCGCTTCGACGGTCAGCTGAGGCCGCCCCTCGGGAGAGGCAGGAGGCCGGTCAGCGCGCTTTCTGTGCGGTGCTGGACACCATGGAGCGGCGGTTGCAGTCCCTGGCTCGACTCCGTTGGGAGTTCATCGCCGACTTCCAGGACATGCAGGTCTGTTGTTGTCTGTTGAGGATAGGTTTTGCCACTCGAATTTCAAGGACGGTGTCCCCCACATGTTTGGCGCAGGTTCGTTGAGATGATCTGTTTGACAAGTGAAGAAAGGACCCTTACTCTTAATGTCAAGTCGTTTTCACCCAACAACTGGGGTGCAGGACTATTGAGACAACCGTAGCTTCTGCAAAAAAACAACGCCCCGATTTGAACTTTGAAAGTTGTTTGTCCCCCACACGCTGTAGGTGCAGGTCTGTTGCGGAGATGACCGTTTTGAAGCATACTGCGTAGAAAAGGGCCCGACTGTAGTTCCAAGCTGTTCGTCTCCAAAACGATTGGGTGCAGTGCTCAAACGGGTTCTATGAGGAGTTTCAGTAGTGTGGATTACAGTACGTATCAAAACAATGATTTCTTAATTTTCGAAGCTGGATCAATTCGTAAAGGCTACGTACGTATGCTGAAAGGGCGCTGCCAGCGTTAGAACGGAGCTCGCCACAAGCAGCCGTTGGCCGAGACCAACTAATGTTAGACAGGGACGGTGGTAGAGGGGTTGCTTTTTAGTTTTTTTTTTTAGTTTTCAGCCGCTTAGGGCCCCTCGGTCAAGTTTTGAGATTTTCTTTCGGGCGATATGTACCGGCATGTAATTGTGTGTTACTCTTCGCCAACGAGATACAGGGGCTCTCGCCCGAGTGGCATAAAATCGGTAGTGAAAATAATGGCATCATACCCCCCCCCTCCTCCCCCCTATAAATACATTATATAGTTATAGGTTGGGTTGGCGTCGATTGGCAACGACGCTGTAAAACACGCCTCTCACTGCGTGAGCTAGACAACCAGGGTACCGTTTTGTTTTTTTGGCGGTCACCAAAGCTGGCAGTCTAGTTATATCATTTGTACGTGGTGGAGAACCTTTGCTCCGCACAGGGGGGAAGATCGTATCACGTAGTGTGTATATGGTAAGGCACCCGCGAGGCAGTTACATAGTGCTCCCATTGCTGTCTCTGGAAGTGGCCACACCAGAAATTAAATTAACTCGTTGAAGGTTGAAGCTGTCGTCCATATGCAAGTCCGCCTCAGAGGCGGTTCTTAGCAGGATGCAGCTCACCCTCCATGCGACTCGCCCAATACCTCACGGCGCTTCGCGCTTGGTGCAAGCAATGTCTGCCTGGTTGGTGAAAACCCAACGTGCTCCGTCCCGGCATTGTAGGGGTGCGAGGGTCTATGGTCATACGACTACGGCCATGCACAATATGAGTACACCCCCCGCCCCCGTATTTGTAGTGGGACACATTATCACATCATAAGTTTTTTTTTTATGCGCAAAGTTCTTGCCGCTAGTGCGTACGAGTAGCGCACCAGTCGTGGATGATGTTCGGGCACATTCGTAGTTTTTTTTTGTGTTCAACCCTCGCACCGTAGAGTGTGGCGTAGGCCCCCCCCCCCCCCCCCCCCCTTCCTCCTCTACCGTAGCACCAGTCTATATAATATACCACCTGCAACGTCAGGGTGAGACGTAAACGGAATTGATAAGTTATGGGAGCCATGTCACTGTTTTACTGGTGTGGTTAGTAGTGGAGAAGGCACGGAATCCTACAGATGAAATCCAGCCGCAATTGATATTTTGGTTTCTCGCTGAAGTAGGTGTCTCATCCTGTACTTTCATGACCGAGGTACTATTCCTTGTGCACACCAGATCCAAACATTATTGTTGTCCCATTTGCCATTTGACAATGCGCAGCGGCTTATTCCAACCATACCATCCGCATATACGGACAAAAGATAAACCATTCCTATAGAATCCAGTGACTCGAAAAACATGGAAGGTTCTATCAAGCATACCTGAGTACATGACAAACGTATACCAATAATGCAGTCCCCCTTATAAGTGAATGCCTTTACCGACTCCTAACCGACGTTTCACCGTCAATCAAATCTGAAGGGGTGACATTTTACGGGTGTGTGCCTTACCACTCAAAATCCACCAAGTAGTGACGGATTGATCCAAATTGTGTCCCCCGCCGTGAAAAATCGATACACTCCATACATGAAGATGCTTGGGATAGCTCCCAATCAAATCTAACCAAGTGAAAAATCCATCCAAATTGTGCCCCCCCCATACAAGATTGATACACTCAATTACATGGAGATTTTTGGGTATGAGGAGCTCCCAATTTAATCTAACCAAGTGACTGCTTCATCCAAAGTGTGCTCCCCCCTGATAAAAACACTGATACACTCCAACTCGATAAGACATGCCTTACTCGGCATCCCCCCCGTGGAGAAAACTCCGACAGTATACCAAATAATCGGCCTCGAAAGTGCAAACCCTACTGAGGAACGCCTCAAAAGCTGCCATTCATGCCGGCTACCACACATTACTTACGGCCATTCTCATCGGAGCCATGAATATCCAAACTTTCCAATATTTGTTTTCTCGCAACTTTCTGTATTTCCATAATTTTCCATTTTGTTTCTCCATTTATTGATTGGAACGCGAAAGCCTTCCAATCATTTTCCCCCCCCTGAAGAATTTCCCAAAAAATGGAAATATTTCCTCTTTTTCCTTTATTGTTTGGAGAAACCTATTGGAAATTGTGGGGAAAAGTTGCTCGAAAAGAATGGCCCTTACCATGCGGTTGGTTGTGTCCTGCGCAGAACATGACGTGCAGGGTCAGAGACGCGGCGACTGGAAAGCGCTACGTTTGCCGATTTTTGCCCTGCCGGGGGCAGGAGGAGGTGGCTGTTCTGCTGAGGGAGGCCTACCGCATTCAGGTACGAGTGGTACGGGTGTGTACGCCTGGAAGGTTTACCAACGGGACATACACTTCCATGATACTAGTCTGTCTGCAACCTGCAGGGGCGAGGAGTTCCACCCCTGAAATGGCCGCATACATCGTCGGTGCAGGTTCGTTTTCCGTTTGTATCTTTGTTTTTGCGGGGAAAGATAGTAATCAGAACCAATTACGGTGTGTGAACACAGAGTGATATATGATATTTTGGTCCATCGTAGGTTCTGAATATTCCGGGGGGGCATAGTAAATAGGAACTACGGCACACACAGAAATCTACCACTGTTTACTAACATTGTTTGATCCTATTTACTATGGTCCTCCGTAGTACTACATTTATATGTGTCCCCTCCGTAATAGACGTACTGAATGCTCGTTCGCAGGCAATACCGGCTGGACCCCTGTAGTCACGCGGCTAACATAAGTAGCCCCTTCTAACGAAGAAACGAGTGCTTCGGGAGTCGATGATAGTCTTGTCAGCGTTGATCTCTGAGACGAATCCCTGGCCACGTAATTTACTATCTAAGATCTAGAAGCGCATGATAACCATAACTTAGCCCCAAGAATCTACAATTTAGGGACGAAAAAGCGACACTGGCGAGAGTCAAACCCACGCACAACCTTTGTGGGTCATATCGCGCTTCTCCCCATAGGTGGAATATGGCCGACAAAGGTTGTGCGCGGGTTCGGTTATGACCTGCATAGCTCTTTTGTGCTTGGATTATAGGGGACCTTGGAGCTCAACTATGGGACAGTACAATAGTCGTTTCATGGTGGGAAGCGAAATATGGCCAACAAGAGCTGTGCGTGGGTTCGATTGGCTCTCCGGCGTCAATTTTGCGCCCAGGAACTTGAGTTGTTTAGAGCTGCAAAATGGGTATTATGTGTTCCTAGACACTAAGGCATTGGTACGTGGAGAGGGGCTCGCTTCCGAGATCAGCACGGGCGAGTTCATCATCGAGCCGCAAATCATACATTTTGGCCGCTGTAGGAGGAACTAGCTGTTGGGAATTCTCGAGCCACGCGACTCACTAAAGTTAACCAACAGGCAAGCTGCAATGCCCTCAAACAGACACCTGGGAGCCAAACTCGATGCCCCACACGCTCCACTTTGCTGTCGACCCCACGATATGCACGTCACGACATAATCTATCCATATATAGTACAAGTCACGACATGTATACGTGTCACAGTAGTAGTGTCTACACCGCATGATGCGCTCTCGGGACAATGTCTTCACATCCGCGTTCAGCCTGGGCATTATTGATAGAGGAGATATTTTGGGACGTGGATAGAGAAAGCTCATTGGCTGGCGGACTATATAAATCGGGTTGGGCCCATCAAGGCCGGTCCTTGTCGATTTGAGGTATTAGTTTGAGTGGGAGGAAATTCCTTGACGGGTGCCTGCGAGGAGGTGAAAGTGCCGTCGACCATCGCATCATCTTTGCATCTTTCGTCTAAAGCGAAGAGTTCTAACCCTGTGCAGGCTCATCGGAAAAGCCTCGAAAAAAAACAGAGTATTCATATTTCTTTCACTGTTGTCTTCTTCTACGCCTTCACCCACCATTTGTGACCATTTGAAGTAGGTAATGGGTTATAGCCTCGCTCTGGGCCCTTCGAATTAGCAACGCCTCAGGTATATGCGACTCTTCCAACAGGTGATTAGGTCCAAAATCGTGGAACCACCGCTGCTGTTTCATCACTGGTTCCGATTCGTTTGGCTCTTCATTGTGCCTGAAAGCATGTTTATGAGCAGGAGGGTCACAGTACCACATGCACATCACTTTCCTGCCTGATCTCGACATGTCACGATAGCATGTACGCCACTTCATCAGGTTCCAGGAAACCTACCTCCAGCTACCTACCTAACCACGTGCCTGTGTGTGACCTACCCGGAAAGTTGGGGAGCGGCAGGTTGGAGAGAGAGATCGAGCGATGAGAGGGGCCACGAGGAGCCATGATGGGGTGCTTCTACTGTACTCTAACCCGAACCGTTATGCAATGTCCTTTCCGGATAGGTCAACAACAACCCTGGTGCCATGACAGGGGCGACTATTCCATCCTTTCTACGTACAACGTTTATGCACGCATACAACTAACCCTACCACCCTATCCGGTACCATAAAGAGCGTTTGGGGAAATTCCTATTCCAGTAGCATCCAAACGATCCTTACATTTCTGGGCAGCGTACGTAATACGAGGTACATTCTACCAAACTCCAGCATGCATTCAACGGGCGCGAATCTCCCCTTATCAGCAACGTTAATGCCCGAACGGCAGACGACCCTTAAATTACAGGGGCAAAGTACTATATGCTTCAGTACATACATCCTATGTGTACTGTACTTCCGGTGCGAATATCCCCTACTGTAATGTTTTAGTTTTAGTTTTGTTTTCCATCCCATTTATCATCTATGCACTTCTGCCCCTCTCACTCCCTAGTCGTAACTTAGATTCGGGGTCACAAATCAGGCTCTTCTTCCTCCTCCCCACTACGGTTCGTGCCTTGATTCGTATCGCGCAGAGGGTTCAGCATTCCCGACGCCAGTCGATTTCCATCGAATTTTGGTAACTCACGCTCTCGCGCTTTCCGCTAGTCAATATTTGTTTTTGTGAGAAAAGTCCCTACGAACATGCACTCGTGGGGGCTCGAACCCACGGCCTTTACTCTAACAGGGGCGAGATTCACCTGCCATTCCACCGGGGGCGCCTGCAGTAATGCGATACATTGCCCCCCAGACGGTTCTTAGGTTTCCGGACATAGTGGTATATGCTGAATATCTCATATTAACAGTACGGGGGGGGGGTATTAATCAGAACTCAAGATTGACCCAAAAAACATATTACTCCCTTAAGGTTACATATATACCATATTTGGTTCTGATTATTATATTCGTACGTGTGCCCCCTCGCAACACGTCCTATGACCTACTATTTTCGGTGGTGCGAATCTTGACGTAACCTGTGTACTTCTTTTACACACCAGGAAATTCGAAACCCTTCCTTGGTGAAGGTTCACAGCGCCCACCCGCACCGCATCGCGACCTACGACGAGCGGGGGGTGCAGACCACGGGGGGAGAGGTGGTCTTAGTCTTGCTGGAGTTTTGTCCCGGCGGCTCGATAGAGGACCACCTCGGCCTGCTACGGGGTGTAACTGAGACCACCACTGCCGCCGCAGGAGGGGGGGAGGGTCGCGATGGCGATCGCGATCGCTCCCGAACCAACCGCGACAGCCTAGGCACACCAGCCGTCGGGCCGAAACAAAAAAGGCATAATACGAGGGCGGAGGAAGGCGAGGGGAGCCTGCTCGAGAGATCGATCGTATCGGACGCCAATGCGCGGAAGGCGGAGGTGGTGGACCGGGTGGGAGCGATAGCCCCGGCGGTGCCCGCCCGGCGTCTGGAGGTCTGGGTCCGCCAGGTACGTGCGCGCGCGCTTGCCCCTACATGCGAAAAATACGAGGCGCTCAGTAGAGGTCCGGGTGAGTAAACGAACAGATCGGTGGGCTGGGTATGTACGTGCCACAAAACGAGTGCGGGAAGGTCTGGCACTCATCCTTACGTACAACGGACGATATCCTCTAGGGCGCCTCCCCGGTGTCTAGGGGTCTAAGTCCGCTAGGTACGTGCGAGCCTGCCCCTACAGCAAGGGTGCAGGCCGTAGAGGTCCGGGTGAATACATAAATCGGTCGGTGGGCCACCAAACGAGTGCGGGGAGCCGTTTCACTACGTGGTCCTTACGTACAATAGCCGATAGCCCCGAGGGTACCCTGGCCGGCGTCTAGAGTTCCGGGTCCGCCAGGCACGTGCGCGCCTGCCACTACTACATGCACAAGCGCAAGCCCTACGAGAGGTCCGGGTGCCGACACGAATCGGTCGGTGGACTGGGCATGTGCGTACCACAAAACGAGTACAGGAAGGCAATCCACTATTTCAGGGGGACTGTAGTAAATGCTAGTAAATAGGACGAGATATTGTTAGCAAAACAAATAGGCAAATATATGGGTTGTCGTCCCCCGTAATACTCCTTACGTACAGTCGACTATATACTGCCGTAGGAAGGACTACCCAGTGCCCAGTGCCGATGTGCTGGCGCCTCTGTTGGGTAACAAACATTTGTCGTGCTTTTGGTCGAGGTGCTGTCAAACACTCCATCGGGGGAGAAAACACGTGGACAATACTATTGCAAGGGACCATAGTAAATATGGCCTACGGTATACACAAAACCAACATAAAACCATTTTTTTTTATAAACAATATTTGGTCCTATTTACTATGGTCCCCCGTAAAATTGTACTACAGTAGTTTGTACTTATTTGAGTCACAGCAGTAGTATAAATGTACTACAACTCGGTCCCGAAATGCAAGCACCGTTTTTATTGAATGCTGATGTATAAAAGGTTATTATATTTAGGTACCTCGTGGTAGTATTATATTTGCGCCACGACAATGTGGAGCATGAAATGAGCATCAACGTGGATCAACCACTTTGTTTTAGGAAACGATTTTGGTTGGGATCCCATTAATTGTGTCTACAATTAATTTGTGTTTTCTACATTTAGTTACCTGCAAGTACTACGAACAGTAGGCCGGGATAGTTTCTTCGAGGCCAAAAGACAACGACGAAACGTCACCGAGAACCACGCCCTTGCAAGCCGCCTATTTTGATCGGGTGGGCGGTCTCGGGTTCGACTACAGTGCTTCACTGGTATCATGGTGCGGGTGTGCTATACAGAAGCGTGCTACGATAGAGGTAACACCTTTTGGTTGAAAAGGCTTCTGAATGGTCGGGGCCCTTAACCTAAAATCGTCGGTATATTATTCTTGTGGTGACATAATTTCCATGAGACGGAGTATTCATCGGGTAGAACTTTCGTTTTCCTCCCAGATCAGTTTTAGAGCTGGGTATGGAGCCCCTCAAGTGACCCCCCCCCAGAAAAAAACACACGGTGCACCCCGATCGTAGCCTGCGTCTACACACTCCTTGCAGTGTACTGTATCATCTCCCAATCCAGCAGCGCGGAGTTACTACTACTTATTGAACTCGTGGACGATGCTGTACGTGATCGTCATTGCTTTGTTCCCCTTTCGCCTTTCAAGTTTCAAAGAGGTTTAACAAACAGTAGTACCAGACACCTACTAACAATAAACACAGGCTAATAAGAACGCCAGGCTGATATATAGTTAGAGGGAAAATAAGAAATTCGATAGCCGTTACCTTGAAATCAGTGTGGAAGCACCCTTTCTCAAATAAGAAATCCAGCCTGGACCAGCTTTCCTGTTTCTTATTACGTAGGTGTCCTGTTTTTGCACGCGCACTGTTTTCCATAACTTGTTTGTTTTTTGGGCCCGAGTTCCACAAGTGAGGAGGCCAAGAAAATGTAGGCGCTACAGCACCCCTACAGCATAAATAAATGCGCCTTTCGCACGGCCCTCTGTGACCCGCGCTCTGGCACCGCCTTACCTGAGGACGTGCGCGCTGCGATATATATATATATATAATATGTATAGATATACATATAAGAGGTAGCACCTACATGCTGTAGTGCTCACGATACTCCTGACTTGATTGTTGTTGTTGTTGTTGTTGTTGTTGTTGTTGTTGTTGTTGTTGTTGTTCCTAATTATCTGACCGCGAAACATATTGCCCGTGGTCACACAGGACGGCGGGACGGGCTCCAGAACAAAACTCTGGAGTGGAAGAATATACCTCAATGAAAAATATTCCACACAATGCAAAATACAACAATACAATGCTTTTAGTGTGAAGCAATGGGCTTCACGTTTCGATTGATGGATTTGAAATTCCAAGGTTAATCGTCCTGGAGAATAAGTCAAGGCGTTATTAATTAGTTTTTATATTCGAGCGGCACGAATATAATCTTCAATAACAATTTAGAACTACTTTAGCAAAATGGGGAGAACAATTTAGCAGTTCTACACCTGACCCCCCCCAAAAAATAATGTATTTCAACCCGAGGTGACCGACCCCAAAGGCTACGAAAGGATACCAACAAATATACTCTAGTCTAGCACCGATGGCAGTTCAGCGAGAATGGGTGAAGGGCTCACCGCCAGTCAGAAAAAAATCACGACGCCCATCTACCGTAACATGCAGCCACCCGCTGCTTTGATTGACTCTCTCACGATGATGATACTCCTGCCGAAGCCAGTCAGCGCTTGAATAATGCTCTAGAGTATACGTATTATTTTGTTGTTGTAGTCAGGGAGTCAGAAAACGTTCGCCGAGAATTTGCGTCTCGCCGCTTGAACCGCCCAGGTGGCCCACGGACTGTCCGCCCTTCACGCCGACGGTGGTATCCATCGCAACATCAACGCGGGAAACGTGTACCTGGACGAAAAAAGACGGGCAAAGCTAGGGGGTTACCAATGCCTCAAGGTGAGGCCACCGATACATAGGTATCGAGAAGGGGTTCGGACTAACAACAGGTACGACGATAGCGTCATGTTCGATGCCTATACTGCAGATAAGGCCTATGAGTGCGGTGGGATTATGACGTCCTGTTCGACACGTACGTGCCTGCTGTTAGCACGAGTGAGCGCATTCCTGTTTAGCGTCATGCGCCACGCCTATATTGTACAGAGCATTCTACATAGTATGTTGGTATTGATGGAAAAGCGGTACTCCCTTCGTTTAGTCAACCAACCGCAGCGTGCATACGTCAACATGTATCTTACGAAAAATATCAGTTCGTTTGTTTTACTCGCGCCTTCTCTCGTCTCCTCCTCTTGTAGGTACCCTCTCAAACTCAACGAGTCACTCCTGGCCTGCTTTGCACTCCGGAGGGGTTCGGGTCCGTCACCACTGCTCCGCCAGAGTTCGAGCTCTGCGGCGAGACCTCGGCGAAGGCACGAACCGCGTTGTTATCCAAAACAAAGCATTTATCACCTCGGACCAATTACGTACCACTTCATGATCTATATATAAGCAGTAGACCTTACAAGGAAGATAGTTTCCCGATCTTGGGGATGATTTAGCTCTTGTTGACGAGTGTGAACTCGCATAACCCGCATGATCTAGCGCGTGTTTCCTACAGGTTGGATCTGCACTATGCAGATCCTGTACAACCTCTCACGACGATAGGTGAGGAACAACGGTAGATTGTCTAATGTAGATATAGATGGATAGATAGATACAGTAGATATATAGATGGATAGATAATTATCTGTCTGTCTGAGGTGTGAAGTATTTACAATTTGTAGCAGCATACAAGTATACTCGTACGGAAGCATCGTCGCGATTTCATGCCTGTTGTTTTCTTTTATGTCCTTCTATCGACCATGAAAAAATGAGCATTTTTTAATTAGATGAGGCTTCCTGACCCGCCGGTGGTTCTTCCCGTATTCCATTGGTTTTTCTGTTTTATTAGTTTACGTTTACAGCAGTTTGTGGCAACTACTGTCGGTTTGGAGCTGTTTGTCTCACCCAAACTCACTGGACCTCACCCACAGAGCTAGCCTACTTACTTGCAGTGGCTTTTGTGAATACCGTACTTGTTGTTATTACGTTTATTGGTCATCCGGTCCTGTCCGGGCAGCACACCTGGTAAATGTACAGCAGCCACCAACCACTCAAAGGCCGCTACGTAGCTGTACGACAAAATATGAAAGCCCAATGTGATGAATCAAGCAAACAATGAAGATGATTATTCCAGCTCCTTTTTTGCCATTTAAAACCCGTATTAACTTACCCCCCCCCGTTTGGCGCCCACTTTATACCTGGTATGCCTCATCTGCACGTGACAATGCATACACATATTCGTCCGTACGACAGGGCGACATGTGGTCCCTTGGGTGTGCCCTGTTCAAGTGGACCACGGGCAAAGAGTTCGCCTACCTCGCTGCTGGCGCTCGGCTGCAAGACATGCTGCACCTCGTCCCGCCCAGCTTCGGAAACAAGGTGGGCCCCAGACCATCATTGTCACTTACTTACGGCAGGGGGGCGGAGGCGTCCATTTTGCGTCGAAACGTTTGTGTATGACGGGGCTCCTCCATGGAGGAATTACCCATTATATAAGGAACTATTGCATTAACTATTAATATTCAATAGCGCCTTATGTTATGGGACAGAGTGGAATTATCCAATAGGTTTAGTGTACGCACATACGTCAAAGTACCAATATGTACGGTAAGATAATCGCCGATTGGGTTAACTATTAATATAAAATCGCGGTACCTATGTCATGGTACATAGTGGTACTACAGTAGGTTTTTATTTATTCGCCGGCTACTACTGGATCCCGCGTACCTTTTTGTTTGTTTGTCGAAGGCAGTTTTCTGGGTGAGGTATAAATGTAGCCCCTGACTGATGTTAGGAACCTAACTGGCAACACAATCAAGTACCCTTACCTAACTGGCAACACAATTAGGTACACATTTCTATACGGTGGCATAGACTCCTCGACGTCGTGCCTCATCTCACCGATTGACGGGGTATCATCAGTGTCGGACATCCTCCCCGCAGGTAGACAGTACGCACAACAGTAACACACAACAGTAGTTCCTGTTGACGCACAACAATAGTTACAGTTGACGCACAACAATAATTGTTACTGTTGGTCATGGCTCTCGTCCGGCAGAGAGCCTGCCTGCGTATTGGTTGTTGCTAATCTTCTCTGCGGCTAATGGTAGGTTACTACTGTAGGGGAGACAGACCCACGACTACGGCCATGCATGACATGAGTGCACCCCCCCCCCCCCTCCGGGTCCAAACGTCGACAACCATACACCATATGTAAAGGGGACGCATGCTGTTGAGCTGTTGGCAAAACTCTCCACGACTCGTCTTCGACGTACCGTACGTATACATGGTCCGTCCAAACCCTATATTCAACGAAAGCCTGAAAAGCCCAATAAATGGAGTTCCAACGGTAAGGCATGTCTCATAGGGTAGAGTTCTTCAGTTGAGGAGTGTATTAATAGTCAGCCAGAAACGCCTGCCGCACTACAGAGGCATGGCCCACGTATGCGTTGTGCCCTGTCAGACACGCCTGGGGTACAAAGCTATCCCTCCTATCGCATTGTAGAGGCAGCGATATGGGGCAGTTCTTCAGATGAGGAGTATACTATTATTAATAGTAAGTCAACAAGGTTTTGGTCGAAAAATGGCACCGCTATCGTAGTACGAGTCCAAATTGGTCGTCGAGTAAATCTTCCCCCCCCGCGCTCTTCCCCGGCCCACCCCTCTCCTCTCCATCCCACGTTGCATGTTGTCGTACGTCTGCCACAGATAAAGACCGCCTTGGTCATGTGCTTACAGCGCGATCCCGCCGTGCGAGTGTCTTCTCTAGACCTGTGGAAGTTCATGTCGGCGGCTGGGGACGATCATGCGGCTATTCCCCCACCAACAGCTGCTGTGGCGCAGTAGTAGTACTCGTAGGCGTATATACCGGTAGTACATACGGGAGGTTGGCTGGCGAAGCAAGCCATCGTGGGGACAAGAGATAACGCTGTGTTGTTCCGATTAAACCCCATGCTCACGTGTCATCTCCTCCAGAGATTATGATGAGTTATCTAATTTTGACCAAGTGTCTAGTGATAGGGGCCTCTCGCAAGATAGTCGTGGCCGTTTTCTTACTTGATTAAACGATTGATTATGTCTCCACTTTTCATCAAATTCTCACAAATGTATCTGCCTACTACGTTGAACTCAGAATCGTATCTGTCTACTACGTTGTACTCTAATAAAAAAAATAAGCAAATGGAATCGTACACGATATCGAACCGGGGACTCTTGTATTCACACGTCCCAATCTCACCTGTTACTCTACTCGCCCAATATGTTAAAATGAGCAGTTTTTATTTCTATAGTCGACGTACCAATATGCGACGCGAACGCGAATTCTCTAATTTCCGACCAAGTCTCTCGTGATAGGGCCTCTCGCGAGATAGCCGAAGCCATTTCCTCACTTGTTTAAACAGTCGACTATGTCTGCACGTTTCATCAAGTTCTCGGAATTTTATATTATTTTTTAATTTTCTGAATTTTAACTGTCTATGTTGTCATCGAAAAAAAACAAATAATTAGGAATCGCACACGGTCTCGAACCCGGGACTCTTCTTGTGTTCACACGTCTTACTCCCACTTGTTGCTCTAGTCGCCCAATTGGTTTTCGTGCTTTTTTTATTCCTGTAGTCGACGTACCAATATGCTACGTACATACCCTGGTGTATTGATAACACACAGGAATATTGACTTTCAACTGCTTATTATGCTCCTGTGTATTGCTTTTCATCGCGCAGCTGTAAACGCTGCCAGCGTTTTTTCTGTTTTCTTTTCCCCACCAATGCACACACATTGACAACAGTATTGATAACACACAGAAATATTGACTTTCATCTACTTTTATGCTCCAGTGTATTGCTTTTCATCGCGCAGCTGTAAACTCGACGTTGTTTTCTGTTTCTTTTTTCCCCACCAATGCACACGAGTTGACGACAGTTACTAATATCCTGCTGCGCGAGTTCCGAGCGACAGCTATACTAGTAGCTTCCTAGCTTCCCCAGGGTGGACAAATCATTTACAGGAAAACACAGAACTATTACCTACGTGCATGGGTTTCCTTTTGTTTGATTTTCGTTGGCTTTTCTTCTTTCTGGGCGGTGTTTCTGGGTGATCACCGTTGACGCTCAGATGATGGCAAGTATAGCAACGTTGAAGCGGACACACACCATCTGCCTGCCTCTTAGATGTAGGCCGCTATCAGTAGGTGCCCTTCATACGCCTGGTTCCTGTGCAATTGTGTGATGCATTCCCAGGGCTCTTACTTCATGAACCGGGTCAAACCACGCGGGTCGGGTCGGGTCGGGTAAGGGGTATCCAACCTGACCCGTGATAATTAAAAACCTTTCCGACCCTACCCTCGGGTGTATGGGTCAAAACTCTAACAACTCGAGAGGCACGCGCCATTGAGCCGTACCGTTGAATAGTGGCGAATCGGATAAGAATGGTGGATCCGCAAAATGACGCAGAGGCGGCGCCGGAAACCTGTTGTACGTACGAGTAGTAGGTTTCTTTTTGTCCAGACTTTGAATATTACGTTGTAAGGCCTTCTGCTGGGCCTCAACGGGCTTTTCCGCCGCGCGCTGAGCACGCATAAGTCCTTGGAAGTTTAGTCACGGCACAGGAACTCGCCAGCATGTACAATGGGTGAGTGGTCTGAATTTTAAGCTGTCTCCTCCTGCTCTCGCCATTTGGGTCGCGGGGGCTCAGGGCAACTGTCGAGCCATCGTACACATTTATCGTGCCCAGATGTTGGAACCAAACGTGTTCCAATCTCGGGGCCCTCGTGGTTGGTTCCCTAAATACTTTTCTGCTCTACCGCCGATCATTTGAGTTGGATTGAAAGAGGCTTCCTGCCCTAGTCATAGCCCCACCAATAATTCTCGTTCGTAAGTCTTCTGGGCTTCCTATGGACCCCTCACCTCGTGTCGACTCGTCTGATTCACACTTCCTCCTTCGGGCCATTGTAATTATAAGACAAATTCATTGATCTTCCTCTTTCTCTCGAAAGAAAAGAAAAACAAAAATACGAGAGGACATATTTTCTAGTTCAGGTACGTAGGTACACGTAGTCGTAATTTAACAGAGGGTACATACTCAGGTACGCTTAATGCCATATATTGTCCTCTCTTTTTAAGAAATATAAACCAGGAAAATCAGGATTGTTTGGGACAAAACACTACTATTCGATAATAACGGCCCTCAGGCGTGCTTCACGCGGAGGACTCACCCTCGAAGGCCGGCGGTAGTGCCAACTCCTAGGCGGCGCCCCGCGCACGTGTTCTCGCGTTTTCGTTCAGGACCCGCCACCAGGGTGCTACTATTACACGAGGGGCCACTATTACACGAGGGGCCATAGTGATCAGGATCCATCACATACGAAACCCCCCCAATCTTTTTCAGTATTTTTACTACTACGAGTATTCATAGGAATATTTGGTCCTGACTTCTTTGTTCCCCCGTAATATTTGACGACCACATGATATAATATATATATGTATATAGCCTTTGTCCCCTATCTCCGTTTTCCGACCCACCTATAGTATATAGTCTTCATGACCTGGCTCCCTGTTTTTTTCGCCGTATAAGGACTTGATAGTGTGGACCCCTCCACCCCGAAAGGGATGCATATTAGAGAAATGGTCGGAAAGTCTGCCACTCGCAGCTATACTGCAGAGCGGTCATGCAGGGGGGGGCAGACATCGCTACCGGATCCCACCGGCATTCTTCTGCGGAAACCGCAGGGAATGGGTAGGTGTCTCGCGGTCTCCGCTAATAGGCCCGCTGATTGTGCTCCAGGACACCAGCGCCAAAGAGGGACACTCCACATATCAATACTACAGAGGATCAACGGCCAATCGTTCAACGCCGATATAGCTCAACAAGCGCAAACAAAAAGGGGTTGTTCTACGATTTGATCATCGTTAAAATAGATCCCTCAATGGCCGCAGTAAAGAATCGCTAAAAAGGGATCGTTCAACGATCGATCGTAAAAGGATCGTTAAATCGTTTAAAGGGATCGTTCAACGATCGTAAAAAAGGATCGTTGAACGATCACACTAACTTAATAGTCGTTAGAATGGATCGTTCAACGATCATAAATGAACGACCGCAAAAAAGGATCGATCAGCGATCACACAAAATGATCGTTCAATGATCATTAAACAGGATTGATCAACGATCATAAAAAAGGATCGTTCAACGACAGCAAAAAATGATTGTTCAACGACCGCAGAAAAAGATCGTTAACGATCGTAAAAAAGGATCGTTGAACGATAATAAAAAGGATCGTTCAACGACCGCAAAAAATATTGTTCAACGATCGGAAAAAGGATCTTTCACAAGGATCGTTCAGCGATCGTAAAAAAGGATCGTTAACGACCGCAAAAAGGATAGTTAACGATCGTAAAAAAGGATCGTTCAACGACCGCAAAAAAGGATCGTCCAACGATCGTAAAAAAAGATCGGTCAACGACTATAAAAAAGGATCATTCAACGATTATAAAAAAGGATCCTTGAACGATCGCAAAAAGGGATCGTTAATGACCGCAAAAAAAGGATCGTTGAACGACCGCAAAAAAGGATCGTTCAACGATCGTAAAAAGGGATCGTTCAACGATCGCAAAACAAGGATCGTTCAACGCAACGATCGCAAGAAGGGATCG
This sequence comes from Saccharina japonica, assembly GCA_008828725.1. Taxonomy (NCBI): domain Eukaryota; class Phaeophyceae; order Laminariales; family Laminariaceae; genus Saccharina; species Saccharina japonica. The sequence goes on along the minus strand of MEHQ01000532.1, from coordinate 347,727 downwards.
TGCAACGATCAATCGTATAAAAGGACAGTCTGTCTATCTACAAGTATCTATCTATCTGTCTGTCTGTCTGTCTATCTTGGTGATAATGATACAACCCGGGCTTTGATGATAAGATACTGCCCGTATATATGTGAGGGTGGAGCGTGACGGAAAGGTACGGCTCATTCCTGTGTGGTGTTTATGGTGGGCCTTTGACGACAGGTACTGGCCTAATTGCGTGTGTGTATTTGGTATTTGGTGTACGAGTGCACATTATCTACTGCTCTTTCTACACGATTCATGGTATAGCCACGCGTGCCAGCAAGTGACGCGCCCGACAGCGGCGTATGCAAACATGTCTTTCTGTCTGTCCGTCTGCCTCTCTGTCTGTCTGTGTCTTCACATTAAAAACCGTGCCGGTCTCTCTATCCAGTACCTCCATCTGTCCGTACTAATCCAACACTTGACAGGTCGATTCCCGTGGTCACAGGCTAACTTACCCAAAAAAAGGTATACTGAAACAAAAGTGGAACCCGAAGGGTCCGCAAAGCGATCAAAGCCAGTCAAAAACAGATAGTCTGGAGCCCTCCGCTCCCCTCTACACGCTATGTGAAGGTAAACATAAAAATGGAAAAGTCTGGCATCACAATTAAGTACCCTTACCTAACTGGCAACACAACTAGGTACACATTTCTATACGGTGGCATAGACTCCTCGACGTCGTGCCTCATCTCACCGATTGACGGGGTATCATCAGTGTCGGACATCCTCCCGGCAGTAGACAGTACGCAACAAAGTAACACAATATTAACAGTAGTTCCTGTTGATCGCACAAACAATAGTTACAGTTGACGCAAAGCAATCGTTGTTTACTGTTGGTCAAACTGGCTCTCGTCCGGCAGAGAAGCCTGCCTGAGTATTGGTTGTTGCTAATTTCTCTGGGGGCGGCTAAGGTAGGTTACACTGTAGGGGAGACAGACCCACGACTACGGCCATGCATGACAATGAGTGCACCCCCCCCCCGCCCCTCCGGGTCCAAACGTCGACAACCAATACACGCATAATGTTAAAGGGGACGCATGCTGTTGAGTGTTGGCAAAAACTGCTCCCACGACTCGTCTTCGACGTACCGTACGTATACATGGTCCGTCCAACCTATAATTCAACGAAGCCTGAAAAGCCCAATAAAATTGGAGTTCCAACGGTAAGGCATGTCTCATAGGGTAGAGTTGCTCAGTTGAGGAAGTGTATTACCATAGTCAGGCCAGAACGCCTGCCGCACCTACAGAGGCATGGCCCACGTGATGCGTTTGCCCTTCAGACACGCCTGGGGTACAAAGCTATCCCTCCTATCGCATTGTAGAGGGCAGCGTATATGGGGGGCAGTTCTCAGATGAAGGAGTATCACTAATTATAAAATAGTCAAGTCAACAAGGTTTTGGTCGAAAAATGGCAGCCGCTATCGTAGTACGAGTCCAAATTGGTCGTCGAGTAAATCTTCCCCCCCCGCGCTCTTCCCCGGCCCACCCTCTCCTGCTCCTCCCACGTTGCAATGCTGTCGTACGTCTGCCACGCAGATAAAGACCGCTTGGTCCATGTGCTTTACAGCGCGATCCCGCCGTGCGAAGTGTCTTCTCTAGACCTGTGGAAGTTCATGTCGGCGGCTGGGGACGATCATGCGGCTATTCCCCCACCAACAGCTGCTGTGGCGCAGTAGTAGTACTCGTAGGCGTATATACCGGTAGTACATACGGGAGGTTGGCTGGCSAAGCAAGCCATCGTGGGGACAAGAGATAACGCTGTGTTGTTCCGATTAAACCCCATGCTCACGTGTCATCTCCTCCAGAGATTATTATGAGTTCTCTAATTTTGACCAAGTGTCTAGTGATAGAGGCCTCTCGCAAGATAGTCGTGGCCGTTTTCTTACTTGATTAAACGATTGATTCTGTCTCCACTTTTCATCAAATTCTCACAAATGTATCTGCCTACTACGTTGAACTCAGAATTGTATCTGTCTACAACGTTGTACTCTAATAAAAAATAAGAAAAAGGAATCGTACACGATATCGAACCGGGGACTCTTGTATTCACACGTCCCAATCTCACCTGTTACTCTACTCGCCCAATATGTTAAAATGAGCAGTTTTTATTTCTATAGTCGACGTACCAATATGCAATTCGAACGCGAATTCTCTAATTTCGACCAAGTCTCTCGTGATAGGGCCTCTCGCGAGATAGCCGAAGCCATTTCCTCACTTGTTTAAACAGTCGAATATGTCTGCACGTTTCATCAAGTTCTCGGAATTTTATATTATTTTTTAATTTTCTGAATTTTAACTGTCTATGTTGTCATCGAACAAAAACAAATAATTAGGAATCGCACACGGTCTCGAACCCGGGACTCTTCTTGTGTTCACACGTCTTACTCCCACTTGTTGCTCTAGTCGCCCAATTGGTTTTCGTGCTTTTTTTATTCCTGTAGTCGACGTACCAATATGCTACGTACATACCCTGGTGTATTGATAACACACAGGAATATTGACTTTCAACTGCTTATTATGCTCCTGTGTATTGCTTTTCATCGCGCAGCTGTAAACGCTGCCAGCGTTTTTTCTGTTTTCTTTTCCCCACCAATGCACACACATTGACAACAGTATTGATAACACACAGAAATATTGACTTTCATCTACTTTTATGCTCCAGTGTATTGCTTTTCATCGCGCAGCTGTAAACTCGACGTTGTTTTCTGTTTCTTTTTTCCCCACCAATGCACACGAGTTGACGACAGTTACTAATATCCTGCTGCGCGAGTTCCGAGCGACAGCTATACTAGTAGCTTCCTAGCTTCCCCAGGGTGGACAAATCATTTACAGGAAACCACAGAACTATTACCTACGTGCATGGGTTTCCTTTTGTTTGATTTTCGTTGGCTTTTCTTCTTTCTGGGCGGTGTTTCTGGGTGATCACCGTTGACGCTCAGATGATGGCAAGTATAGCAACGTTGAAGCGGACACACACCATCTGCCTGCCTCTTAGATGTAGGCCGCTATCAGTAGGTGCCCTTCATACGCCTGGTTCCTGTGCAATTGTGTGATGCATTCCCAGGGCTCTTACTTCATGAACCGGGTCAAACCACGCGGGTCGGGTCGGGTCGGGTCGGGTCGGGTCGGGTCGGGTCGGGTCGGGTCGGGTAAGGGGTATCCAACCTGACCCGTGATAATTAAAAACCTTTCCGACCCTACCCTCGGGTGTATGGGTCAAAACTCTAACAACTCGAGAGGCACGCGCCATTGAGCCGTACCGTTGAATAGTGGCGAATCGGATAAGAATGGTGGATCCGCAAAATGACGCAGAGGCGGCGCCGGAAACCTGTTGTACGTACGAGTAGTAGGTTTCTTTTTGTCCAGACTTTGAATATTACGTAGTTTTTATATTCGAGCGGCACGAATATAATCTTCAATAACAATTTAGAACTACTTTAGCAAAATGGGGAGAACAATTTAGCAGTTCTACACCTGACCCCCCCCCAAAAATAATTGATTTCAACCCGAGGTGACCGACCCCAAAGGCTACGAAAGGATACCAACAAATAACTCTAGTCTAGCACCGATGGCAGTTCAGCGAGAATGGGTGAAGGGCTCACCGCCAGTCAGAAAAAAACACGACGCCCATCTACCGTAACATGCAGCCACCCGCTGCGTTGATTGGCTCTCTCACGATGATGATACTCCTGCCGAAGCCAGTCAGCGCTTGAATAATGCTCTAGAGTATACGTATTATTTTGTTGTAGTAGTCAGGGAGTCAGAAAACGTTCGCCGAGAATTTGCGTCTCGCCGCTTGAACCGCCCAGGTGGCCCACGGACTGTCCGCCCTTCACGCCGACGGTGGTATCCATCGCAACATCAACGCGGGAAACGTGTACCTGGACGAAAAAAGACGGGCAAAGCTAGGGGGTTACCAATGCCTCAAGGTGAGGCCACCGATACATAGGTATCGAGAAGGGGTTCGGACTAACAACAGGTACGACGATAGCGTCATGTTCGATGCCTATACTGCAGATAAGGCCTATGAGTGCGGTGGGATTATGACGTCCTGTTCGACACGTACGTGCCTGCTGTTAGCACGAGTGAGCGCATTCCTGTTTAGCGTCATGCGCCACGCCTATATTGTACAGAGCATTCTACATAGTATGTTGGTATTGATGGAAAAGCGGTACTCCCTTCGTTTAGTCAACCAACCGCAGCGTGCATACGTCAACATGTATCTTACGAAAAATATCAGTTCGTTTGTTTTACTCGCGCCTTCTCTCGTCTCCTCCTCTTGTAGGTACCCTCTCAAACTCAACGAGTCACTCCTGGCCTGCTTTGCACTCCGGAGGGGTTCGGGTCCGTCACCACTGCTCCGCCAGAGTTCGAGCTCTGCGGCGAGACCTCGGCGAAGGCACGAACCGCGTTGTTATCCAAAACAAAGCATTTAGCACCTCGGACCAATTGCCACTTCATGATCTATATATAAGCAGTAGACCTTACAAGGAAGATAGTTTCCCGATCTTGGGGGATGATTTAGCTCTTGTTGACGAGTGTGAACTCGCATAACCCGCATGATCTAGCGCGTGTTTCCTACAGGTTGGATCTGCACTATGCAGATCCTGTACAACCTCTCACGACGACAGGTGAGGAACAACAGTAGATTGTCTAATGTAGATATAGATGGATAGATAGATACAGTAGGTATTATAGATGGATAGATAATTATCTATCTGTCTGAGGTGTGAAGTATTTACAATTTGTAGCAGCATACAACTATACTCGTCCGGAAGCATCGTCGCGATTTCATGCCTGTTGTTTTCTTTTATGTCCTTCTATCGACCATGAAAAAATGAGCATTTTTTAATTAGATGAGGCTTCCTGACCCGCCGGTGGTTCTTCCCGTATTCCATTGGTTTTTCTGTTTTATTAGTTTACGTTTACAGCAGTTTGTGGCAACTACTGTCGGTTTGGAGCTGTTTGTCTCACCCAAACTCACTGGACCTCACCCACAGAGCTAGCCTACTTACTTGCAGTGACTTTTGTGAATACCCGTACTTGTTGTTGTTACGTTTAGACATCCGGTCCTGTCCGGGCAGCACGCCTGGTAAACGTACAGCAGCCACCGACCACTCAAAGGCCGCTAGCTGTACGACAAAAAATGAAAACCCAATGTGACGAATCAAGCAAACAATGAAGATGATTATTCCAGCTCCTTGTTTGCCATTTAAAACCCGTATTAACTTACCCCCCCCCCCCCCCCTGTTTGGCGCCCACTGCATACCTGGTATGCCTCATCTGCACGTGACAATGTATACACTTATTCGTCCATACGACAGGGCGACATGTGGTCCCTTGGGTGTGCCCTGTTCAAGTGGACCACGGGCAAAGAGTTCGCCTACCTGGCTGCTGGCGCTCGGCTGCAAGACATGCTGCACCTCGTCCCGCCCAGCTTCGGAAACAAGGTGGGTCCAAGATAAGTGTCACTTACTTACGGCAGGGGGCGGGGGCGTACATTTTGTGTCGAAACGTTTGCGCATGACGGGGCTCCTCCATGGAGGAATTACCCATTATATAAGGAACTATTGTATTAACTATTAATACGCAATAGCGCCTTATGTTATGGGACAGAGTGGAATTATCCAATAGGTTTAGTTTACGCACATACTTCAAAGTACCAATATGTACGGTAAGATAATCGCCGATTGGGTTAACTATTAATATAAAATCGCGGTACCTATGTCATGGTACATAGTGGTAATACCTGGTAGGTTTTAATTTGTTCGCCGGCTACTACTGGATCCCGCGTACCTTTTTGTTTCTTTGTCGAAGGTAGTTTTCTGGGTGAGGTATATATGCAGCCCCTGACTGATGTTAGGAACCTAACTTGTTGTTGTTGTCTTCACATTAAAAACCGTGCCGGTCTCTCTATCCAGTACCTCCATCTGTCCGTACTAATCCAACACTTGACAGGTCGATTCCCGTGGTCACAGGCTAACTTACCCAAAAAAAGGTATACTGAAACAAAAGTGGAACCCGAAGGGTCCGCAAAGCGATCAAAGCCAGTCAAAAACAGATAGTCTGGAGCCCTCCGCTCCCCTCTACACGCTATGTGAAGGTAAACATAAAAATGGAAAAGTCTGGCATCACAATTAAGTACCCTTACCTAACTGGCAACACAATAGGTACACATTTCTATACGGTGGCATAGACTCCTCGACGTCGTGCCTCATCTCACCGATTGACGGGGTATCATCAGTGTCGGACATCCTCCCGCAGGTAGACAGTACGCAACAACAGTAACACAACAGTAGTTCCTGTTGACGCACAACAATAGTTACAGTTGACGCAAAGCAATAGTTGTTTACTGTTGGTCATGGCTCTCGTCCGCAGAGAGCCTGCTTGCGTATTGGTTGTTGCTAATCTTCTCTGGCGGCTAATGGTAGGTTACTACTGTAGGGAGACAGACCCACGACTACGGCCATGCATGACATGAGTGCACCCCCCCCCCCCCTCCGGGTCCAAACGTCGACAACCAATACACATATGTAATGGGGACACGCATGCTGTTGAGTGTTGGCAAAATCTCTCACGACTCGTCTCGACGTACGGTACGTATACATGGTCAACAACTATAATTCAACGAAAGCCTGAAAAGCCAATAAATGGAGTTCCAACGGTAAGGCATGTCTCATAGGGTAGAGTTCTTCAGTTGAGGAGTGTATTAATATCAGCCCCAGAACGCCTGCGCGCACTGAAGAGGCATGGCCCACGTAGGACTTGTGCCCTGTCAGACAGCCTGGGGTACAAAGCTATCCCTCCTATCGCATTGTAGAGGCAGCGATAATGGGGCAGTTTTTCAGATGAGGAGTAATACTATCTAATTATAGTAAGTCAACAAGGTTTTGGTCGAAAAATGCACCGCTATCGTAGTACGAGTCCAAATAGGTCGTCGAGTAAATCTTCCCCCCCCGCTTTCCCCGGCCCACTCTTCTCATCCTCCACAGTTGCATGTTGTCGTACGTCTGCACCAAGATAAAGACCGCTGGTCATGTGCTTACAGCGCGATTCCCGCCGTGCGAAGTGTCTTCTCTAGACCTGTGGAAGTTCATGTCGGCGGCTGGGGACGATCATGCGGCTATTCCCCCACCAACAGCTGCTGTGGCGCAGTAGTAGTACTCGTAGGCGTATATACCGGTAGTACATACGGGAGGTTGGCTGGCGAAGCAAGCCATCGTGGGGACAAGAGATAACGCTGTGTTGTTCCGATTAAACCCCATGCTCACGTGTCATCTCCTCCAGAGATTATTATGAGTTCTCTAATTTTGACCAAGTGTCTAGTGATAGAGGCCTCTCGCAAGATAGTCGTGGCCGTTTTCTTACTTGATTAAACGATTGATTCTGTCTCCACTTTTCATCAAATTCTCACAAATGTATCTGCCTACTACGTTGAACTCAGAATTGTATCTGTCTACAACGTTGTACTCTAATAAAAAATAAGAAAAAGGAATCGTACACGATATCGAACCGGGGACTCTTGTATTCACACGTCCCAATCTCACCTGTTACTCTACTCGCCCAATATGTTAAAATGAGCAGTTTTTATTTCTATAGTCGACGTACCAATATGCAATTCGAACGCGAATTCTCTAATTTCGACCAAGTCTCTCGTGATAGGGCCTCTCGCGAGATAGCCGAAGCCATTTCCTCACTTGTTTAAACAGTCGAATATGTCTGCACGTTTCATCAAGTTCTCGGAATTTTATATTATTTTTTAATTTTCTGAATTTTAACTGTCTATGTTGTCATCGAACAAAAACAAATAATTAGGAATCGCACACGGTCTCGAACCCGGGACTCTTCTTGTGTTCACACGTCTTACTCCCACTTGTTGCTCTAGTCGCCCAATTGGTTTTCGTGCTTTTTTTATTCCTGTAGTCGACGTACCAATATGCTACGTACATACCCTGGTGTATTGATAACACACAGGAATATTGACTTTCAACTGCTTATTATGCTCCTGTGTATTGCTTTTCATCGCGCAGCTGTAAACGCTGCCAGCGTTTTTTCTGTTTTCTTTTCCCCACCAATGCACACACATTGACAACAGTATTGATAACACACAGAAATATTGACTTTCATCTACTTTTATGCTCCAGTGTATTGCTTTTCATCGCGCAGCTGTAAACTCGACGTTGTTTTCTGTTTCTTTTTTCCCCACCAATGCACACGAGTTGACGACAGTTACTAATATCCTGCTGCGCGAGTTCCGAGCGACAGCTATACTAGTAGCTTCCTAGCTTCCCCAGGGTGGACAAATCATTTACAGGAAACACAGAACTATTACCTACGTGCATGGGTTTCCTTTTGTTTGATTTTCGTTGGCTTTTCTTCTTTCTGGGCGGTGTTTCTGGGTGATCACCGTTGACGCTCAGATGATGGCAAGTATAGCAACGTTGAAGCGGACACACACCATCTGCCTGCCTCTTAGATGTAGGCCGCTATCAGTAGGTGCCCTTCATACGCCTGGTTCCTGTGCAATTGTGTGATGCATTCCCAGGGCTCTTACTTCATGAACCGGGTCAAACCACGCGGGTCGGGTCGGGTCGGGTCGGGTCGGGTCGGGTCGGGTCGGGTCGGGTCGGGTAAGGGGTATCCAACCTGACCCGTGATAATTAAAAACCTTTCCGACCCTACCCTCGGGTGTATGGGTCAAAACTCTAACAACTCGAGAGGCACGCGCCATTGAGCCGTACCGTTGAATAGTGGCGAATCGGATAAGAATGGTGGATCCGCAAAATGACGCAGAGGCGGCGCCGGAAACCTGTTGTACGTACGAGTAGTAGGTTTCTTTTTGTCCAGACTTTGAATATTACGTTGTAAGGCCTTCTGCTGGGCCTCAACGGGCTTTTCCGCCGCGCGCTGAGCACGCATAAGTCCTTGGAAGTTTAGTCACGGCACAGGAACTCGCCAGCATGTACAATGGGTGAGTGGTCTGAATTTTAAGCTGTCTCCTCCTGCTCTCGCCATTTGGGTCGCGGGGGCTCAGGGCAACTGTCGAGCCATCGTACACATTTATCGTGCCCAGATGTTGGAACCAAACGTGTTCCAATCTCGGGGCCCTCGTGGTTGGTTCCCTAAATACTTTTCTGCTCTACCGCCGATCATTTGAGTTGGATTGAAAGAGGCTTCCTGCCCTAGTCATAGCCCCACCAATAATTCTCGTTCGTAAGTCTTCTGGGCTTCCTATGGACCCCTCACCTCGTGTCGACTCGTCTGATTCACACTTCCTCCTTCGGGCCATTGTAATTATAAGACAAATTCATTGATCTTCCTCTTTCTCTCGAAAGAAAAGAAAAACAAAAATACGAGAGGACATATTTTCTAGTTCAGGTACGTAGGTACACGTAGTCGTAATTTAACAGAGGGTACATACTCAGGTACGCTTAATGCCATATATTGTCCTCTCTTTTTAAGAAATATAAACCAGGAAAATCAGGATTGTTTGGGACAAAACACTACTATTCGATAATAACGGCCCTCAGGCGTGCTTCACGCGGAGGACTCACCCTCGAAGGCCGGCGGTAGTGCCAACTCCTAGGCAGCGCCCCGCGCACGTGTTCTCGCGTTTTCGTTCAGGACCCGCCACCAGGGTGCTACTATTACACGAGGGGCCACTATTACACGAGGGGCCATAGTGATCAGGATCCATCACATACGGAACCCCCCCAATATGTTTCAGTATTTTCACTACTACGAGTATTAATAGGAATATTTGGTCCTGACTACTTTGTTCCCCCGTAATATTTGACGACCACATCATACAATATATATGTATATAGCCTTTGTCCCCTATCTCCGTTTTCCGATCCACCTATCTATAGTATATAGTCTTCATGACCTGGCTCCCTGCTTTTCTCGCTGTATAAGGACTTGATAGTGAGGACCCCCCCACCCCGAAAGGGGTGCATATCAGAGAAATGGTCGGAAAGTCTGCCACTCGCAGCTATACTGCAGAGCGGTCATGCAGGGGGGGGTAGACATCGCTACCGGATCCCACTGGCATTCTTCTGCGGAAACCGCAGGGAATGGGTAGGTGTCTCGCGGTCTCCGCTACTAGGCCCGTTGATTGTGCGCCAGGACACCAGCGCCAAAGAGGGACACTCCACATACCAATACTACAGAGGATCAACGGCCAATCGTTCAACGCCGATATCCAATCGTTCAACGCCGATATAGCTCAACAAGCGCACACAAAAAGGGGTTGTTCTACGATTTGATCATCGTTAAAAAGGATCGCTCAATGGCCGCAGTAAAGGATCGCTAAAAAGGGATCGTTCAACGATCGATCGTAAAAGGGTCGTTAAATCGTTTAAAGGGATCGTTCAACGATCGTAAAAAAGGATCGTTGAACGATCACACTAACTTAATAATCGTTAGAATGGATCGTTCAACGATCATAAATTAACGACGGCAAAAAAGGATCGATCAGCGATCACACAAAATGATCGTTCAACGATCATTAAAAAACAGGATCGATCAATGATCATAAAAAAGGATCGTTCAACGACAGCAAAAAAAGATCGTTCAACGACCGCAGAAAAGGATCGTAAACGATCGTAAAAAAGGATCGTTGAACAATAATAAAAAAGGATCGTTCAACGACCGCAAAAGAAGATTGTTCAACGATCGTAAAAAAGGATCTTTCACAAGGATCGTTCAGCGATCGTAAAAAAGAATCGTTAACGACCGCCAAAAAGGGTAGCTAACGATCGTAAAAAAGGATCGTTCAACGACCGCAAAAAAGGATCGTCCAACGATCGTAAAAACAAATCGGTCAACGACCATGAAAAATGATCATTCAACGATTATAAAAAAGGATCCTTGAACGATCGCAAAAAGGGATCGTTAACGACCGCAAAAAAGGGATCGTTGAACGACCGCAAAAAAAGATCGTTCAACGATCGTAAAAAGGGATCGTTCAACGATCGCAAAACAAGGATCGTTCAACGCGACGATCGCAAGAAGGGATCGTGCAACGATCAATCGTATAAAAGGGTCGTCTGTCTATCTATCTATATATCTGTCTGTCTGTCTGTCTGTCTCGGTGATAATGATACGACCCGGGCTTTGATGATAAGATACTGCCCGTATCTATGTGAGGGTGGAGCGTGACGGAAAGGTACGGCTCACTCCAGGAGTGAGCCGTGTGTGGTGTTTATGGTGGGCCTTTGACGACAGGTACTAGCCTACAGTAATTGCGTGTGTGTATTTGGTATTTGGTGTACGAGTGTACATTATCTACTGCTCTTTCTACACGATTCATGGTATAGCCACGCGTGCCAGTAAGTGATGCGTTCGACAGCGGCGTATGCAAACATGTCTTTCTGTCTGTCCGTCTGCCCCTCTGTCTGTCTGTCTGTATTTTTCTGTCTGTCTGTATGTCTGTCTGCCTGTCTGTCTGTCTTTCTGCTTGTCTTTCTGTCTGTCTGTCTGTCTGTCTGTCTGTATGTATGTCTGTCTGTCTGTCTGTCTGTCTGTCTGTCTGCCTGTCTTTCTGTCTGTCTGTCTGTCTGTCTGTCTGTCTGTCTGTCTGTCTGTCTGTCTGTCTGTCTGTCTGTCTGTCTGTCTGTCTGTCTGTCTGTCTGTCTGTCTGTCTGTCTGTCTGTCTGTCTGTCTGTCTGTCTGTCTGTCTGTCTGTCTGTTTGTCTGTCTGCACACCTCAGTCTTTAAAATTTACATATATTAATTTTCAGTAAATTACAGTATTTATGTTTCTGGTATACTTTTGCCATTTCATGACTCCCTACTTCAAACGATATTTCTCAACTTCTAGTGGTCAGACCCGTTCCCTCTCGGCAGTTTTAGCGAGCGCAGGTCATGCGCAACGTTTTTGTTTCAGGTGCCGGGCCGATCCGACGCCTTGTTCATTACAAAAAGTGCCGCTTACGAAAAGACGACTCCCCACACCTTTGCTACGTACCCATATTATACCACCCCTGGTAGATGAATTTGAACAGAAAGGGAACTTTCTCACCCTGCTGATACTATTTTACCTCAGACTTTCGGCGAAAACGCGAGCACTATTAATAGTAGGGGAACCTATTTGGGCCTTTAGTTCGGCCGTCCGTAGTATCCTATTCGGCCACCTCAGCAGAGTGTACAGTAGATACATAACATATCCGTTACATACAACAGTACGTTCTGTTTTTTTTTTGCTGTTGATACGTACGGGTGGATCGATATATATACGTGTATGCACTCGAGTTCAAAGCATAGCATCGCTAACAATCGTATAGAGCTGTTACATGTACAAGCACCCGCCGACTGAATACAAATAGCATGTCGTATCATACGTAGCCACTTTATTTCCATCGTAGAGGGGCACTCGGAGGTATAGGATACATAAAGCGAACCGTAGGAGAGTGTAAGGAAAAAGGGTACGCACCTTTTAAATACGAGCGGGTGAACAACTACAGCTATTTTTCGTCAGCAGTTTTACGCGTACAACAACACCAGCAGTACAAGCAGTATATACATATCGTCACCCTGGCGAATTCTTGAATAATATTGCGAGACAGTAAGATCGTCCCAGGAGGGATTCCGGTAGGTTATGGTTGCTTCGTACATGGTGTGCACCGTACTATTATGTTGCGCGTGACAGATATCAGACATCAGACACACTTCTTCTTACTTGTTGTAATAATGAAATGACAGCTATAAACAACGACTGGCTCAAGGGTGCACAAAAAAAAAAGAAAACGACACCACACACCTAGGAAGGTCAGAATGAAAAACAAACCGGATCGCTGTGATCACAGGACGAAATGAGCAAAAAACATTTTTTTTTCGTTTTTTGTTCCCTTTTTTTTACTTGGTTTTAGAGACCCCTCCATATTTTTTTTTCGCTGGTCGGGGGGGGGGGGGGGGGGGGGGGGGGGTAATTAAAAAAAAAGCTTGACTTATTGTTTTCTGGGATCACAACGTCCGGTTTGTTCCCTCCAATATAGGGGGGGGGGGGTGTGTGTGTCGATAACTTTTTTTTTTGTGCACCCTTTGACGAGCTTAAAAAATGTAGAGAAAACATGTGGTTGTAGAGGAGTGGCAAAGTGACTTACGAGCGTCATGCATGTTCTGCAAGTGAACAGATTGCTAGCATGTACGGTTACGCATGCACATACATACAGTATGGTGAGTGATGCTCGCTAACTGTCACGAGTACACGAGAACATGCCTACACTCCATAGACAACTATCAAAACGGGGCCTCAGTTCGATGACCACCACAGCATCAGGCACAGATACAGGCAGACAGGCACAGTATAGGTAGGGCGGGGGCGGGCCCTCGATGAGTACGATATATCAGACGTAGCTCTGTGGTTATGAACATACTTACTGAGTCTAGATACCAGGCACCACATCATGTTATGACCCCAGTGCGTACCGGGTACTGGTATCACAACGCCACATACATGCACGCCAGGCTGGGAGTGCTTGCTACACACAAACAAACCGATACACACACACACTAAAACGCAACCACCACAGCAGCAGCAATATATGATTTGCTGGTACAGACGTACAGAGACACAGAGACTGGTAATTTGATCATTCGAATGACGGTTTCGCTTTCGCCTGTGGGCCGTTCGCNTCTGTCTGTCTGTCTGTCTGTCTGTCTGTCTGTCTGTCTGTCTGTCTGTCTGTCTGTCTGTCTGTCTGTTTGTCTGTCTGCACACCGCAGTCTTTAAAATTTACACATATTTATTTTCAGTAATTTACAGTAATAATATTTCTGGTATACTTTTGACATTTCATGACTCCCTACTTCAAACGATATTTCTCAACTTCTAGTGGTCCGACCCGTTCCCTCTCGGCAGTTTTAGCGAGCGCAGGTCATGCGCAACGTTTTTGCGTCAGGCGCCGGGCCGATCCGACGCCGTGTTCATTACAAAACGTGCCTCTTACGAAAAGACGACTCCCCACACCTTTGCTACGTACCTGCATTATACCACCCCTGGTAGACGAATTTGAATAGAAAGGGAACTTTCTCACCCTGCTGATACTATTTTACCTCAGACTTTCGGTGAAAACGCGAGCAGTATTAATAGTAGGGGAACCTATTTGGGCCTTTAGTTCGGCCGTCCGTGGTATCCTATTCGGCCACCTCGGCAGAGTGTAGATACATAACATATCCGTTACATACAACAATACGTTCTGTTTTTTTTTTTGCTGTTGATACGTACGGGTGGATCGATATATATACGAGTATGCACTCGAGTTCAAAGCATAGCAAGCATCGCTAATAATCGTATAGAGCTGTACAAGCACCTGCCGACTGAATAAACATAGCACGCCGTATCATCGTAGCCACTTTATTTCCATCGTAGAGGGGCACTCGGAGGTATAGGATACATAAAGCGAACCGTAGGAGGAAAAGGGTATCATACGTATCTTTTAAATACGAGCGGGTGAACAACTTCAGCTATTTTTCGTCAGCAGTTTTACGCGTACAACACCAGCAGTACAAGCAGTATATATATCCTCACCCTGGCGAATTCTTGAATATTGTGAGACAGTAATAATATCGTCCCAGGAATGATTCCGGTAGGTTATGGTTGCTTCGTACGTGGTGTGCACCGTACTATGTTGCGCGTGACAGATATCAGACATCAGACACACTTCTTACTTGTTGTAGTAATGAAATGACAGCTATAAATAACGACTGTACAACAATCTGGCATGTGGTTGTAGAGCGACGGCCAAGTAGACTTACGAGCGTATGCATTTTGCATGAACAGATTGCTGCATGTACGTTACGATGCACATACATACATGCGTGCGTGAGCTCGTACTGCTCACGAGTACACGAGAACATGCACTACTCCATAACAATATCAAAACGGGTGGCATCAGTTCGATACCACCACCAGCAGGCACAGATACCACCAGCAGGCACAGTATAGGTACGCCCTCGATGAGTACGATATATCAGACGTAGCTCTGTGGTTATGAACATACTTACTGAGTCTAGATACCAGGCACCACATCATGTTATGACCCCAGTGCGTACCGGGTACTGGTATCACAACGCCACATACATGCACGCCAGGCTGGGAGTGCTTGCTACACACAAACAAACCGATACACACACACTAAAACGCAACCACCACAGCAGCAGCAATATATGATTTGCTGGTACAGACGTACAGAGACACAGAGACTGGTAATTTGATCATTCGAATGACGGTTTCGCTTTCGCCTGTGGGCCGTTCGCTCAATAATTATATCTCGCCGACCCATCACTTCCTTTTGTCGCTGCTCGTCGTCGACACGCGGACAGAAAAAAAACACCGACATCACCACACGACGTCACGTCACCACCAACGTAGCAAGAACACGGGGCATCACATAATCCACCTCCCCACCCAGCACATCAAAATGGACTACGACCCTCCTCCTCTCCAAAGCCCCCTCGTCGGCTGGCCAGTCATCGCCGATGAACTGCGCGGGCTGCCTGCTGGAGGTTCCCCCTCCCCCGTGCGTTCGGGCAGAGCAAGCGACAGACCTCACATCCAATACGGAGCACCGCATAGCCCGAGTAGTGCTGCAGCTGCCGCGGAAGATACGGTGACCGGTGGCGGGCCTCGGTGAGACATCCATACTTTTGTACTGCAGCACACACACGCGAGAGTTCTGTACGTACACATGCACACTAGATCATGTGCCCACTGTCAGCTTGCACTACGAGTATACTGTACGAGTACTTCTGTAGAGTACGTACTGCTGTACAGTGCTACGGTGGTGTACGACGCAGGTGTGGTATCATGAAACATAATAATGTCTTCCTCGTATGTACGAATCGTACGTACGTCTCGGGGATTCCGCGAACTGACTCTATATTGTGCGAGTGAGCCACCTATTCCTACAATTCCTACAATTCCTACAAGTGCAGTGCGAACGATTCGTATACGTAAAACACTACGACTGTGCGACTACTGTACGAGTACGACAACACTACGATCCGTACGTAACTAAGGTGCTACAAACTGTATACCGTGCCCTCTTTATGTACCCCGCCGCTACGTACTCCTCCTCGCGTTGGACGTAACAGCACCGTTCGGCAGATCGCGTGGGTCAGAGGTGCGACTTCCTCCAGGATACCAAAACAACAGCGACACCACGACCACACCGAGGAAGAAGCGGATTGCTGTGCTGCAGTGTCACCTTTGTCGACAGCAGCGGCATCATCGGCAGCTGAGAGGAATACAGCGGGCGATCATGATCGTGACGTGGAAGAAGCGAGTAGGATTCACCGCGGCCCGTCAGGGAGAGAGCGGGGTACAACGCGTGTGATCATGTGCGTCTATGTACAAACACCCCCCACCAAACCTGATCTTGTGAAAACGTGAAAATGCTGCCCAAAATGAACAGTGAGGTTGGCTATAGTTACGGTACTGCTGTAGGTGTACGCGTACATATATATATATATACTGTAATCAACAGCACCAAGTGCAGACAAAAATCACCAACACCTGTATAGGGGTAGAGGTGGATTGCTGTACGAGTAAAACATTTTGGCAAACGAGGGACACAATACGTATTGAAGAATAGGGTGAACCACTTACGACGAGTTGTGAAGCCACGCCCCCCCCGGTCGGTCATATTATACATATTATCCCCGAAAAGTACTACCGCTATTGTTGTACACAGCACGCATCTCGTCGAGACTTGGGTGACTGTACTGTACACCGGTCTCAAAAAGGTTCGTACAGCTGTAACCAACACATTAGAAGTGTCGTCTGTACCTGCCATGCAAAACATACAACTAATCGGCACCCATGTCTCTGTTTCGCGCCGGTTAACTGCAGGAAGGATCTCCACAAGAAAGACTTCAACTACAACAGGGTCAATACCAAGATCCGCCGCAACTGCCAGGCAAGGGGGGGTGGGTCGTGTGGGGAACCTGTGACGGGGGTGAAAATACTTCGTGTTGTACACGTTATCATGTATGTATGTGTACAAGGGACCACATGTTGGAGTACAGCAGTGCCATAGTTTCCGTGTACATACTGTAGCAGCGATGCCTATGAGTGTATTACAACAGGACTACAGTACTATAATACTGTGCTATAGGGCTCTCAGCACCACTCTCCTCTCACATCGAATGCACCGTGCGCGTATCGAGAGTGCAACAACATAATAGTGCTGCTACTACTACTGTCGACTACTGTAATGCGTTACAGGGGACCGGTGCATTCAGGGGACCGAATCTGGGATGTGTGCCTACATAGGGGACTGGTGCATTAGGGGATCGAGTCTGGGATTTTGGCTAGGGGACCGGTGCTACCATGGGTTGTCAAAAACCTGCAGCCGTAGACTACAGTTACAATATAGGTACATCGTAGTGTTTGAACACCTTTTTTCATAGGGAACACACGACCTGGTCTCCCGCGGGGCGAACAATATCGCATGTATGAGCGGACAATTACTACAGTAATAGCGGGGATCTTGGCGGGGTAGTACATAGATTCGTTGGTACACCCCCCCCACCCTGCACCAATCACCAGCACGCGTGCGTTATCTCCGCTTCTCTACTCTTGCGCCGACAGATAGACGACCTGGACAAGCGCCTGCGAGAGGAGATGCGTGCGTCTCAACGGCTGCGGTCGGTGGTGGCGCTTCTGCAGGAAAAACTTAGAACGGCAGAGGAGGGGCGGCGGCGCTCGAACGGACTGGAAAGAGCCTTTTACAGCCACCTCGTCGAGACGGAAGCCCTGGTTTTGCAGAGGGAACGCCTCGTGAGACCAGGTGACCTTTCTTTGATCCTATTAGTATGTAGTTGGGTGGTCCAGGCTTAGCAATGGCAAATGTTCGCATCCTTTACAACATTATTTTAAGTAGGTTCGTGTTGCGGCTGGGTGGTCCAACCTTTGCAACGACCGTACTCGCACCCTTTCAATTTCCATAGGTTTGCGGTTCGATATGCTTGCGCTGGATAGAAAGGAGGGGGAGTGCTGTTGCAGGTCGGCCCACGGGTATAGCCAAGGTATAGCCTTTCTTAAAGATGATTTGTCAGCTTTGAGGGTGTTTGCACACCATTTATTTGGAGAAGGCCAGCTCTCCCGTCGAATGCACGACCACCGTGGAAGGCCGTGCTGATATATAGTGTAACGTAGCACGTTGAACTCGTGGGAGGCGTGCTGCTATCGGGGTACAGCTGTAACTAACTGATGTGGCACATTTTTTGCAAACATATTTATTACTGACGGAGGACCCTCGACTGAGCAACTATACGTACGTACCCAATAGGCATGCTTTATTGTTGGGATACGGTTTTGGTGTCACAACTTTTCTCGTGATACACTTATTTAGGCGACAGGGGGTTGTTCGTTTTTCTCGAGATCGGTGTTTGTGGCGAGGTCTACCAATATAAACGTCCTTAAGCGACCACCCCTCAGCACAATACAGGTAGATGCAATTTCTACCGTATATTCTGCAGCTTCAGATTGTGCTGTCCTCATAAGCAGGATATACATCTAGTATGAGGCCATAAGAAACCCGTAGTACGCGCGATCAAAATGTGTGTGTGTGTGTGTGTGTTTTTTTTTTTTATCCTTCGGCGGATGGGTCAAAATAAAGCTTACGCCCTCCACACTTCCACGTCTCACTTCGTGTCGTGTGTCAATTCACTCCATGCCCCCTCGGAAGTATCATCCCTTGCTGTCTACGACTTTCTTGAGATCAAAGTGTCACACGCACCTTGCAAAGACGAGCTTCGACGAAACCCTCGATCTCACAGCTGTTGGTTTAAAAAGTATATATATATATACAGGCTGGTTCACCACCCAAAATTCATTCAGTGGGCGAATGTCCACGCCGTTTTTTGGAGATGGACCTTGAAATTTAGCACACGTGTTTTATGCGCCCTACCCGAGACTTTAACGGATGTTTTTTTTTGTTTTTTTGTTTTTTCCCGTCAGATATTGCTTGTTTTGTATTTTTTTGGGAAATTTGGGTCTTGAGAGATCCGAAATTTCTGGCGAATAAAATTAAAAAAAAACATTCGTAAAAGGTTTGGGTAGGGCGCATAAAACACGTGTACCAAATTTCAGGGTCTATCTCCAAAACACGGCGTGGACGTTTGGACTTTTGTGCGGTAAAAGTGCAAAAATAGGCGTTGCCTCGTAATTACTTAGTTCCAGTATATAATCGATTTTGGGCGTTAAATATGACTTAATATGATCACACGCAGTCAGATCTTCGAATATTTGCGTGAAATTTTGTACAAGCATGCCTTGGACCACCTAGAAGCGGCTCGTTCAGAAGAAACAAAATGGGGGGGAAAAATGTTTTCCTACGGAAACGCCTGACTATTGTTGACCACTTTGAAGGCCTGTGATTGGTCGAGCCACATTTTCGGCGGTAGCGCCAGTTCTAGGTCCTTGAACAAAAACTGGCGACGTCACCCTCTTCCACTGTTCATGGCGGTCAGTATGATACCACATATGTGACATTGGAGTTGCTATTGCATGCGGCATTCGTGACTGACGGAATTTTGGGTGATATGCCTGAACCAGCCTGTATATATATGTAGAACGCGTCGTGGCTCGTGTGTCTCAAAACTACAGCACGCACGCGAGGTGATGTTAGGGTATATGGTGTACCACAGGACTTTAAGAGTAAAAGGCACAGCTCTGTGCTGGTACGAATCTGGACGATGCAAGCATTATCACCACCAATGAAAATAGTTGAGACATGTGTTGCCTCTCGTGACACAACAAGCAGAAAACAGGAAGAAGAGCCTGCGCCAAACAAGCTCCACACGGCCGACCGGCTCTTTGCACAAAGCGCTCAACGAGAAGAACATTTTCAAAGCGGTACACATAATAGGGTGGAGTGAAGGTGTCCATAAGGGGGGTATCATACCCTAGCGTGCGCATCGTCCTTGGCAGGGTTTCCTTTGTTTCCTCTCGCAGTCGCGCGGAACACTTCATTCAAGCATGTATCAAAATGCTAGGCCAAGCATTACTATAGACCAAGCATTATTCTTCCACGAAACCACAACGAACGGTTCTTCCTCGTTTCGCGGCAATCCATCACCCCATGGCCGATGCCAGTGTCGCAACAAACCACCCCCGTCGCGTAAGCTGGCACCATAATATCTGTTTTCTCGCTGCTCAGACCGCGAACAACTACCCGGCCTATATCGATGCCCACTGTAGGGGCGAATGATACGAGTATCTGTTTTCTCGCTGCTCAGACCGCAAACAACCACCCGGCCTATATCGATGCCCAGGGGCGAACGAGACGCGGGCGGAGTGCCTGGAGACGTCGCGGAAAGAAGCGCACGAGAGACTGGCTAGTGTCTTACGGCGGGAGCTGGAGGCAAACAGCCCCTGGGAGTGAGTGCTGCAGCGAACAACTGGTGTAGCCTTCACCGGCTAGCCTTGAACTCCCCCTTCCACCCGCGCGCAAGACGTATGAGTAGTATGATGTATTACCCCTCCATTGGGACTATTGTTCTATGTACCCGCATCGATACCGATCGATTGGGAGTTTCTGCACTGTAGATGGCACGAGGGTATCGCTTACACACATGCTGCGAAGGTAGAGAGGTGCACCGTTTCTTTCTTTTTTTTTTTCTGGGGCTTTCCTCCCACGGAGAGCGCTCTACACCCCCACCTAAAAACCGATTTCGATCAAAATGTAAGTGCACCTAAAATCCGATTTCGATCAAAACGTAAGTGCAACGCGATGAAAAATCCAAAAACATACGTATACCAGCGTATTTGCAAAACAAGACTTACTGGTCAAGGAGCCCCGTCGTTCAGAAAGTTGTTACCCAAACAGGGCTCTACCCCTATATCCGTACCACGACACTTTAGACTTATCCCATGGTATACCGTATCCGTACCACGAATCTTTAGACTTATCCCACCGTATACCGTATAGGGGTTGCAGTTAGTTTTATGCCTTTTCAGGCAATATTTTTGTCACTTGGACCGGTCGATCTTTTCTCAAGTGAGTAACTACCGGTTATAATTGTATTTGTTCTAGTATATTTTGTTGTATGACTAGCGCATACAGCACATACAGCACATACAGCACATACAGCGCATTCAGCACGTACCGCACATACAGCGCATACAGCGCATACAGCACATACAGCGTATACAGCAATACAGCGCATACATCGCATACATCGTATACATCGTATACAGCGCATACAGCGCATCCTAATATCGGTCGGGTTGCACGAACAGCCTTTTCGAAGTCATTATTCGGGCGAGGCATTGGGTCCTCATGCGAGGAGCCCAGGAAATAAGCCACCACCCATATAAGGTGGCATTGCTCTATGGTGTGCACTTTCTTGACTCTCTTTTGTTTTCGCGTGGAGGAACTTGTTTGGAGGTAGGTTCATTCTGCAGTTTTTTTTTGTCGCGCATCGGCGGCGGCCATTCTGTTGTTATACTTCGTTGTTTGGCTGGTGATATAAGTATGTACAAGTAGCCGAACTACTAAGCTGTGCAATGATGCAAGGGAGCTGTACGAACTTTGTCGCACGATACCATATACATACTCACAGCTGTTGTTTCTTATTTTTATAAATATATTTATGTGCTTGTTTGCTGATACGTACAATGCCGTAGTTTTTGTTACCCCTATCGCTCTCTCTCTCTGGGTCCCGAAACCAGTATCCCCCATTTGATCTCTTCATGACTGCACACACACAGTTTCATGAACAGCCTATTAGAAGTTGCAATCATATAGTGCGTGATCATTTTTGCACCCCGTTGAATCGTTGACCGCTCGCTCCCGGCAATTCCGTTTACTACTGCTGTACCCGCATGTTATAGTTCCCCGTTCCATGCTATAAACATTGCGGCATTTGTTTGTGTATACCAGTTATTTCATAGCTCCGGTAATACCGTTGAAGAACTGCGGCATCGACATGACCAGTCACTGCAACCCGTCGCAATCCCATCGCGTGTCCAATCTCCACCCCCCTCCCAGCTACACCGACACCGTAGGCGTGGGCGGTGCGTGGCGTTCGATCTCTCCTTCCCCGTCGCGAACGACCGGCACATCTGCAAACGGGCATCCAATACACGAGGAGAACAGAAGCGGGGCCATGGGTCACGAGCAACACCAGCTAGGAGGGTCTTCGTTTACCAACAACCCAACTCGGGAGGGAAAAATCTCGAAGCACGGGGGAACGAGCAAGCGTAATATCGGCTCAGGGCACGCAGGTGGTGGCCCCACCCAGCAGCCGGATAACCATACCCCTCACAACCACCACCAACACCGCCACCGCCGCCGCCACCACAATCATCACCAGGCGAGGGCAGACGCGAACGAAATCGGCAGCAGGAGTTGCTGGGACTGGGAAGGCGTTGTGCGGGCGTACCGCGGTGCAGCGGCGGACACGGTGCGCCGGCTGTCCTCTACGCTGTTCGGCGAGGAGCTGCTGGCCATAGAGGCCGCGAAGACGGTGGCGGCGGAGAGGGAGAAGATGCTGCAGACCAAGGCACGGGAGATGTGCGAATCACAGGTGCGAACGGCGAACATGCTGTGGGCATCGCAATATATAGGATATCAGACATCGCCACTAGGTAAACGTATATGTATAGTTATGTTTGTGACATTTTCGTACCTTTCGCAACTTTTGTCTTCGCACGAGCACTTTTCGGCAAAACGCGAAGTACGCCGACACAGGAAAGCCCGTCCGGACACCATGGTCGAGGTTTCAGCTCGTATATATATATATATATATTACATACATATTATATACCAGACACATTCTACGTAAAGGTAGAGGGGCACCTGCATACAGGACATTTTCTGAGGGTGGTTACTTGAGGGAGCTCTATACTAATAGCAAGTCAAAAACTGATTGTGAGAGAAAAAAAACGTGCGACCCGATGAACAACCTGATGACCTAAGGGCCCGTTTTAACGAAGAAGAAAAAAAATCAATTTGATAAAAAAAAATCAAATTCGCTTTTCATTGGTCAGAACCCGCACCACCACCCAAGATTATACCCCAAGATCCTAATATTTGGTGCTGGTGCGTGTGTTGACCAATGAAAAGCGAATTTGAATTTTTATTTTTCCAAATTGAATTTATTTTATACTCGTTAATATGGGCCCTTAGGGCCCGTTTTAACGAAGAAAAACAATATTCAATTTGGAAAAAAAAATAATTAAAATCCGCTTTTCATTGGTCAACACGCGCACCAGCACCAAATATTGGGGGGTGCTGGTGCGCGTGTTGACCAATGAAAAGCGAATTTGAATTTTATTTTTTCCAAATTGAATTTATTTTATACTCGTTAATTCGGGCCCTTATCGCCTAGGTACACAGAAAATAAAATAAAAACTGCAAAACAGAAACAGCTACGACATTGTTCGATTTTTTCACAAAAAGTATTTTTCAACGCCCTCATTGTGCAAAGGGGGGCGAGGGGGGGGCCGGCCACCCGCGTACCGGTATGGTATCCGTACCATGTATATAGTGATTTATATGCGTGCTTTGGCGCCTGGCATATATCACTGATGGATATGCCTCCCCCATCACGTCAAATAAGTTTGGTACACTAAATACGGTGGTAGCGAGGAAGCGATCGCTATCTTAGGAGATGAATGGTGGCCACAGGCGGCGAAATAGGAAGGGGATAAGATTAGCAAAATGTTTATTTGTAATATATGGAAACAACGTAATGAGCGCCCAAATGTTGGAGGTGTTTCTATTAGGAGTAGGAACGGTGCTCCGTCTCGAAAGGGACGCGTGGTCGATGGTCAAATGACTAAGGCAAGCAACAAATGAGTACGACCCCCCCCCCCCGGTATGTGCTCTGCTCGATAGCAGGTGTCACTGCAAGTGGAGAAAGATGAGCTCCAGAGCTTCAAAGATGGTTTGAGATTGGAGGTGAGAGGGGACGCCGCACCTCGAGATAAAAACGAAGTACGAAGGAGGCATGACCGGGGGGGGGGTGGGGGGGGGGCACACCTACTACATGCACGTCGCCAATGGGCACGCATTTTAAGCGATTTGTTAACACTGGATTTTAGGGGAGGGGGGGGGTGTGTTCTTCATGTTCTTGCATGGCTGTAGTCGTATGACTATATACCCTCGCATCCCTACAATGTCGGGACGGAGCATGTCGGGTTTTCACCGACCAGGCAGACATTGCCAGCACCAGGGGGAGGGCGGGGGCTCATGCCGTGCATGGCTGTAGTCGTATGACCATAGACCCTCCCATTCCTACAATGCTGGGACGGAGGATGATGGGTTTCCACCAACCAGGCAGGCATTGCTTGCACCAAGCGCGAAGCGACGTGGGGTTGTTGGGCGATTCGCATGAAGGGTGAGCTGCAGGCGCGGGGGGGGGGGGGGGGGGTTGGTGAGCAGAGTACTACACCCACTTCTTGGGGGAACATACTACTTTGAATTGCAGCGTGACACTTTAAGTATGCTTTAATGCTAGTGGGATACATGACGATTATTCGTAGCGATCGACGGACTCGTTCGAACTACGTTATCCCGTCGCTCTACGATATACCTGGTACTAGCCAGCACAGGAGTTTAATTCGAGCTGCGTGTGCTTGACAGTTTTGAACAGCCTTGCATATGCCGCGGCCACGACACGTCTTCGCCTCGGTATCCCCGCAGTTCCCACACAGGCAGCGTTAAGGGCGATATAGGCTATTTGAGGAGGTGGGAGGGGGGCAGGGGTAACGCGGGAGGAGCTCCGGTACTTCAGCTTGTCGCTCGGCTGTTGGTGGCAGGAGAAACCAAGCGCGAAGTAGGGGCCATGTGTGTCCACACTAAGCGCGCCAATATGCTTTCCCAGGAAGGCAGGGTATAAATAAAACACCGAGTGAAACTGTTGTCGGGCGGTAATACGGGACTAAGATCCTCCACGTGCGTAGTGACTCTCAAGGTCCGCTTTATATAGTCGATGCACTTATAGCGCACCGCCTGTTCATAAGTATCACGCCTCTGAATTCCCCGCGTCGAGCGTATCACACACAATACAGTAGTAGCTGCCTAAGAGGACACGTGTACCGTACCATCCCTGGGCTTCCCACCGATAAAACGACCTCTCGAAAAATAGGTACAGCTAGCTGTTGTTAGGGACACTCGCGCAAGCAGGATAACTATCTGCAGCAACTGTCGTCAGCTCGTGTGCGAAACGGCTACTGTACGTAGTTTTGGGGAATTTTAAACAATCGTATTTTTGCATCTCGGTAGGCGGTCGGTCATAGATTCGGCTTTTACGGCCTAGCTCGAAAGGCTTCCCATCTTGTTTTGGCACCGTGCGAAAATAAAAAGTCGTCATAAATAACTGCTCACAATTAGAATCTGCGGACCCGAAATCGCTTGTCTGGTGCCATGTTGTGTGTACACGACGTATGCATAGGTTCGAGAGGCGAAGACTGCCTTGAAGGAGGCGAGGGAAGAGCAGCTACAGCAGCGGGACTTGGTCAACGATGCCGAACGCGTCCGCTCTAGTCTCAGCCGGCGCATTTTGTCGATGCAGGTGAACAGCCGCACGGGAACATAACAACGAGCAATCCCACCGTATAGGATACTACTGCTGTTGTACCGTTACCTCCCAAAGATCCCGCCGTTCAGAGGGGGGTGGGGGGGGGCGTACTCATTTGGTGCACTTGCCTGACGTAGTAGTGACCATTGACTACAAGTACGTACGCATCCTTTTCGAGACGGAGAGAGAGTGTTACAGGGATAGATATTCCCCTGGGCTGAGCAATCGATCGATCTACTGTATTACCCGCGGTGGCTCAGGTATTATTGGTGTAAAACCTTTTTTTACCAAACCCCACAACCAAACCTAAACCAAAATCCAAAGCGAATCCCTCCACGAAACTTCGAACTGCAAACAACCCAAAACACCCAAACTTGATTTAACCTTCAGGTCGCAAGGGACCAACTTTCCGAAACGGTGGGAGAGCGGCTGCGGACGATACAGACCACGGTGCGCCGGCGGGTCGGCTTCATGCCACGG
Organism: Saccharina japonica; assembly: GCA_008828725.1. Taxonomy (NCBI): domain Eukaryota; class Phaeophyceae; order Laminariales; family Laminariaceae; genus Saccharina; species Saccharina japonica. Next base: position 321,694 of record MEHQ01000532.1, on the reverse strand, counting down.
ACGGTCGAGAGGGCGGTCAACGATCTCGTTGCCCTCTNAGCCAGCACAGGAGTTTAATTCGAGCTGCGTGTGCTTGACAGTTTTGAACAGCCTTGCATATGCCGCGGCCACGACACGTCTTCGCCTCGGTATCCCCGCAGTTCCCACACAGGCAGCGTTAAGGGCGATATAGGCTATTTGAGGAGGTGGGAGGGGGGGCAGGGGTAACGCGGGAGAAGCTCCGGTACTTCAGCTTGTTGCTCGGCTGTTGGTGGCAGGAGAAACCAAGCACGAAGTAGGGGCCATGTGTGTCCACAATAAGCGCGCCAATATGCTTTCTCAGGAAAGCAGGGTATAAATAAAACACCGAGTGAAACTGTTGCCGGGCGGTAATACGGGACTAAGATCCTCCACGTGCGTAGTGACTCTCAAGGTCCGCTTTATATAGTCGATGCACTTATAGTGCACCGCCTGTTCATAGGTATCGCGCCTCTGAATTCCCCGCGTCGAGCGTATTACACACAATACAGTAGTAGCTGCCTAAGAGGACGCGTGTACCGTGCCATCCCTGGGCTTCCCACCGATAAAACGACCTCTCGAAAAATAGGTACAACTAGCTGTCGTTAGGGACACTCGCGCAAACAGGATAACTATCTGCAACAACTGTCGTCAGCTTGTGTGCGAAACGGCTACTGTACGTAGTTTTGGGGAATTTTAAACAATCGTGTTTTTGCATCTCGGTAGGCGGTCGATCATAGATTCGGCTTTTACGGCCTAGCTCGAAAGGCTTCCCATCTTGTTTTGGCACCGTGCGAAAATGAAAAATCGTCATAAATAACTGCCCACGATCAGAATCTGCGGACCCGAAATCGCTTGTCTGGTGTCATGTTGTGTGTACACGACGTATGTATAGGTTCGAGAGGCGAAGACTGCCTTGAAGGAGGCGAGGGAAGAGCAGCTACAGCAGCGGGACTTGGTCAACGATGCCGAACGCGTCCGCTCTAGTCTCAGCCGGCGCATTTTGTCGATGCAGGTGAACAGCCGCACGGGAACATAACAACGAGCAACCCCGCCGTATAGGATACTACTGCTGTTGTACCGTTACCTCCCGAAGATCCCGCCGTTCAGAGGGGGGTGGGGGGGGGCGTACTCATTTGGTGCACTTGCCTGACGTAGTAGTGACCATTGACTACAAGTACGTACGCATCCTTTTCGAGACGGAGAGAGAGAGTGTTACAGGGATAGATATTCCCCTGGGCTGAGCAATCGATCGATCTACTGTATTACCCGCGGTGGCTCAGGTATTATTGGTGTAAAACCTTTTTTAACCAAACCCCACACCCAAACCTAAACCAAAATTCAAAGCGAATCCCTCCACGAAACTTCGAACTGCAACAACCCAAAACGCCCAAACTTGATTTAACCTTCAGGTCGCAAGGGACCAACTTTCCGAAACGGTGGGAGAGCGGCTGCGGACGATACAGACCACGGTGCGCCGGCGGGTCGGCTTCATGCCACGGACGGTCGAGAGGGCGGTCAACGATCTCGTTGCCCTCTGCTCAGCCGCGGGACCTTCCGACTGTAGCATCGAGAAAAGCCTCCTTATGGGGGGGGGGGGCTCCATATCCTCCGTGGGTTCTACATCTCCTTCGTTGTAGTCCGTTGCGGCAGCAGCAGCAGCAGCAGCAGCACAGCAGCAGCGTCCCACGGCGCAAGAGCAAAACCAATACAAATGTTACGATATTTGGCCGCCGATGTACATGACAAAAGGTTACGATATTTGACCGCCAGTGCATCCTTAATGGGCGACGACAACATGCCTCGTACTGTATTATGATGTTTGAGAGCGCATGCACAACAAAAAAGTCTCGATAATTGACCACCGGTGCAGACTTGGGCGACGAAACAAAAGTCGCGATATTTGACCACCACGGTGAATACTTCAGCAACGACAACAAAATATTACTATATTGGATCACCGGTGCATACTTGGGCTTCGTATGCGGTATGGCTATGACTACAAGCTGTTACGATATTTGACCCCCACTGCAAAAAAGGTGACCCGTTTTAGACCACCGGTGCATAATACGTAGGCGACGATAACGGCATGTTATGATGTTTGACCGCCGGTGCAAGTTACGACATTCGACTACCGGAGCATGCTTAGGTGACGCTAGCAAAAAAAAAACGATATGTGACCATCGGTGCATACTTGAGCGATGTGAAAAAAAATGTTACGAGATTTGGCCACCGTTGTAAAAATTGTTTTGACAGTTGACCACCGTTGCATTCCTAGGCTTAGATACCAAAATATTACGATATTTGACCGTCGAGGGAAACAGGATTACGCCATGTGGTCGCTGGTGAATACTTAGGCGATCACAAAACAGTATCACGATACTGTATCATCGGTGCACGGGCAGGTAACGAGAACAAAGTGTTACGAAATTGACCGCCGGTGCAAATAATGTTCAGATATTTGACCACCGGTGCATACTTGAGTGACGATAATAAAATCTGAAGACATTGGGTTACCAGTACATACTAGAGAGCTGACAACAAACTGCCACGCCATGTTTGACCGCCGGATAAAAAAAAAGTACGTAAGGTATCAGACCACCGCGGTGCATGCTTGAGCGATCGTCACTAAATGCCACGATATTTGACCTCCGGTTAAAAAAAGGTTACACTCGTACCAGGTATTTAACTACCGGTCCATACTTTGGTGACAATAAAAAAGGTCACGATGTAGGATAGCCGGTGCATGCTTAGGCGACGATAACACAGCAGCAGCAGCAGCACAGCAGCAGCGTCCCACGGCGCAAGAGCAAAACCAATACAAATGTTACGATATTTGGCCGCCGATGTACATGACAAAATGTTACGATATTTGACCGCCAGTGCATCCTTAATGGGCGACGACAACACGCCTCGTACTGTATTATGATGTTTGAGAGCGCATGCACAACAAAAATGTCTCGATAATTGACCACCGGTGCAGACTTGGGCGACGAAACAAAAGTCGCGATATTTGACCACCGCGGTGCATACTTCAGCAACGACAACAAAATATTACTATATTGGATCACCGGTGCATACTTGGGTTTCGTATGCGGTATGGCTATGACTACAAACTGTTACGATATTTGACCCCCACTGCAAAAAAGGTGACCCGTTTTAGACCACCGGTGCATAATACGTAGGCGACGATAACAGCATGTTACGATGTTTGACCGCCGGTGCAAGTTACGACATTCGACTACCGGAGCATGCTTAGGTGACGCTAACAAAAACATACGATATGTGACCATCGGTGCATACTTGAGCGATGTGAAAAAAAATGTTACGAGATTTGGCCACCGTTGTAATAATTGTTTTGACAGTTGACCACCGTTGCATTCCTAGGCTTAGATACCAAAATATTACGATATTTGACCGTCGAGGGAAAACAGGATTACGCCATGTGATCGCTGGTGAATACTTAGGCGATCACAAAACAATATCACGATACTGCATTATCGGTGCACGGGCAGGTAACGAGAACAATTTGTTACGAAATTGACCGCCGGTGCGAATAATGTTCAGATATTTGACCACCGGTGCATCCTTAAGTGACGATAACAAAATGTGAAGACATTGGATTACCGGTACATACTAGAGAGCTGACAACAAAATGCCACACCATGTTTGACCGCCGGATAAAAAAAACGTACGTGAGGTATCAGACCACCGCGGTGCATGCTTGGGCGATCGTCACTAAATGTCACGATATTTGACCTCCGGTTAAAAAAAGGTTACACTCGTACCAGGTATTTAACTACCGGTCCATACTTTGGTGACAATAAAAAAGGTCACGATGTAGGATAGCCGGCGCATGCTTAGGCGACGATAACAAAATGTTACGATAATTGACCACCGGCATACTTGGGGGGCGACGGTAACAAAATGTGACGATATTGGGCTGTCGGCGCATACTTAGGCGACCGTATGCGACCGCCGGTGCATACCTAGGCGACCAAACTGATTAACAAAACCGCGGCCAAACAAATATCAAGTTTTTTCAGCGGTAACAGGCACTAACCCCTACTCGTAAAGGGAATTACAAAAATAGCAGAGGGTACCTGGGACCAGGTATCACCGTCCTGAATGACACGGACCCGTTGGATTGAATAGTAATGGACGAACGGTCCTTGCATGTAGCAGGAAAACGAGCAATAAGATAATTAAGCAGATTCACAAGGAACTTGGCAGTACGAATAGCAGATAGGATCAGCAGAAGCAGCGTAGAGGCAGAAAGCAATCGTAGCAGAGAAAGCCAAGCTGAGATTCGTAGTGAACCCAGCAGGACGAGCAATATAGCAGTCGGTGCATATATATAGCAGCAGCAACAGTAGTAGTAGCGGAGGCAGTAGTAATCGCAGCTCAAGTAAGGAGCCCCCGGATTCGACTCCTGCTGCTAAAGAAAAACGCAGTCGAATAACCTGGTGTAATAATTTAGTAAATCAAGTAACGCCACGCTCAAGTCCCCAGAATCGTTAACAATGCTGTCATGACTGCAATGGCAGCTTAACATCTTCAACCTCGACACGTACCTACACGTATATACCTACTATTAATACTATAATATTACTAAATTAATACTATGAATCAGAAGAGCACGGAGAAAACCCTCCGCGCTCGGCTTGACACATTCCACATTTTCGAAATCATAACCAGAAGCACTATCATACAGCTCATATCACGGGAAGGGGTCCGCTTCAAGCACCCATAGGGAGAATCAAAAGCAGCGCTCAGCTACTATCCAGGGGGAGGCGAAGAGTTTTTTTTTTTTCCTTTCCGGAGAGCTCCCGCGTACAGCAACACAACCCAAACGCAAAAAAAAAGCGAAGCGGATCTGGGGTGGCGGGGCGCGGGGGGGCGTACTCATTTTCTTGCTGGCTTACCTTTACTCATTTCACCATCGACCACACGTCCCTTTCGGCGACGCGGAAGGCAGCAGCAGCCACAAGACGCCCAAAATGAAAAATAAAGCTGGCCGCCATTCTAAAAAACTACATAATCACAGCGCGCCACATCGCCCCACTGCGTTGTCTCATCTCGATCATTCCCTCGCTGCCACTCCCCCTATAGCCCCCTCCCCCCCCCCCCCCCTCCCCGCTTCACCTGATGCATGCGTAACTCTAAAACACTAGAGATCAGAGAAACACGGAGAAAAATCTCCGCCTCAGCTTGAGACATTCCGCAGTCGAAAGCATAACCATAAGCAGTACTGCTCATTATACGTGAGGGAGTCGGCTTCAATAATTCAGAAGGATAACCTACAAGCAACACCGGTACTGTACAGAGGGGGGGGGGGGCGAAGACAGGACCTAAGACGCCCGAAGCAATAAACCAAAACATATCGAAACAAATAAAATAACCATATAGCGCACATCACCCCCACTGGTTGTGTGATTGGATCGCTCCCTCGCCACGTCCTCGTCCCTAGCCCCCCGCCCCCGCCAACCCCCCTCCGTCGTTCACGCGATTCGCGCAACACCTCACGGTGCTTCGCGCTTGGTGCAAGCAACGTCTGCCTGGTCGGTCAAAGCCCGACGTGCTCCGCCCCGGCATTGCATATAGGGATGCGAGGGCCTATGGCCATACGACTACGGCCACGTATGTATGACATGAGTACTCCCCTCCCCCCCCCCCTCCCTCCTCAAACAAACCCATAGTGGACACCACGGGTTCCATCACAAGTCGTCCCCGGTGGACCTCGGGAGGTCATCCCTCGACCCCCACTCCGCCCACGACCCGTCGTACACAGGAGACAGCTCGGCCTTCCTTCCTGCCAGCTCTAGGGCAAACGTCAGGACCGCCGCGGTCACGCCCGAGCCGCACGACGTGGTGATGGGGAGGGGAGAGTCGACGTCAATCCCCGCATCTTCGAAGACCTTCCTGATCTCGTCGGGCGATCGGAACCTGTTCAATAGGTTTTCGGCGTCGCGTGTAATGCGTGGAAAGGAGGGGGGGGGTAGGGGCGCGGGAGCGGGGGGAAAGGAGGAGGAGCCAGACGGGGACGGGGGAGGGCAGAGGAGCCGGGGGGGGAGAAGGGGCAGGGGCGCGGGGGGGGGGGGGGGGAAGGGGCAGGGGCGCGGGGGGGGGGGGGGAGGGGGGGGGGGGGAGGGGGGGGGGGGGAGGGGGGGGGGGGGAGGGGGGGGGGGGGAGGGGGGGGGGGGGAGGGGGGGGGGGGGGGGGGGGGGGGGGGGGGGGGGGGGGGGGGGGGGGGGGGGGGGGGAGAAAAGGCTGGATACATTGTGATATTGATACGCCAGAGCAAAACCAAATCCATCTGTTTCTGTTTTCAATGGCAAAACCAAAATCCATCTGTTCTCAATGAGAAAGCCAGTGCCACTGACTCCCCTGTTTAAACGACCACGGCGGTTTCACCTCTCACGTACGTACGTACGCACGCACGCACGGGACCAACATAATTTTGTAACGCTTGGCCCAACCTCGAAAACAAGGAAGGGGCGACAGACAGCAGTCCGCCATATATATCTCCTCCTCACATGTCCATTTCGAGAATGTTCCCACGCGGTCGGGGTTAACGTTTTACAGTAATGGTCCCTATATAGTGCCAGTAATGGTCCCTCTATAGTGCCAGTAACGGCCCCTCTATAGTGCCAGTAATGGCCCCTCTATAGTACCAGTAACGGTCCCTCTGTAGTGCCAGTAATGGCCCCTCTATAGTACCAGTAACGGCCCCTCTATAGTGCCAGTAATGGCCCCTCTATAGTACCAGTAACGGTCCCTCTGTAGTGCCAGTAATGGCCCCTCTATAGTGCCAGTAATGGTCCCTCTATAGTGCCAGTAATGGCCCCTCTATAGTACCAGTAACGGCCCCTCTATAGTGCCAGTAATGGCCCCTCTATAGTACCAGTAACGGTCCCTCTGTAGTGCCAGTAACGGTCCCTCTATAGTGCCAGTAATGGCCCCTCTATAGTACCAGTAACGGCCCCTCTATAGTGCCAGTAATGGCCCCTCTATAGTACCAGTAACGGTCCCTCTGTAGTGCCAGTAACGGTCCCTCTATAGTGCCAGTAATGGTCCCTCTACAGACCCAATAATGGTCGACGCATGCTACAAAGTAGAGGTGGGTCCATTTTTTATTTTTATTTTTTGCCTTCTGAGGGTGGTGCCTTAAGGAGCTCTCTATACCTCACCCAAAAACTGGTGTTGGAGGGGGGGGGGGGTGCTACGTACCCAGGGGCGTCCAGAAAAAAGAGAAAACGACACACCACACCCCCAGAGGTCGGAATAGAAAACCGTTGCAACCGTTGTGATCACATGATGAAATAAGAAAAATAAAAATAAATATATCCTTATTTCCATTTTTCTCACTTGGTTTTAGTAACCCCCCCCCTCCCCAACGTGCTCCGTCCCGGCATTGTAGGGATGCGAGGGTCTATGGTCATATGACTACGGCCGTGCACGACATGAGTACCCCCCCCCCCCCTAACGAACAAAAAATTCTGTGAGATGTCTAAAAAAACAAAATCGACCACCCTCGACGTACCCGATGAACTAATTACTCCCCCATGGCCTACGAGTATAATATATAAGTATACAACGAAAAATATCGCGAACACAAGAATGAGCATTCCGAATATTTTTTGTTAACCCCCTAAGAACTGGTCCCACGTATTTGGCGACAAAATACATACGTACCAGGTAAGAATTAGTGTGGGATAAGTGTTTATCAGTCCTCAATGGGTTAAGGAGCCCGATCGTTCAGAAATAATTTCAGCCAAAAAAGTGCTACTTCTCTTATCGTAGCGCGCGTCGGTCCCTCTATGGTGTCCGGTTTTACGCCAGGCGGCAATACCGGCACTATATTAGCGGCAACCGGCACTACTCCGCACGCTGCGACACTGGGTAATCCCATCTGCACCAAGCGATTTTACAGGCACTACTCGTATAGCGGACAACCGGCACTACTGAATCAACAGGCACTATATATGGACCACTACTACTGTATACTTCGCACTGATACATGGCAGAGGCGGTAAAGGGGAGGGGTGGGGGGTGGGGAGGGGGGGGGGGGGGGGGGGTGCCTACCGTATACCACCAAATGTCCCAAAAAAACCCTAAAATACAAGAAACCGTTTTGTATACAAATATATCAGCCCCAAGTGTTTTGTTTTAGATTTCGGTACACAGCAGTGGTACATGGTGAACACGCAAGATAAAAACACACGACCTCGGGCGAAGTTTTGAAGCTGATTTTTCTCTACGACGGGAAGAAGAGTGTTTGAACTCCCAGCGATGTGTCTACGGAGAGGTAGGTCTCCAGACGATACCGGTAAATTTCCAACGCCACAAATGTTCGTTGCCGTGTGTGTGGCAAGCAATGCCTGCCTGGTTGGTGAAAAACCCAACGTGCTCCGTCCGGGCATCGCAGGGATGCGAGGGTCGTCTATGGTCACACGATCACGGCTGTATCATATGCACGACATTAGTACACCCCCCTTCCATGTTTCGGAGAAAGTCGGCTCTCAATGTTTGTCAAAGGGGGTGTGCTATCTTATGATACCACCCGTGTGATATATACACATATAGTTGAAGAAAAAAAAAACACGTACCTGGTATTATGTACCACTCTAACATATGGATATGCGGTAAGCACTGCTGTTGTATTTAAGGCTTCATCGAAATGCTCTTTACATTTCGGGTCAGATTGGTATACGGTATATGCTTGTTCAGGTTCTCCCGAACAATTGGGGAAGGGGAACCAAGAAACGACGTTTTGAGCCCAAACACGCGCACGTGCAAAAACCAAATAATAAGACAAACCCACGGGTAATAGGGGGGGGGGGGGGGGGGGGGGGGGGGGGGGGGCATATGTACTAACCATATTAACCCCCTATGTACGACTACCTAACATATTTGGTTCTGATCACCACGATATATTCCCTCGTACATGATACCCGCATACCAGATACTACTCTGGCCCGATATATAAGAATGATTTCGATTAAATATTCATATGCTGAGTGGTAGCATGCAAAAAAACACGCCTCCCCGGGGGTGAATTTCCGAGACGATTTTCGTCGAATTTCCGAGACAATTTTCGTCCAGGTCGTGAGGTGGGGGGTGTAATCATATCGTGCATGGCCGTAGTCGTATGACCATAGACGGGGGGGGCACACAGTACGATGTCGGTGGATTTGCAAATAGCCCATTGAGATGATTCGATGGACGCATCGCTCGGGTTGGGGAGAAAAATCAGCTTCGAAATTTGGCCCCGAGGGGGGTGTTGGTGCTATAATATCACCCCGTGTGATAGACGGTATGGTAGTCTACATAGTAGACAAATAACACAAAACATTGAAAAATCGAAAAAAAAAAAAACAATTGAGGGGTTTGAAAAGGCGTTGGGAGGGGGGGGCGTGTTTTTTTCGCTTTTGGTCCGTCCCCCCCCTTCGCGTCAATGAAATCACGTACGAGTATTATATACGTAACGCAAAAACACGTGCCTCTCCCTGCCGAGGGAAGGTACGTAGCAAACAAAACAAAAAGAGAAAAGCGACGAACACTCTCCCAAAAAAAAGAAACCATAATGCAAAACAAAACCAGACGAGAGCGGGATTTCGGTACAAACAATAATAGGAACACGCTCCGCATCCTTTAAAAATATTTTTAATATGACTTCGCCCCCCTGTCTACAGCTATTGTAGTAGGCATTTACATCAATGTTGGAGGTGTCTCTACCAGGAGCAGGAACGGTGCTCCACCTCGAAAGGGATGCGTACGAGTCAAAGGCCAAACGACTAAGGCAAGCAACAAAATGAGTACGCCCCCCCCCCCCCTTCACCCCCGTGTTCAGCTAGGTCTAGTACATAGGGGTGTCGTTTCGGGAGATGTGTTTTCGGTTACAGTAGCGGCCCCTCTATAGTGCCGGTTGAGTGGTGCCGACTGCCCCCTATAGTGCCGGTGAAACCGCTCGGCACAGATGAGAATCAACCAAGTGTGCCAGTATGCGGAGTAGTAATGCCGGTTGCCGCTATGTATAGTGCCGGTATCGCTACGAATAGGGCCGGTATTATTGGCTGGTGCACACCGGCACTACAGAGGGACCGGCACTATTGGTGTACCCTTCTTGCTTGTTGCCCCCACCGCGACTTGGCTGGCTCACAGCAGTCGTACGAATATAACTGGAAGGTCACCTGTTGACGTCCCCTTCCGCAAGGACGCTCGAGAAGGGAACACACGCCGACCCGGGGACGTGGCCCCCAGCAACCCCTGCCCTTGGCTCGGGAGCCTCCGCCCTAAACCTCGCCAGGGATCGAGCGTCGACGATCTGGCCCACCGCTTCTTTTCCCTGCTCGCTCTGGCTCAAGACCTGGTGTCAAGGCAGAGGCCATGGGAGGTGTTGCTTCATTAGTATTAATAGGGAACAATGAGACTAGTAATAGATTATTGAGTGTTGGCTATCGTATCGAAATGTTCGATATGTCGAAATATCAGCCAAAACTGGTGATAAAAGGGGGACCCATTAAGCGACTACTACTCGAAGTCGTGGCAATTCTGATGAGAAAACACAACAAAACTACACAAGCTGGAACCTACCGGGTATGCACTATTTTAGTGGGGGGCTTCCACAACCCTTCAAGGCGCATGCCTGATGCACCAGTACTGGACGCAAGGGCCAAGGTTGGACTCGCAGATGGGATGGAAACATACTGCCTGCGTGTCCACCTTCCCTCCCTCCCTCCCTCCCCCCCGTGGCCAGACGACAAAATAAAAACAGCCTCCGTGTGTCAGGGTACGGGTTCCCTGGGCTAACTCGGCGCCACGCACTTAGAAAATCCAAGGCACAGCGCCCGCGGGAGAGAGGTGTCAAATTAACCCGTAGCATCCGATTTTTATAAGTGTGTTTTGTTTTTATGGGTTCCTTTTCGTACGCACGGCGTACAACACAACATAACCGAGCACAACGACACACGAAAAACACAAGAAACAAAAAAACATATACACACACAAAACACAAAAACACAAACGAAACTTACACACCCAAACCAGGACCCAAAGTAACAAAACAAGAACCACGCAAGGCACTAAAAAACACACAAAAAAAATGCAGGTGTCTCCTTCCGCTTCAGAGTTATTGGAGGCTTGTCTTCTGACCGCGAACTACTACTGCTGCTGTGAATTTTTGTTGGCGATGAGTTAAAAGGCGAGAACAACAAGAAAACGCAAACCACAGCGAAAAAAAAACCCCGAACAATATCATCATACCAGTAAAAAAAAAACACAAAAAAAACACACCACAAATGATGAGGTTAGAATAGAAGTACGTACGAGTAGCTAGGAAATCGCCCAGCAGGACATTTGTGCGCGTTGGTGGAAGCTCTGCTGCTGCTGCTGCTGCGATTGGTTTTCCTATCAGTTTGTCTTGGTTGGTCGAAAACAAATTCGCGGGTCCTCGGTTCTTTCTCTTGGGACGGGCGGGCGGCGTACGTCTGACGCTTCAGGCAAACTCGAAAGGGTCCCCTACTCCCCACCAGGTACTTGTTTAGCGCCGTCAAAACACAAACACACACACAACAACAAAACTGTAATAAACATGCGAAGACGAGTTTTGAGGCGGGAAAACAAAAGTTTTTACGTACAGCTTTGTTTGTTTTTTCATTTTTTCTTCATACATATATATATATTTACCAGGTATGAATATATACGAAGTTACGCTGTAGCTATTTGTGTTCGATATCGAACGGGAATCGAGGTCGATACAATACCGATAGGAAAAAAAAAAGTCGATACGAATTCGATATCTTATACATCGAAGTCTTCGTTCCGTGCGGTATGCTACGACATACTGTATCTGCATCTTCTAAATAAACACAGTGATGCCAGATGCCAGGGGATTGAGGGCAAAACAAGTTCGATATTCGGATATATCGAAGCTTTCGATTCGATATCGAATGTTCGACATTTCGATGTATATATATTTTCGATACGATGTCCAACACTATAAGCTATACCAGGTTATCGAAACTTTCGATACGATATCCAACACTTGAAGCTATACCAGGTTATCGAAACTTTTTATACGATATCGGAAACTACAAGCTACTAGGCCATCTCTTACGGATGGTTTCTGAAAACTGGAAATGAACGTTTTCAGTTTTCAAAACCGATTGCCTCTCTTACGGGGTTGAAAGTGGGTCCATTTCCGATCAATATTTTCAATTATCACTTTCAAGTCGGCCTCCACTCGGAAATGGAAATGGAGCCCCATTTCCGATCGAGATCACGATTGAAACTCGCATGGATTTGGAATCTATGGGTTTCCACACATCGTTGGAGGCAACAAGCGTACAAACGTACCGCAAACAGCAGCAGTTGAGTACGAGCCGCGCCTGTTGCCAAGCAAGCAACAACATAGGTGTACTGCTGCTGCTGCTTGCTGTGCCACGCTCCCCACCCGCACGCGCCTCAGACATCACCACAATTCGATGGGATCGGATTGTGATGGTGTCGGCCACGAGAGCCTTTCAAGTGCCCTTGCAGCTGCGACCTATGGGCTATACTAACGAGGAACACAGGCAGGGAGAAGGAAAACACAACTTTTAACGACACCCCTCCGTCGTGCTTTCCGTTGTCCCGGCTACCGTCGGGTACAATGCTTCTGCGCTGCGTGCTCCGGTGCGACCAACACCTCGACCACCCGTAGTCCAGGGCGGCAGCGAAATATTTCGGAGGCGCTTTCACGTACGAGTGTATACGAGTACGAGTAGCACAGTCTTTCTCGTACTGCTGTTGTACACTTTTTGTCACAACTTGCTGCCCAGAAATCATTCTCAACTCTTGGGTCATGATAAGGTAGCCAACTGAAAAATTCTCAATTGGTTTTGACGCTCGAAAAAAACGTTCATTTTCAGTTTTCAGAAATCATCCGTAAGAGATGGCCTTATACCAGGTTATCGAAGCTTTCGATACGATATCCAACACTGTAAGCTATACTACGATACCCAACACTGTGTGTGTTGTCTTCACATTAAACCCGTTCTTTCTACCCAACCACGACAGTACACCCAGTGTCTGTCCTGATTCCTAATCCTAGAGAGATACAAATTATGTGGTCACAGACTGTGAAACAGAGAAAACACAAAACAAAAGAAACGCAAATTAAATGGGGAAAGCAAGTGCGATGCTAACGTACCGGGTACGAGAACACAACGACACGAGCGGAACCGAAAAATAAGAAAAAAAATGACAAATATAAAACGAATTATGAAACGAAACAGAATACAAATGGCGCAGGGAGACAGAAGCGCCCCTACTGTAGAAGAAAAGCACACGTGCCCAAGAGGAACAGATATCTGCTGCACGGACGAAGCAACACGAAGAAGAGGAAGACACCGGCATAGGGCGGTAACAAAATGTATAAACTATTAATAACAATAGCTGCCAGGTACATTACTAAATAAACACACCTGGCGCCGGGTCCTGAGCATGCCTCGATATGTCGAAATTTCGATATGATATCCAACACTAATACTATGAATAGTTACCTGCTACCTGGTATACATCGATAGTATACAAAACACACCTGGCGCCAGGTCCTGAGCATGGGAGCGTTAAGTCGCGCCCTGAAGCCTTTGTCCCTCAGTTTCCACGCGTTCCCCGACATCTGCACCAGGCCGGACGACGGTCGCGTGCTCGCCGGCTTGGCATGCCCGGTCTCCACCCTGACGAGCGCGTCGTGACGACGACAACAACAAAGAATAACGTACATATTTTTATACGATACAACAACTTGAAAAAAAAACTGTGTTCAATATTTCTAAATGTATACGTACAGGGCGGCTGTACTGATACAGCTGTCGACGTGCAGAAACGAAATGGTAGAATGTGCGGCAAGGTATCGGTTCGACTAGCCCTTGGATTATATTATTTGTTTTAATTTGTTTGTTTATTTCTTGTTGACTTGTTCACTGGGGGGGGCGCGGAAGAGGTAGCACCGGCTTCTGACACCGCTATTGATGAGAGCAGGAAGGAGATGGCAGAAGGTGTGGCATGGTCCCCGTATCGGTTTTGTAGCAGAGACGGGAACTTGTTATTATCATCGCCTTGAGAACGATTTTTCTCTTTTCCTCTCTTCTAGTGTCTTCTTTCTTGCTTTTTGCCTTGTTTCTCCCTTTGTTACCGCCCTATGCCGGTGTCTTCCTCTTCTTCGTGTTGCTCCGTCCGTGCAGCAGCTATCTGTTCCTCTTGAGCACGTGTTCTTGTGTTCTAGGGGCGCTTCTGTCTCCCTGCGTCATTTGTATCCTGTTTCGTTTCATAATTCGTTTCTTTACTTGTCTTTTTTTCATATTTTTCGGTTCGGCTCGTGTCGTTGTGTTCTCGTACCCGGCACGTTAGCATCTCACTTGCCTTGCCCATTAATTTGCGTTCATTTTGTTTTGTTTTTTCTCTGATCGCCGGTCGTCCCGGTAGAGTAGTGGTCAGCTTCAAAGACTACTATCATTGGTACCCACGATCAAATCCCACCATGGTGAGAGATTTTGTCTTTATTTGAAAAAATAAAAAGGAACCAATTGCTGAGAGCGCCTTCGTGGCGTGGGTAGGCGGCATCCGACGCAAGTCGACGAGGGAAGAAAGTGCTGAAATCTGCTCGCGATAAAAATGCAAGGCGAGAACCGTAGTGGGGGAGGAGAGAGAAGAGCCTACTTTGTGACCCCGGATCTGAGTTACGACTAGGAAGGAGAGAGAAAGGAAGGGCGAAGATAATAAATGGGATGGAGAAAAAAAAAAAAAAAAAAACAGTCTGTGACCACAGAATTTGTATCTCTCTAGGAGTAGGAGTCAGGAAACACACTGGGTGTACTGATGTGGTTGGGTAGAAATAACGGGTTTAATGTGAAGCAACACACACATATATATATACTCCCGAAGTTCCGCAGCTTCAGACTTGGTCCCCCTCGACAAGGCGTATACCTAATATGTGTACTTCGTATGATATATCCTGCATGTGGTCATACAAAGCCCGTAAGTACGCGCGATCGACACTCAGCTAGCAAAGCTGAGTTTCGACGAAATCCTCGAGCTCACAGCTGTTTTTTTTTTTTTTTTTAATATATGATCACACAAACACCTTGCAAAATACTATTGAGTTTCGACGATCTCCTTGATTTCACGGCTGATATTTATAAACTTCTGTAATCTTACAATACAAACAGAACCGAAACCAGGACGTGCAGCAGAAATACGCACTGAGACTGAGAACGGCGCGTACATACACACACGTAAGCAGCAACAGCGCAGTGGAGTTGTGAGCAGCGAAGAGGACACCATCCAAGAACACGCGCTCTTCGTAAGAAACGGCAGGCTCTCGTTTTTTTTCGAAGACAAAAAATACCGTACGTACGTACGTACGTGTTGTGAGCAGCGAAGAGGACACCATCCAAGAACACGCGCTCTTCGTAAGAAACGGCAGGCTCTCGTTTTTTTTCGAAGACAAAAAATACCGTACGTACGTACGTACGTACGTGCGTAAAAAAACACTTAGGACGACACCCCCCCCCCGACGCATGCTTACGGTAGAGGTGCACCTGCATACAGACATGTTTCTGCCTTCTGAGGGTGGTGACTTATTCAACAGCTCTATACCTCACCCCAAAAAAAATGATATACGTAGAGGGAACCAAAAATGCTATATACCCGTATCAACAATCCCATGGCCCCAAGTATAAAATGAAAAATACTGCAACACAAAAAAAAACAAAATTCCGAAGATTTTGGGTAAACCCCTTAAGAACTGGTCCCACGAATGATATTAGGGGACAAACTACTTAGAATTAGTGTGGAACAAGTATTTCAGTTCTGAATGGGTTAAGGAGCCCCGTCATCCGGGAAAATGTTTCAGCAAAAAACCGCTGTCTCTATCGTAGCACGCGTAACCTCACAAAAAAAAAAAAAAAAACCTGGCTGGTTTTTTCGACTACGAGAAAAATCGCAAGCGCCAAGCGATGTTGCCTATAAATGGAGAGAGGAAAGTTCTTCACGACAATTTTCCGAAGCTACAAGTATACCCTTTTCGCTGTGTGGCGTGCGCCCCCCACCCCGCCGCCGCCTCGTTATCGAGAAACTCCGCTCGGAAACGAAGTTCCACCCACGAGGGGGTGCGTGCGTTATCTCATCACACGTGTTATAGCGTAAGAAGATTGAGCGTAGTAGAGCGCACCCTCCCCCAAACAAGAAATGCAGCCCGGGCCAGCACTATACTCTTTATTTTCTTAGCACGTAGTACGGAGGACCATAGTAAACAGAACCAAATATTGTTATTAGTAAAAATAGGAAAAAAAAAAGTTTTTGTGGGTAACGTAGGTCCCCTATTTACTACATTAGCCCACCCCGTAATGGGTGTACTGTGCTGTAGGCAGTTGGGGTCTTCCTGCGTGCTTATGTATCCAAGTTGCTGCCGTTGACAACGGGAGTTGAAGGGAGTGCTCGGTGTGGAGGGGAGGTGTCAGTCTCCCTTGTCGCGGCATCGCGCAT
Source organism: Saccharina japonica (assembly GCA_008828725.1). NCBI lineage: Eukaryota > Phaeophyceae > Laminariales > Laminariaceae > Saccharina > Saccharina japonica. The sequence continues at coordinate 305,167 of MEHQ01000532.1, read as the reverse complement.
GTCGGGGTGCAAGCACCGGCGCGTCGTTGCCCGGGTCGACGATTGCATCACAGACGCGATGACATTTTCATGAAGCACTAGTAGACGGTTGGATCGATGTTCTACCTAATCTAGGAAGGGCTTTTCCCGCGTTCGGGAGGCCACCATCAGCGTAGAGTTTCGTGGCGGTATGTGTAACTGCGAGGGCTGTTGTGGTTTGACAATTAAAAAAAAAAAGAAAAAGGTCGGTCGCGGCCCGAAAAAGGGCCATCAGCAACAACATCTAGATAACGCCCACACGAACAGCAACACCAACACCCCACACCTACACCAACACCAACACCAACATGCAAAAAACACACACACACACCACGGCCCACACCAGCAGTCGCCATATCAACGCCGACATCATTATAGTATGAATAGTAGCACCAACACCAAAACAGACGCATGCTACAGTAGAGGTGCACCATATTATTGTTTTTACGAGGCTCCTGACCTATAACCCTTTTATAACTGCACTGTCTAAAAATAAATATTTAACTCTAATTCCAAGTGTTTTGTCCCCACATCGGGACTGCAGTCCTAAATGGGTATAAAGGAGCTCTACGGACACCGATGGTAGTGAGTCAAAAACATATTTCAGAGGACGATTATAATGCTACCCGATGAGCAATTCCATGGGCCTACTGTGAGAATAGAGCGGAAAACGTAGCAACAAAATAGAGGAATTCCGACGATTTTGGGTTAAGGAGGCCCCGTTAGGGCCCGTTTTAACGAAGAAAAAAAAAATTAGTTCGGAAAAAAAAAAAAATCAAATCCGCTTCTCATTGGTCAGAACCCGAACCACCACCCAATATTATACCCCAAGATCCTAATCTTTGGTGCTGGCGCGTGTGTTGACCACTGAAAAGCGAATTTGAATTTTTATTTTTCCAAATTGAATTTGTTTTATAGTCGTTAATATGGGCCCTTATCCAGAAAGAGTTTAATCCAAAAAAGAGCTACAGTAGTAGTAATAATATATACCACTCTGACCCAAAATATAAGGAGCATTTAGATGATTTTTTAATCTACCGATGGTGCTTATATTCCGGGTCAGAGTGGTATATCGTAGTACGCGTCCACATACACATACTGCTGTACGTGGCACACAAAAAGACAACACCTCCACAGCCAACGCGACCATCGCCACCACCAACAACACAAACAACCACAATCACCACCACCACCAAAACCGCCAACACAAACAAACAAACCCTACCATCTCCACCTGCCCGGCAACCAACCTCTAGTCGCCGTAGCCTGAGCGGTGGCTACGTGTATAACACCCCCTCCCCCCCTCGCGCTTGGAGCTAGCAATGTCTGCCTGGTCGGTGAAAAACCGACATGCTCCGTCCCGGCAATGAAGGGATGCGAGGGTCTATGGTCTTACGACTACGGCCATGCATGAATATCGAATACACCCCTCAAAATGCCAGCCCCACGACCCTACTTCCGCATCCCTACACAAGAAAACCCAGCACTCCCAACAATCAAAACACACACCTCCCCTCTGCCGCCTTCCACGCTTGGAAACCCCCGTCCAGGACGTGAACCCCCTCGTGGCCGAACGTTCGGAAGGTCCACCAGCAGCGAGGCGCGCTGAACGAGCCTTCCTTGGCGTAGACGACGACGGTGTGGTTGCTGGAGATGCCGAGGTCCGACACCCGCGACGAAAACACTTCTTCCGTCGGAATCCTGCGGTCCAAAAAAAAAAACGAAACGGGTGAAAAATATTGGGGCGAAAAAAATGCAAGGGCTTGGTTGAGGACGGGAGGGGGGGTTACGGGGATGGCGGTAGAGAGGAAAGAAAGGGGCGATTAACGTAAAAAAACGCTATCCCATTAAGAACCGGTCTCACGTTTTTTTGGGACAAACTACTAGGAATTAGTCTGGGATAAGTTTTATGCAGTTCTGAAAGGGCTAAGTTCGCACAGGGGTGTGGTGCGATTTCGTTTCTCAGGCGTTCGTTTTTCTGCCAGAACGAGAAGGTAGTGAAGGTTGTTTACCAGTACCTACGTAACAGCAAAATATATTTTCGATTACAAATCTTGGTCGAAGAAGAGAGTCTCTTTCCGAAAACAGAATGTTCGACTTTTAGTGGCGCCACCCCTCACTGCTGATGTCGAGAAGACGAGAATATAGCGCTGAAAAACGATCGCACCCCTGCGTGAGAACTCAACGCTCTTTTTTTGTTTGCAGTAGGTCACCGCGCGTGGTATGTGGTCGTGATCGTACCTCGTACTTCGACGCCTGCTACGGTAGAGAGATGCACCATGCTTGTCGGAGGGTGGTGGGCACTTGAGAAGCTTTACGTATACCCCGAGGGTGGTCGATTTTTTGCTTTTTCGACATCTCACATAATTTTTTGTTCGTTAGGGGGGGGTGACTAAAACCAAGTGAAAAAAAATAAAAATAAGGAAAATGTTTTTCACCATTTTCTTATTTCATCATGTGATCACAACGGTTGGAACGGTTTTCTATTCCGACCTCTGGGGTTGTGGTGTGTCGTTTTTTCTTTTTTCTGGGCGCCCCTGTATACCCTCACAAAAAAAAAAACTGATTTTGGAGGGGGGGGGGAAAAATGTGCTACGTATACGTACCTCGACGTACCCGACAAGCATTTCCCAGGCCTGCTTGTGAGTGTAAGACGAAAAATGCTGCAGCACGAAGATGACGGACCGACGAGGTTGGGTTAACCCCTTAAGAACTGGTCCCGCGAATTTGGGGACAAACTGCATGGAATTTGTGTGGGTCATTTTTTTTTCAGTTCTGAATGGGTTAAGGAGCCCGATCATTCAGAAAGCGTTTCAGCCAAATGACGGTACAGTAGTACCTCTTTCGTTGCACACGACACTCGTAGGTGGTCGTCGTGGGTACGGGGTGTAGCAAGCGAGATGTGCGAGCGAGTGAACGGACGAAGGCGCGCAGTATTTGTTTTCTTGCGACTAAAGCGTTGATCGCCCAAGCTAACTCTTCGTCCTGTCATCATTCCGAGCCACCACAGCAGTATTTAGAGTACGAGTACGTAATAAGTGCGCGGCTCGGTTCAGCATTCTACAACCTTCTACAAAAATGCTGATAGTTAACGCCAACCTATTATTGCATCCCACTTTTAAGAAATTTCACGGGCGATCGGGGTTCTAGAGGTCTGAGGAGTATTTAAAAGCCAAGTGCCTCGTATGTTTATGAAGAATATTTGAAGTCAAGCACATATATGGGTAACTGTTATTACGTTGGAGCGCTGAGCGTGAAGCGGGCCAATTGACCCTACTCTGAATCCGGTACACTTCACAAAGCTTGGTCTACCGTCCGCCGCCGAGCCGGCGACCGCCGCGCGAGCGTGCCACGCCCTTCCCACACATCAGCCCTCGGTGTCTCGGGCGAACGAGCGGGCGCCTGCGTCGAACTCGGCGAGCGGGGGGCTTGCGAAGCCCTCCCGGGGACGGCTCGCTCTCTCCCCGGCGTGGCGGACAATCGCAAAAAAGTTGAAACCCCCCGCGTACCATATACCACATCTTGCTGAGAGCAGAGGAGAGAGAGGTGCGCGTGCGAGATAGAGAGAGACGCTTGCTGTGCAGCTCCTTGACCATGCTGGTGTGGCGGTGTACCCCCGCTGAGTTGTAGCTAGTTGCGTAGGAGCGTGCGCTCTATCGCCGTGAGAGGGTAGAATGCCAGGGGGCGACGCAGCCTGTCTATGCTGTCTGTGTCCCTCTACGTGTTGTACCCTCCTCTACCCAGGGAGGCCACAGGCACAGGTTTACCGTGCTTGCGTGTACCCAGACCACAGCAGAACCAGCACCCGACTACAATCATGCCAGCAGCAGAGCAGTAGCTTCGTCTCCGTGGACCCTGAGCCGTGACGCTTGCCAGCAGCAGCAGGAGCACCCTCTACTTCCTCTAGGCCATCACGTTTTCCTTCAAAACTCAAACAAGAGCACCGCAGTAGCAGCAGCAGCAGTCGGCATCAATGCCACCTCCCTATCCGAAATTTTAAGATGGTTTTGGTAATCATATTAGTACCCGAACGGTCCTTACATTTCCGAGCAGGGTGGTTTTGGGGTTGGGTTCTGGAAGAGGGATGGTTGACGAAGGCAACAAGTATTCAGGGACTATTAATAGCCGATCGGACAAATCTTCTTTCCGAGTTTAGCCGATCGGCCGATTTTCCCGTTTTTTTGTTTGTATTTCACGGGGGATTTTTTTGTTCTTTCCACCGGTTCTTTGTATGAATGTTTCAAACAGTAGTACTGGTAGATTTTACATATACGATAGTGAGTTCGCCGAAAAGGGTTCTTCTCTAAAGTTTGATGAGGAAAGGATGGCCTTCTACGTAGTACATGGCCAAAATAAGCGCTTCGGTGGGGGTTTGGTCTGACTGCATTCATCTGCTCGGCCAACATGCGTACCGTCAGAAGGGCTATGACTCTTTTTCAGCATTTTATGCAAAATCTTTGGGAGAAGTGTTGCAGCGCGAGGAGCGCCGTGGTTAATACTTTGAGGCGAGCGACCGTTGTGACCGGTGCTACGCGGAGTTTGGCAACTTCATTTTTGGCGCCAAATGCACACGTCCAATGGGATTTTTTCCCCTCCCGGACGGCAATGTCACGGCCACGGACCAAAGCGTTTTTAAACCGTTTCACGCAAGGTGCTTTTTCCCTCGCCGTTTTATTTTTCCTCTGTCCTTCGGGAACTGATGTTTCGTCACCGTCACACTTATACACAATGCGTTCGCACTTTTTGTCACCTTCACACTTGTACACATTGCGTTTCCACTTTTCAATTTTTACTTCATTCCCTGCGGAAACCTCCACCTCTTGGTACCGCCATCACTTCTCAATTTACTCTTATATCTTCACTCTCCAACTTTTATGGAGGGCGGGGCCGCCGATAGGCGGCCCTGTCCGATCCTTGTATATATATACATACTTAGTACGTAATACACATATAATATCGCCCTTGAAACATCTAGATTCTGAAGTGGGAATCGATGGTCTGTCCGAGGTGTGTGACGTATTCGCTCACATGTGTGGCAGAGAGACAGCCTGGTCGGCGATGCCATCAATGTCGAAAAACACGCCTCCTGGGAGGTGCCCCTCCTTGAACTCCGCTTTGGCGTTACGGCTCCCGCCCATGTGCCATGAAGCATCCACGAGGCGGATCGAGTCCGGAGACTTCGCTAGCGCCTCTTTGACCTGGGAGCAAGGCCAATACAAGAATATGCGCCAGCGAAGGAGGGTGGGGGGTAAGGTGGGGTGGGAGGGCGGGGTAGAAGGGGGGGGTGGGGGTGGGGGAAGGGTTGGGAATAATCGAAAAACGGACTCGAATATAATATTAATCGTTTTGGTTATTTTTACTTGTGACTAGTTCATGATTATTTAGATTATACCAGGTATATCTACACATACTTAGTATGTACCAGGTAAGAATGTCGTTCAGTACGTAAAACCTGTACCAGGTATGCACTTAGTTCACGGCTTTTGAGTGTTGTCGTACGTATTTCAAGTATATATACTGAAACCCATCTATACGGTATATGGGGGATGGTCGAACTGGACGGCGTACCCATGTACCTATACAGCAGCACGGCTGGGTAGAGTCTGTTGCAAGGCTCCGGGGGGGGGGGGATGACGCGGGATCGCTGCGCAGGTTACATGAATGTGCTCGTTGCCGGCTAGCTGTCATTGCCGACACACGTTACTGCGCACCAACAGCTTCGAGCCCGACCTCATGACGCCACATCTCCTCATGCTTGTGATCCGCGCCGCGTCGCATTTTTCTTCCTACAAGTTTTCGTCAGCAAGCAATTGAGACTACGTTTACCAGCACGTGAGGGTTCTTTGAGGGGTCTGGCGCGGCAACCCAGCCGTTGCTCAACTACAGTGGGTACCTGTATTTAATAGATGTGGTATGTATGTACAGGCCGAGCAAGCCTTTCTTAACTATGTAGCCTTCTATCTTATCCACAGTGGGAAGTGTATAGGTCTAGTGTATAGGCGGGTCCAGCCGATTTGGCCTACGATCTAAACTGCTGTACAATTCTCTTAAGTCGAGGTACCCGCTACTGCTGTACGTATTGCAAAGGTCGTCAGGGTCCGAGTCCGAGTCCTTTTGAACTACCGAATCCCCAGGGTACCAGAAGCTAAAACGACTGAGTCTTCGCGATTCACTCAAAGTAGGGTACTATTACGGGAGGCCATACATATTAATAGTAAATACGAGGACCTGCGGTACACCCAAAAAACTTTACGTACATACACCTACTTTCACAACAATTTTCGATCCTACATAAGACCGGTCGCCCTGGTAGAGTAGTGGTCAGCTTCGAAGGCTACTATAATTGGTACTCGTACCCGATTTCGAATCCCACCGTGGTGAGAGATTTTGACTTTATTTGAAAAAATAAAAAGGAACCAATTGCTGAGAGCGCCTTCGTGGCGTGGGTAGGCGGAATCCGACGCAAGTCGACGAGGGAAGAGAGTGCTGAACTTTTCTCGCGGTAAAAATGCAAGGCAAGAACCGTAGTGGGGAAGGAGGGAGAAGAGCCTACTCTGTGACCCCGGATCTGAGTTACGACTATTAATGGGAAACAGAGAGAAAGGAAGGGCGAAGATAATAATGAAGCGCGCGAGCGCGAAGCGCGAGCCTTTTAACTTGAGTTTTCAAGGAAAAAGACTCTTCATATCGGCTTGCGTTTGGCGTAGAAATCCATGTAGCGTGGTGTTTGAAGACTTCTTCTGCATGTTTGTTTGCGACAGTCAACATCGACGTTTGTACACCGCATTCAACGTACACGGCACCAACGCCAGCAGTCCCGTCGGACTCTGTGCACGCACACATTTTAACGAAGTCTTCTCGTGCTGGTATCGCTGCAACTCGTTCAGAGTTGGTCGAGCTAGGTGCGGCAACGTGTGTGTTTTACAGGCACACATGCCTTTTTTTATTTTTTTGAATTTCGGGACGTAAAACATCATAACGGTTTTTCTATAAAATTTTAAAAATACGTCACAGCGATGAGTTTTTCGTTTTTGTTTCCGGAGTTCTATGATGTAGGTGGTATTGTAAGGCCCACTCTCCTACTGATGAGGGGAAGGAGAAGCTCTGATGTAATGTCGTACAGCAGTAGTTGTGGTGGCACCTGCTACGATAATAGGTGCGGCAATATGTGTTTTCAAACAAAGCTGTGGGCCATGTTTTTTTCAGGCACATAAATCGGAACGTAAATCATCACAAGGTTTTTTGTTTCTGGAGTTCTGTCGAACACAACCCAGCTTTCTTCAAATTATGCCGAATATCACTATCATCGTGTTGGGGAACCAGGAGACACGTGTACACAACAGTTTGAGTGCGAGTACAGAGGGTTCAAGGGCTAGACCGACAAGCCGAGCGTACAGTGACACTGGCCTTGGCCTCATGTGTCCTACTACTGCTGCTGTTGCTTCCGTTGCTGTTGTTGCTGCGGCCGCCACAGCTGCTGCTGCTGCTGCTGTGCTGTATGCTGTACAAGGGCTCCGCTCCGCGGGCGGCTGACGCCGCCCGCTACGCTCGCGCAAGGAAAGGGGCAGAAGAGGCCCATGATGTATAGTGCAAGCAAAAGCACCGACTTGAAAATGCCAAGAGGTTCATGGTAAGAGGTTCATGGTGCACAGGGAAGAAACGGCGGACTTGACATGCATGCAAAACATGCTCGGGATGCACACTAGCTCCATGCTCCAGGACAACAAAGAAGCTGTATGATCGAAAGAGAAAGCACAGCAACACGGCTCACAGCACGGCGCTGCGCTGCCTGCTGTGGTGTGTGTGATTTGTGCCTTCGTGAGTATGTGTGGTAGTGCAACAACAACGAACGGTGGTAATATTACTTCGTACTTTGTATGTATGAAAGAGAAAGCACAGCACAGCTCGGTCGTCAAGTTGTCAAGTACGAAAAACAGGAAATCAACAAAACTGAGACAGAAGAAAGACGTACACATTTGTACGTACGTACATAATACTCGTACGTACTCGTACTCGAAAAAAAGAAAAAAAAAACCATCGGACCCATTGCGCCGCAAAAAACAAAAAAAAGTTTTGACGTCTTTCGCGTTCTGTCAGCCTTGATGCTCCCCGTCCCTCCGCGATCACGTCGCCATCGATTCGGTCCGGGTCAAGCTCTACTGCCTCTCTGCCCCAGTGAGCCCCGTGGCCCGCCTCGCATGGAGCCCGGTGCTCACCGTGGCCCTCGTTCGCCCGCTCCATCATGATGGTGTTCAAACTGCCGGGGTTTCTCTTTAAATCCTATTTGTTCCGATAAATAAGCAACGCTTGAATTTTATTTTACACGACCAAACGACCCTTATATTTTCGGACATGCTGCAGCAGCAACGCAGACAAAGCGCCTTCATGCTTCCCTCGTGTCTCGGTGGACACGCCACGCCTAGCCACGAAAAAGGCGACCGCGCTCCTTCTGACCCCCCCTCCACTGGCCAGCGCCCTCCCATACCCGCGATGGCGCCGGGCTCGCCCGCGCTGCCGTGCTGTCTGGGCACACACACGAACCCAAAACTGAAAGAGGAAGAAGCCTCTCGCCAACTAAAGTATATAGGGAACAAAGAGAGAGAGAATGAGCAAGTAATGAACGGAGGCGGTGTTCGAAGTGGGAGCTCTGAGAGTGCAGGGATGAGGGATCCCTGGGCGAGATATCTGTAAGTGTGTCTATGATATGCTTGGATATGCTGTTGTTTTTTTTTGTTTCAAGAAATAACCCAAACCAAACGGCACGTATACGTAGATGTTCGTTCGTGTTTTGGCTCAGCACCAGGGATGTACATCAACTCATAATCACGTGTTGATTATGATTATTTTTGGTGATATTTTTTAATCACGTGATTAATTCTTGTTGAGTGTTGATTATAAATCAACTAGTCGTGATTAGTTGATTATAGAACATAATCATGATTAGTTGATTATTGTTTTATAAAAAAGAGGCGTTTGGTGATGTAACCGTAAAAAAAGGTTCCTCCGTCGCACATTGCCACAAATCAACTAATCAATGATAAGTTGATTATTGAAATTAATCATGATTAGTTGATTATTTTTGAATAAAAAAGAGGCGTTTTGTGATGTAACCGTGAAACCCATCAATAATCAACCGATAATCATGATTATTAATCACATCATCGTGCAGTTGATTGTGTTGATATTAATCAACTAATCATGATTAAATCAACACGATTTGGACAAATCAATCAACAATCAAATCAACCCCGAAAAAAGTTTGATGTACATCCCTACTCAGCACTCATCAGCACAGCAGTATCCCCCCAGCGTGATGCATCGCAGATTTGACTACTGCAGGTACCCGAGGTCGCGCCTCATTGACACCAATTACTAGTAAAAAATAGTATGGACAACAAATAAATAAATAATACTACTCGTATAGGTCCTCCCCGTAACAGAAGCTGAAATGATTGAGTCCTCGCGAGTCCTCAGGTTACCAAAAGCTGAAATGACTGAGTCCTCGCAAGTCCCCAGGGTGCCCGAGGCTGAAATGACTGCGCCCTCGCGAGTGCCTAGCTGGCCTAGGGGTACCGAAAGCTGAAATGACTGGTACTCGGAGGCACTCGTATTCTGACGACATTTGAACAACAGTTGCTGCTCGCGCGGATCCGGCTGGTGGTAAAGCACCAAAAACCCGGCAGAATCCAACCGTTAATCCTGCCGCTGCTGCTACTACTGTTGCTGCTGCTACCGCCGCCGCCGCTTCTGTCTCTGTTGCTGCTCCTGCTGTTGCTGGTTCTGCCGCTGCTGCTGCTGCTGTGTTGCTGCTGCTGCTATGATATGTACATGCTGCAAGCAATTCATTCATCCACACAAACAAAATACACCCTTCAAAACAAGCACAGAGCCGGACAACCGCTGATGATTTGGTGCCTACCGCTGATGAAATGTAGCCCAGGTGTACACTGCTGCTCCTGCTGCTGCTTCTGCTGCTGCTGGTGCCGCTGCTGCTGCAAGTAAAACACACCCACCCTTGGTACACAACCAAATCAAAACCACCAAAACAACATGCACATCAGCGGCGGGATACATACAGCAACCGTTCCGGCCTGCGCTCCTCGGCAGAGAGCACCACGGTGGCATGGTCACGGTCCACCTCTTCTGCAATGGGCAGCACGGCTGCTACCACCAATGCATCTCCACCTCACCTGTTCGACGGTCACAAGCGGGCTGCCAAAGCTCGCTGCGTTCGTTGCAGTACTCAAAGATGACAGGCTCGTTGTCGTACTCCTGCTGGAAGAGCGCAACTTGATGATAATATCGTCGCCGAGACGGCCTGCTGCTAAGCACCGGCGCCGCGATAGCAACGACGACACTGTCGTCGACCTGGAGCGCAGCAGAAGAGGGAGACGCAATGCCGTTGCCATCGTGACAACCCCCCAGCCCTGCCGCTCTGAGACGAGAAGCAGAGACAAAAAGACGCAAGCTGCGATCAGCAGGCCGGCGGCGTGTTTTTTTGTTTTTTTTTCACGTTTTGCATGAGAGCAGGTAGCGTGATCGACACGTTTTTTGGTGCTTACGAACCCCGGGCCACAGCTGAGCTGGTGTTGATCAACCATCTGTGATTGGCTTTGGAGCACGGATCGGCTTGTATATCAGGTATCAGGTATTGAGCGGGGTAGGGTAGGATATGAAGGCGTAGGTTGTAAGGAAGATAGGAAGTGACTTGAGTGAGTCCTTCCTCGTATATTCTTATACTACTCTGTTGTACGAGAGGACGAGAAGTCTCCCTCCTCCTCTCCATCCTCGTTCCTCTGCAGTCAGTAGTCAGTACGCCAGCACCTGTACGTACGTATACGATACGTAAGTACTGTAGGTATCTTACTCGTACGTATCATACGTACGTACGCTTACGAGGCGGCGGAGAACTTGCACGTTTACTTGCGTACGAATTATTATATGGTATCTCGTATTGGATCTTTTTAGTGTTTCAATCGTAATTAATTGTTGTTGTTGTCTTCACATATTATTATAAGATTCTTGAGCCAAAATAAGGTACCCCTAGGCCAGACACCACACACCACACACAGCAGTGATAATAATATGTACGTACACGGGGGATTCGCCGGCGGCGTAATGGCCGCCGTCGAAGCTTAAGGCCCCGTAGCTTTCAGGCTAAATACAAATGATATGCCAACGGCAGTTTTCGATGCCGAGGGCCCGAAGCAAAAAACATCCAGCTATCCCGGACGCAACGAACAATGATCATAGGGAAGTTTGATGCTGAAGGGTTTTGCAGCTCAATAGTGGCTGTTGCTATGCGTAATGGCCGCCGTCGAAGCCTAAGGCCCCGTAGCTTTCAGGATAAATACAAATCATATGCCAACGGCAGTTTTCGATGCCAAGGGCCCGGAGCAAAAAACGTCCAGTTATCCCGGACGCAATGAACAATGATATAGAAGGAAGTTTGATATATAAGGGGTTTGCAGCTCAATAATATGTGGCAGTTGCTATGCCCTGTCAACGACCCGTTCGATGCCTGCTGATGGGCTCAACGCCGATAGATACTCGTAGTGTAGGTAATACTTCACCCAATTGAATATCACCAAAACACGGTTCGTGATACGTACTTAACACAACAGACTGCCGATCGGACCGAAACAGTATCCGCCCACGCCAATTAGCACACCAATAGTGTCGGGGATCACATACCGATCTTAGCCGGAGCAAAAAACATCCAGTTATCCCGGACGCAATGAACAGTGCTCATAAGAAAGTTTGATGCAGAAGGGTTTTGCAGCTCAATAATAAATAGCAGTTGCTATGCCCTGTCAACGACCCGTTCGATGCCTGCTGATGGGCTCAACGCCGATAGATACTCGTAGTGTAGGTAATAATTCACCCAATTCAGTACCACCAAAACACGGTTCGTGATTCAGTCCGATACTCTCTAACACAACACCCTGCCGATCGGACCGAGACAGTATTCGTCCACGCCAATTAGCACACCAATAGTGTCGGGGATCACATACCGATCTTAGTAAAAACATATGATATGCCTGAGCACCAACTAACTAACTAACTAACTGTTTTTCTTGTTCGCGACAACGGTGGGAACGTATCTGAGAAACCGGTTCAACCGCCCCCCAGCCATGACCGAAAAAAACCAAATCCATGAACACAACCAACAACAAAATCATGAGTAAACCGTCAACTCCACGCTGAAAACACGTACTCGTTCTAGTGTCGTCCAAACCACAAACACGCCAAAAATAATACGCGAGAAATAAATCGCTCAGTGTGTAGACCTCTTGTACATAACCCAGGATCCACCAGAGTGCACGGACTCCGTAGTCTTGATAAGAGCTCGACGCCAGGACGATCTGAGAAAGGTATTATCCCAGCCCTAGTACCCCCCTTCATTTCACCAGCCACCGCTGCAAGGTCTTCGGAGGTGACACTGGCGAGAGTGGCGGCGACACCACAAGGAATTCTGCCGGCGAGCGATACACGGCACAGCAGCAGTCGGGGAAATTGCACTTAAACACACAAAGCAGGCGACAACAGCTTCAAGCGCACGAATCTACATTATTTGACTTTTTCGCGGTTCGTGTCGCGACACGTGCCGCGGCATTTCGCGACATGCCGCGACACGTAGGGATATGGTTAGGGTTATAGGGTTAGGGTTAGGATTAGGGTTAGCGACACTCGCCGCGACACCTCGTAGGGTGTCGGAGCAGCGTCCGTGGCGTGTCGCGTCATGTCGCGACACGTGTCGCGACACGTGCCACGAAAAAGTCAAATAATGATATTACGTGCATCCCTCCAGCGGGCCGAACGAAGGGAGACACGTGTTCTCGAAGAAGGAATGTACAGCAACAGTGTTACAGCAGTACTGCTGTACCAGTGCTGAACCCAATGAACATGTGTAATGTCAAAACACACATAAGAGCACAGCAGAGAAGACGGGTGCACAGGCATACTTTGGATGCTACCAGTATTAAATTTTAGTTGAGCTGCGGGCGACAGAGCGCTGAAGACACACACCGCCGCACTGTTGTACCGAGAGGACCCTTCACACAGCTACGTACACATTAACAACAGGGCTTGTGCTATATACCCATACGTTGGTACCTGTCACCAGTGCGCCCAGCACGAAAGGACTCACATTCACAACCACGTCGCGAGCTGTTCTCCTCCTCCAAACCGCCATCCTCCCACGCTCTTCGTACCCTCCCACAGCAGGAAGCCGGTTGGTGCCAGAGCTGCGCCCTGCTACAACACCTCTGTCAGCTCGGCACAGGGAATTACTTGATGTAGCCCATTTCAGAACAAGGAATTTTATGTGGAACCCCCGTGCTGTCCGCTGTCCGGGTGGAGGGATTGAGAAGGGTGGCGAACCGGGCATAATGCCGACCTGTTCTCGTTACACGGGTGTTAGGCTTGGGCAGGCCGACACTCAATGCCTATTCATGGTAAAGTCTGTAGGCGTTACCTCGAGAAGTTGCTGACGGGGGGCTGCGCCTGTGTTGGTTGCCGCTGCTGTGCTCGATGTGTCGTACACCGAACGTGCTGCTGTGCTCGGCGTGTCTCACACACACCACCTCTGATGCCGATACTCGGCCGAGGCCCATGATGCGTGCTTGGCTGTCGCGGTGCGCAAAAACTGTCGCGACGCCGCTGCTGTACGCCCAGAACGGGCTACTATGAGTGTCGAGGGGACAAGGGGGTCCCCGGGGTGTGTTTTCTGGGAGTCACGTTTTCATTCGATCTTCTCCGGTCACTTTTTTCACTTCATAATCTCGGTCACTGTTCCACTTGATAATCTGGGGTCACCTTTTCACTTGATAATCTGGTGACGCTTTTCGAATTTCCTAATGATGACCACTCCAGTTGCAGACTGGAGAATAAATGCGTCTGAGACGCATTCTACGGTAGAGGTGCACCCTAACATTTATGTGGGTGATCCCTTGAGGGGCTCTAAACCACACCCCAAAACTGAGGAAGAAAATAAAAGTGCTACGCACCCGATGAACAATGGCATGGTCTTAATTGCACAATGAAAAATGTGCAACACAAGAACGGTATTCCGAAGCTTTTGAGGGTAAGCAGCCGCCCCTTCATTCACAAACCTTTTCAGCCAAAAGGTGCTACCTCTATCGTAGCACGCGTCCTGACACGCATTCTCCCCCCTCCCCTCCCTCTCTTCCATAAACCGTAAACGCTAGGGACGACCATCCACCCGAATGTCCCATGCACCCTGTGCCGCTAGCTGCGTGGCCCTACCAATCCTACCTGACTGTAGGGCGTACTGCATCGGGTCTCTACCCAAACTACTTACCACCCGCTTCAAGGCCTTTGTCGCTACCGTGTGCGTGGTAACCTTGCGTTCGCTATCCGTTCGTTTCTGCATGAGAGGCGTTGACCCGCTCAACTCGGGTTAAAGATCCAGAAGGTCCAGAATAATTTCCAGAGCCCCGAAACTATTTTCACCCCTCGATTGCTCCTCCCCTACCGTTGCGTTCATCCTGGTAACGATTGCACCCAACCTCCTGTTGTCTGACTTGGAAGCGTGGAACGCCACTTCTACTCGGTCCGCTACACGGCTGTCGTCCCACGCCAGTTGTGGCGCTCGCACAAAAATTACCAAGTCCCTTCTAACCAGACAAGCGTCCGGGTGTACCAGGCCGTTACCCAACGCCCCAATTTCCGAGCCCCTTCACAGTAGTAGATGAAACGACAACGCGAGACCGCTCCACACTGCCCGCCCTTCGGTCTCCACCTTGGCTACGCACGTCCTCCCCTTGGTTAGCAGTCCCCACGACAGAGCTTTCCTGACCTTGGGGCGCACCTCCGACTTTCCGTGCGCTCTATCGACCCCTTTTCCTTTCGCTGTCATCATGCAGTGTGAAGTGGGAAAGTCCCACCATCCGAATCTTTTGTGGAAATACTCAATCGCGGCTAGATACCCTCGAATAGTCTGACTCTGGTTTTCAAAGGTAAAGCATAGCAGAGCCATGCTTTTCGTCAGCTCTTTAACTGCCGCGTCGACTCCATCCCCACCCACCAACCGAGGATACCCTTCCCTTCTATCGCCCTGAGACGGCACTATGTTTCCCACGGGTTCCAGTACGTACACCTTCTGCGTGCCCCCCCCCACCGAGGCCAGCGCTAGGGTCTCCAGCAGTATTTCCGCCTCGTCCTCATTCCCTCCCCCTCCCACGTATGTTCCTGCTCGGAGGGGTTTGAGAAGGGTTCATGATTCTACATTTCGTGTCATCGTTTCCCATACAACATCGTCCATGTACTCTGTGGAAATATCGGGTTGTAGAATTGTCTCGAAACACTCGCAACCTATACTCTGCTCTCTTCGTTCCCCTTGTACGAGCGTCTACAGGTTGCAGACGATCTTTTATTTTAGCCATCTAGGAATGGCGTCAGCCACTACATTCTGCACACCGGGAATATACTTTTCGTAACGACTCCAACCGCTCGCGATTTCCAGTCAACCTAGTAATATCATGGCTAGAGAAGCGCGCCTGTTACGCGATCCTCCACATCGGTTCATCTACGACACTGTTGCCACGTTGTCCCCTCTCGACAGAACTGGATCTCAAGGCGTTTTCGGCCTGCCTTGAAAATTTACTTGTGTCACGTATGCTGTCATCAACACGCCACACAAATTCAAGTAGGTTGATCGTTGTTGCATCCTTACCTTTCGTTACAACCTGGTTCCGCGATACCACACAAATTCAAGTAGGTTGATCGTTGTTGCATCCTTACCTTTCGTTACAACCTGGTTCCGCGATAGCTCGGGCATATGGGTTTTAGATCGTATCCCCAACACATCTGTAGCTCTGGACAAAACCCACCGACTGCAGTAAAGCTCGCGCGTCTGAGTGGTATCGCCGTGAAGGGATTCGTTCTACATGCTCGTAAAAATGTGCGCCCAGAGACTCTCCGGCGCTAACCAACTTGTAGTCGACTGTCCACTCCCAGAAGGCAATATTATTGTGGAACTCCCAGTCCAGTTTTACTACTCTCCGCGTCCGTTTGTGATTACCTGGCGATTTTGTGAAGATCGGTCGAACGAAAAAGCTGCCAGACAAAGTACCTACCCGCTCTGACTACTACGTGAGGTTCCATAATTTGCCGGCCATGCTGAGAACTGCCTGCACGCCTGAATGCGTTTTGCTACCCAGCCGCTCGAGGTCTAGTATGCGTCTAATTGCTTTAGTTTATTTTCGTTCGTTCGTTTTTGTTTGTTTACTCGCCTGTCGCGGCCGTTTATTGGGACCGTTGTTGCTGCCGCCTACTAAAGGCAACTTGCAACCAGGCCCCCCTAGGTCTGCGCCTTCCACCCTTTCAGGGAGACATCACGACGACCCCGTGGATGGTCGGTTAATTATCATAATCATGCCCCCACAAGGCCCGGACCCATCGCCCCTACGTCGTACATCATAAAAATGCAAAGATTGGTAGGACAACAGGCACAGACCCTGTGGGGGCTCGGTCAACGACCACAACCAGGCTTTACGAGGCACATGCCTATCTTTCCTATCTTAAAAATGAGTATAGAGAAAAACAAAAACTATCGACACTCTCTCGCCTTGGCTTGCCCCGACCTCGGGGTGGGCCGAGGTTCGTTTGGAGCTACGACGGTCCACCGGTTGCCACACGAGCCCGAGCCACGGTAGAGAGGAACCCCGTGCGGTTTGGTAGGTGAACTACTGACTGTGCGCGAGGTGGTGGCGATGAGTTTTATTTCAACCCCGATGCCGAAGAGTTCGTTTCAAAAGCAGAGGAGGAGCATCGCCACATTGGAGAGCGCAATGCGTGCAGCTTGGGCAGAGGAGAGGCTGGGCATCGCGGGGTAAGCAAACACCCCGACAGGGAGGACGGGAGTGTCGGGGATGGGATGGGCTGAAACCCAGCCATTGGAAACGAAGGCCGGCGCCGGGCTAGAAAAAAAGAGAGCCTACATCGTGATAAAGGAAAAATATAGAGTAAAATATGAAAACGTTGAGGGGTCGCTAGCAAAGTTTGTAGAACGCGTGGCTCGACCGAGACAAAAGGACGCATTTGTCGTGGTAGCGATCTACAATGTGCGGACTCTGGCTGTGAAAGGGAGGAACGGGCATGGGCGTACCGAGTGCGTGCTGGCGAAGGCCCGACAACTTGGCTGTGACTTCATCGACCTGCAGGAAACAAGGAGACCTGGGAAAACTCATTTTCCTGCAACAGGATACCGGGTTTTCTGCTGTGGGCAAGAAGACACGGAAGGCAGGCACGGAATATACGGGGTTGGCTTGGCAGTGAAGAAAACGATATGCCGGAAGTCTGTTTATACCCACCAGATGATAGACGAACGTCTCATGTCTATGCGCTTTGAGTTGACTGGTAAAAGCGTTGCCGTTAACCTAGTCGTTACCTATGCGCCAACGGAAGCCATCCTCAACACACAGATGAAATATTAATTTTGGAAGAAGTTGGGACACATGGTCGAACAGATTCCAACGAAGGAATCTCTGTTCGTACTGGTAGATGCAAATGCGCGGACTGGAAAGAGAATGGAAGGGTGTGGTGACGGTACGGTGCTTGGAGCATACGGACGCGATGAGCTCAACAGTAACGGCAAGCGCCAGCTGGCATTCGCTTCAGACAACAAGCTCGTTCTCACGAACACGTTGTTTAGCACACGTAATGGTGTGATATCTCATACGTTCAATGGCACCAGCAGCCGCAATGACCAAAAGCGGATTGACTACATCCTAACTCACCAAGCACACCGATCTCGCGTGTATGACGTGAAGGTCTACCCCCAGCCTCCGCCGGCAGCCAGGGCGGATTCAGACCATAATACTACCACACTAATAAATGCTAGTAAACGGATAGAGGACGTGCTGTGTCAGGCTGCTGTAGTGCGTACGGAGGTGTGTCAGTATATTGTGCGCATGATATACTTACTCATCATGTGATGATGTGCGCATATAATTCTTATTATTACGTGCATACGCACCTACCACCTATCTATGCTCTGTCTGGTATTATATGTACCTAATACATAATGCACCTACACTACAGTACTATACCTGGTATATAATACATAGGTAGGTTGTTCGTGGTACGGGGGGGTACAATTAATTAATTTAGCGAAAGAGGGAAAATAATAAGGCCCAACGCGAGGAATGCGATGATGACGATTGCCTTCTTGGTGGCCACCGAGCCAGGAAGAAGAAGAGCGTTGTTGGCGAATACCGACATCATCGGGCTCTCTGCTGTACTGCGAGCAGAGGTACCCCAGTATATACCGTTGCAGCTGTTGTCATGTTGTCATGGGGCTATGCATAATAAACTGCTGTACCAGGAATATAGATCATTAATGTGTGTAATAATAATTAATTAATTTCACGAAAGAGGGAGAAGAATATCGTATACGCGATGGTCCGCCTCAGCGGTCGTTTTGCACCCAACCGACACGTGCGAACGAAAAACGAAATCCGGCCTTTCGACCGGCAAAAGTTTAGATCTGACGGAGATTGCAGGCGGCGAGTAGTGACACGGGCCCTCTCCAAGCTTCCTTTTCTTCCCCCGCAACAGAACAGTATGTCTGAAATGGCCGCATCCTTTGCCGACATTATTCTTGATGCCAGTAGCGGAAGAGGTGCCACCCCCGCCACGTCGCACACACAAACTCGGGGTGGCGCGAGACCGCTGAAACCGCAGCCGCCTTCAAGAAAGCATGGGATGCGAGGGATGATGCCCGCCGATCAATGCGCATTGAGAGGGACAAACCTTCGGGGAAGACGCTGAGGACGGCGTGCGCGAATCTGCGAGGGGTGATTGACGGAGGATTACATGCCAACTTCGTAGAGTATCTTGCTGAAACAGAGAGACTTCTCGCTGACAACGACCAGCAGGGTTTCTACAAGCACCTGAAGGGCTCGGTGGGGTTGGACGGTCGAAAACCTAGAAGCGGGCAGTTCATCATGGACGAGGATGGCACGCTACTAAGGGACAAGGTGCGCATTCTTGAACGGTGGGCGGGGTTTTTCGGTACCCTCCTGACCACGAAATCGCCTAACCTTGACCCAAACATCAGCGCCCTATTTCCACAACGGCCGGTGGCACCATCGCTTAGAGATGAATCGACCATGGATGACATGACCGCGGTAGTCCGGGGTATGTCAAACTGGAAAGCGGTGTGACCAGACTCCCTTCCGGCCGAGTTGCTGAAACTGAACCACCCCGAATTCATCCAGTACTTGCACAACTTGCTTGTCAATGTGTGAAGAATGGGTGACGTTCCCCAGCAATGGAAATATGCACCCATTATGGTACTTCATAAAAAGAAGGATCGCTCTGATTGCAATAACTAGCGAGACATTTCCCTTGTTGCCCATTCAGGCAAAGTGTTGTTGAAACTGGTCGCGTCACGTCTCAGCAACTACTGCGAGGCCAAGGGAATACTCCCCGAGGAACAGTGCGGCTTTCACCCAGCACGATCAACAGTCGACATGCTGTTCGTCGTGCGTCGACCGCAAGAACTCGGACGAGCCAAAAAAAAACCCCTCTACATGTGTTTGATTGACCTGCAGAAGGCTTATGACTCCATCGACCGAGAGTTGTTGTGGGTGGTGCTCGCACGCTTCGGCGTACCAGAGAAGATGTTAACCGGTTTCCACCAAGTCCAAGAAGGCATGCGGGCTCGCGTGCGTACGGATGACGGTGATTACTCTGGATGATTTGATGTCGCTCAGGGGCTGCAGCAAGGATGTGTGCTGTCACCGCTTCTATTCAATGTCTTCTTCGCTGCTGCTGTGATAAACTCCGTGCTGATACGCTTCAGTGAGGATCTAGACACCTTGAAGAACATGGTTCACCTCGCGGAGGACCTCGGGGAGGACGGGATGAAGGGTGACCCACTAGCACGTGTACGGAGGGCAGTATGGGGTATGCTGTACGCCGACGATGCAGGCGTTGTGTCTAAGTCCGTGGAAGGGCTTGCCATTGTTTTTTTCAATTTTGGTTATTGTATCCGAGTACAGAATTCTGGACGTACAGTATTACGCGGCACATACTAAGAAACAGGCTAATAAGAAAACCATGCTGATGTTTCGAGAAAAGGAAAAAATTCGAGATTCGTCATATTGAACTTAGTGTAGAAAGAGCCCTCTCTCAAATAAGAAATCCAGCCTGGGCCAACTTTCCTGTTTCATACAAGGGCGCACCAAAAAAACATTCCCGAGACCCCCCCCCCCCCCCCCCCCCGACCCTAAATGAAAGAAACAATTGCTCAAATTAAACACTCGTTTCGAAGCCATATTGGCGTCGAAATGGTTACTAAACGCTCATTTCGAAGCCATATTGAGGTCAGTTGATTAACAAGACGCGTTGTCTAAACGATACGTATGGGCCATACGCGCGTTGTTTGTGTGTGTTTCATGGATACGCCGATGGGTCATACCTGGTATACTTGATGGCAGTTGCAGCCTGAATATATACAACATTTCGCCATGGCGCCAACAACTCTTGCGCCGGGATTCTCCCCTCTTGAATCGGGATGTTTCGGGGGCGGGCATAACCGAGACTAAGGTGTCTGTGCGTGTGTGCGTCCGGTTGTTCGCAAGGTGGGAGACGTGTTGGTAAGCAACTACAGTAAATAAAAGGGTTGCTGTGATTATTACTTATTTGGTAAAAAGTTGCTTGGTTAAGCTACTTAGTTGCTTGTTTCGGTTGTATGGCGTTTCGTGTGTTTATACTAAAACCTACATATATATAATTATACAGAATTTCAGTATCGCCATGCTAGAACCCATACAAATATGTCGACACTAAACACATACACCTTTTGTTTGTATAGGGTTTACTAAGGGCATTCCAAAACCCATACACTTATTATGTATGGCGTTTAGTATACTATGTTAAGTCTATATAGCTAAAATAAGCAAATGATCACGACATGGTTGCTTTGATTATGCTTATAATAAGCAAGCCAAAAATACTTGTTTAAGCATGCTGATTTTAGTTGCTTACCAACACTAGTCTAGGTGGGAGGCGCTCGTCGTGCGTTGTGCGTCGCGCCCATTCTCGCCGCGTTTTGGTTCGAACGTACCGCAGCCAGTGATGTGAACCGAAAATGAAAATGGACTCGGTTGGTTTTTCGGTTTCTCACCGAAAAGTCGGTCGGTTTCGGTCGGTTTTTTATTTTAAACCAAAAAAAAACGAAACCGAAACCGAACATTTTCGGTCGGTTTTTCGGTCGGTTTCCCGACTAAACTAGCCAATTGGTCCACATTTCGAAGGGTTCGGCGCGCATGTGTTGGCATAATGTGACGAGATGATCGTGGTGTGGCGTCAAGTGGCCCTCCTGCAGTACCTGCGTCTGCTGCACCACACACGGTACAGACCGACATACATATTTATAATCTGCAGCCGACAATAGCTACAGGTACAGTAACAGCAGCAGTTGCTACGTACAATAAAAAACAGTAGGATATTATTATACGAGGGCACGAGGGCACTGCTGATGTGTAGTCTAGATACCATGTATGATGTAAAATGATATATGATAGATACATCTTGCAGCGTACAGCTAACACCATCAAGAACGCTAGGTTGCTGAAGGGGGGGCTGTAAGTACCCGCCTCTGCCTCCGGCTCAAGGTCAGAGTCAGCACTGCCGCCTAAACCGGAGATGGTTATCCTTCGCAGTCTCGCGACGCACTGCTGTACCGCTGTACCCTGTGCCCTGTGCGGATGTTGTCGCTGCTGGTGCGGGCTGTGTGCTATGTGCTGTGTGCTATGTGTCCAATATGTTCATAACGGGGTTTCCATGTAGATATGTAGGCGTTATGAACTTTCGGGACAGGAAAAAAAAACGACCGAGTCGGTTTTCGGTTTCGTTTTTTTTGGCAACCGAAAAACCGAAAAATAAAAGTCGGTTTTCGGTCGGGAAAACCCGAAATAAACCGACCGAAAAAAACGACTTTCGGTTGTCGGTTCACATCACTGACCGCAGCTCCTCTAGTTTCCAAAGCAGAGAGAGGCTCGTAGGCAAATATGTCAGGAGACGGCACTTTTACCATTTGACGAACGGGGTCAAGGCAAATCCCTTGACGGACGGGCCTTGACAGCAAATCCTGGGGAGACCAAGTAAAAATCGCCGTTTTTCGGAAAACGCCTGACCATATTTTTGAAAACCTGTATTTTTTTGTTGGGACATTTTTGTCCGCCGTTTTTTTTTCTGCCTTTTTTTTCTGCCTTTTTTTCTCGTTCGGAGTCATATCTACAGCAGTATACTTCGTATATCACGAGCAACGAGCAACACAGCAATATCCTCGTATCTCCTCGCTCCTCCATGATGTTGTGTTGGAGCAAGCAGCACAAAACATAAAATAAGGGCATTTGACAAAAAGGGGGACACCCCCCATATATCGTAACAAAAGGGGGGACACTACCAAGCACCGGCGGCGAGGTCATCGTTAAAGAGGCGGTCGTCAACACCAATCCAACGGCCCAGCGCATTAACGGTATACTCATAGTCATATATTAACCATCACTCTGACCGAACAGCTCAACAGCTCATTTCCTGGTACAATAAGACTCTCCTCTCCTTTACGCCATGGTACGTACCTGATATACGCGTATGCGTATACGGCGGTACCGGCACGACTACATATATACGTACAGCAGCCAGCAGTAGTACCAGAGGATCACTACTATCATTTGTTACGTATATATTTACGTATACTCGTTTATATATATGTTGGTATTTTTGAGGACAACAGGGCACAGGGCGTCAACCAATGTATGCTGATCTGCTGGCCACGTTTGCCTAGGTATGGGCCGTTGGTCTTTTCGACGTTAGACGTCGTCTGTTGGGCGTGCCACAACAACCAGAACATGGAGTGGTCACTTACCCTAGGTCTTTTTGACACAGAAAGGGGGGCCCCTCTCTGCATATTTACAAAAAGGGGGACGTTACGAAAAAAGGGGGACTTTCCCAAACTAAGTAGATGAAAGGGGGATACCCTCGCGTAGGCATAACAAAAAGGGGGATATGCTCACACCCCCCTTTTGATCGCTCTCGTTCACCCGTTAAACATATGAAAAAAAAAAAACGCTGGGGATGGTAGGGAGGTGCCATGTGAGTGTGGCAAACGCATCATATTTTAATTTCGAGTCGATTTGACAGAGTACATGGGCTTACCCGGCGGCGAAAACCGATGTCCCCCTTTTTGTAACGATACAGGGGGGTGTACCCTTTTTTGTAAAACCCCCTAAAATAAAAATAGGGGTTCCCACAGAGATAATGAGTCGTTTTTTTTGCGGGGATAGGGGACAATCCGTCTAGACGGATGGGTATGCCTTGACGGACGCCCTTGACTGACTGACTGCTTGACGGTTGCCCGTCTCCTGACATATTTGCTCGTATATATGTAGGTGCACTGAGCTCGAGCCACCTGCATCACCTTACGTTATACCAGGTATACGGGTATGGGCTGCTAGATTTGCATCAGATGCATCAGGTTAATGGATCAGGCAAGGCAGATTTGTTCGCATCACACAGAGTACTCAGAACTCAAAAACAGACCTAAAATACTTGCCGCTCTGAATGATGGAGTGACTTTATCTATGCCTACGTAGTCAAGTCAAGTATAATAGTTTCGTCCCCAACCCACAGTCTAAGATCAAGAGTCACTTGT
Organism: Saccharina japonica; assembly: GCA_008828725.1. NCBI lineage: Eukaryota > Phaeophyceae > Laminariales > Laminariaceae > Saccharina > Saccharina japonica. The sequence continues at coordinate 281,460 of MEHQ01000532.1, read as the reverse complement.
TGTGTAGGAATTAGTGTTGAGCCGTGGTTTATATAGGATTTAGTGAAGGTGAGAAATACCACCAACCCCCCCCCCAGAAATTAAATTAACTCATTGAAGCTGTCGTCCATATGCAAGTCCGCCTCAGAGGCGGTTCTAGCAGGATGCAGCTCACCCTCCATGCGACTCGCCCAATACCTCACGGCGTTTCGCGCTTGGTGCAAGCAATGTCTGCCTGGTTGGTGAAAACCCAACGCGCTCCGTCCCGGCATGAGGGAATGCAGGATCTATGGCATAATATACGCCGTGCAACAAAAACAGAGTACACCCCCCCCCCCCCCCCCCTCAGCAGGCCCGAAATACAAAAATTGGAGTGTGGGTCTCGGGGATTTTTATTTTGTGCGCCCTTGTTTCATATTATTAATATAATATTTTACGTGCCCTGTACTGCTGCTGTATACCAGGTACGTCGTAACTGATATATAAAGTTGTCTTCACTAAACTGGTGTAAAGGCCAGTATGGGTCACGCGTGGACGCGTGGCGTGCGGTCAAACCATAATTTTGGCAATCCTCGGTTTTGTGCTATTAATAGACGGCATCACAGGGGGGCTTTTCACGTTGAACGCCAAGGCCTTTGTTTTGCGGGAGCATACAAAATACCAGGTACCAGGTATTAATATTTTGCCCAGTCGGCCACACAGAAGTATCATAAGACCTCAACCTCCCGCATATTTTATGTTCGAGCATGTATTGTATGTTTTACGCCATCCACATGGAAACAATCACCGCGAGCCGTCTGTTGAGAGCACCAACATCCACTTAGCTCATTTACTTTCGTAATCGTAAGAATAATCCTACACTAAAAAACGTCCAGGACATAAAATACAGGGCTCTATAGCGTCTACGAGTATTGCGCAGAGCCGGGAGCCAAATACGATAAATGCGTGCAAATATTCAAGTATGACCATACACTACAGGACACTACGACGTAATAAGAAACAGGGATGTTGGCCCACAGGCTGGATTTCTTATTTGAGAGGGGCTCCTTTCTACGCTAATTCCCAGACAACGACTCTCGAATTTCTTGTGTTTTTCCGAAGCTCAGCCTGGCTTTCTTATTATACTGTTTCTTATATGGTGTCCTGTACTGTATGCGCGCTACGTAGCACGTGACACCGTGCGTTTAGACGCCTCAATTTTGTTCCTGACTGCTACGGCGAAATTTAAAAGATGGCTCCAGCTAACAGTATACTGTTTCGCCTTGGTTTCGCCGGTAAATATTACGTGTACGCCAAGAGTACGTGGTCCAACTGTTTCTCCAGCGCATCAACACAACAGCCCTGGGTTACAGCTGGAACTACTACAGGAATCACGTCTTCGCAAATATTGTACAACCAGACATGATATACTGCAGCGATATGTGTGAGTACGAGTATGTGCAGGTACTGCTGCTGTGTAGTTTACACCAGCAGGTCAAACATGACCACAGGTATAATAGATTTTCATCGTATGTAGCTATGTACGAAGCCTCGATGCTTTTCTTTTCGCTCTTGCGCCACTCCCACTCCCCGGAGGGGAAAACCTTCTATTCACGACGTATTACAAGAACGGTGGGAATGAGGAGCGTGACAGACGCCTTCAAGTGGTCAAACTCCTAACTGCATTAAGCTACTGCGTTGGCGGCTCTTCTCTTTTTGCTGTGTTCCTGCAATTAATTGTCATTGATGGGATCGTTTTTTATTCTAAGCGATTTGGGTCAGCACATAAACCTTTTTTTACTGACCGGCAGGTAATTGATGGGTGTGCGTGGTGGGTGAGAGATTTACTGGGTTGGTCGGTTGGTCCCTCGGCTGGTAGTCCCACAATCACCAACACCACCCACCAACATTTACTGTTAATTAAGCGATGCGTGTCAGCGCAAAAACCTTGTACGAGTACAGAGAAAAATGTACCAGTAAACAAATACATCTGAATCATTTCATAATTCGTTTTTGTTGTATGATCTTTTTGCTCGTATTTTGTAAAATCTAGCGAATTAGCACACACAAGCAACCAGCAACCACAAGCAACTAAGCTGTCGCTACAGCTGGCACGCAGCCACACCGCTGGCGTTCATAGCATCAAATGAAGCAGGTAGTTGGCAGTTGGGCGTTGTTCGAAGACGAACTCTCGCGGAGCCAATAAAACAATCGGAAGCAGCAGACAGCAGCACAGCAAGCCTTTAAACCCTTCCGTCTCTTTTCGCTCACGCGTGACCAACGGTTTATATTATCTTCATCAAAATGTATAGAAAGAGAGGTTTGTCCCTCCACTTGATTTGTACTTAATACATACCTTGGTGTATTTCCCTGAAGTACTAATTAGTCTTGCTCTGTTTAGTTTGTTTTCATTTTACTTTATTATTA
>MEHQ01000532.1:148960-278887 GCA_008828725.1 Saccharina japonica | reverse complement strand
AGAAGTTGTGATGAAATTCAAATTGTGTGGGTTTCCACTGGCTTTCAAGTGCATTTTTGAGCGAGGCAGGTTCTCAAACTTTGCCTCGCAGGGCGGGTTTACGGCGGCTGTAGAAAATATGTTCCTCGATGGTAGGTATCGATCCACGAAAAAAAAATAAAATCAACCTTGACAGGCTCGAAAAATCAAGGATTTAAGGGAATTTGCATTTATGAGCGAGGTACCTCGCCCACAAATCCAGATTTTCTGGGATCTTCGATATCTTGAGACTGCCGATGCCGATTTCATTTTTTTTGTCATCGACGGGTGTCACAACTGACAATAGTTTACAGTAAACAAAAATTACGGTGAGGGTATTATAGCACATCTCTTACAATTCGAAAACCAATATTTCCGATTTTCATTTTCATCGGAAAGGCAATTCTCAATTAGGAAAATCGGCTATTATATACTGGTACACTTAGGCTTGTACCAAAATAGGAGATCAGTGTCCATTGCCCCTGCTGTACAACCATGTGTCCTGCACTTATTCAATGCCCACAGCGGTCGACAGACAGGTGGATACAGACAGTCCTGTAGCGTTTTAATTATTCTCCGTGCTATCCACTCCCACCTCGAAGACAGGTATCGCCTATGTAGTAGATCCGTTTTTTGCCAGGTGTACGCTCGGAATAGACCCCGTCGAGCCGCACCAACTATCCCCTCCCCTCTCACATCACTATACTTCCCCTTCTCTAACACCACTACATCCCCCTCTTCTCACACTTACTACAGCAGTTGAACAGCAACTATATTACCAAAACCCCCAAGCCAAAACCTAGAAGCTCTCCTCTCATAGCCATGACCCCGACTAATCTTAGGATAGGAGACCATTCATTGCGCCTGTCTACGCACCAGGTCGGCATTGTTTCGTAGGGTGGAAGGCGTGTGGCGCGCAGCGCAACACACGCCTCAGACGTGTTAGCCCCCGTCGAGGGCCCCCGGAGGGCCGCCGGCGGCCGGCCCAACGTAGGGCCCGCCGGAGGTAAAAAATGCGAGATGTGCGTAGATATATTCCCGAAAACCGCTTGACAAATCGCATTTACTGTAGACGCCTCAGAGCGTTTGCTTCGCCAACGGCGAACGCAAAAAGGTTTCCTCAACATTCTTTCTCGCTTCCGGCGAAAAATTGCGCTTGCGTGCAACACGCCTTCAGGCGCCTGGTGAGCAGAACATCAATTCTGACCCAAAGGTTGCGCCAGCGCAACAGCTCAACAGCTAAAATTAACGCCCTGCTGTAGTACCTTGGTGCAACTATTATTGTGTCCTGTAGTATTCCATGCCCTAACACCAGTACTGTATCATACGCAATACGGCTATCCGTAGCAGGGTGGTTATTACTACGTATGAATCATTGAATGTTTTGATCGACTTACTACGCGAGTCCTAACGTATGTATGTATGGTTTCCGCTGTCCGCCACACATCCTCTATTAGTAGCGTACCTTCCTCCCGTTACCCGCCTTTCCAGCTCGCGTCAATGAGCCGGCGTCGTCGGGCGTTAAAGTATTAATAGGTGTACTGCTGCGTACCGTATCAACGTATTGTCAATACTACGTATACTCTCTATATACGACTGTCCTTAATACTATTAATACTTCAACTACAAAATGCATTTATGTATACGGAACGCCAAGCTGGACCTGGGGTTGTATGATAGAGCAGAGACATCTCGACCATCAAAGCTGCTCGTGGCACCAGGTCACGATGCGCACAGGGGAACGAGAAGCATATAATGACCGACCTCAGAATTTGCGACGAGCCGACCGAGTCGATGAACACGCCCCCCCCCCCCTTCTCTTGAGCGCTAGGGTAGCATAGTGTGGAAAAACGATCAAAACCTGAGCACCCATGCCTGTGCTTGCTCTACCTTCCCTCGCGCTCTGCGCGCTGCTCTTCAGTTCGCGTCGCGCCGCACCGGAAAGTGTCAATTCCAGCAACACTTCCCGAACCCTCTCAACCATATTACAACCCCTCTCTTTACCACAGTATTGCCTTGCCATACTGCATAAACTCCATATTCGAAATTAATTTGAATCTACCGCTTTGTTATTTTGCTCAATCATTGTGGCATTTATCTCCGCAGTAAAATGATGGCTACAGGTACAGGTACAGGTACAATAGGATACCCTACTCAACTCGGGGTAAAGGTCCAGGAGGTCCATAATAAGTTCCAGAGCCCCGAAACTATTTTCACCCCTCGCTTGCTCCTCCCCTACGGTTACGTTCGTCCTGGTAACGATCGCACCCAACCTCCTGTTGCCTGACTTGGAAGCGTGGAACGTCAGTTCTACTCTGTCCACTACACGGCTGTCGTCCCACGCCAGTTGAGGCGCTCGCGCAAAAAGTACCAAGTCCCTTCTAACCAGACAAACGTCCGGGTGTACCAGGTCCTTACCCAACGCCCCATTTTCCGAGCCCCTGCACGGCAGTAGTAGATTAAACGACAACGCGAGACCGCTCCACACTGCCCGCCCTTCGGTCTCCACCTTGGCTACGCACCTCCCCCCCTTGGTTAGCAGTTCTCACGACAGAGCTTTACTGACCTTGGGGCGCACCTCCGACTTTCCGTGCGCTCTATCGACCCCTTTTCCTTTCGCTGTCACCATGCAGTGTGAAGTGGGCAAATCCCACCCTCCGAATGTTTTGTGGAAATACTCAATCGCGGCTAGATACCCTCGAATAGTCTGACTCTGGTTTTCAAAGGTAAAGCATAGCAGAGCCATTGCAGAGCCATGATTTTCGTTAGCTCTTCAACTGCCGCGTCAACTCCGTCCCCATCCACCAGCCAAGGAGACCCTTCCCTTCTATCGCTCGGAGACGGCACTATGTTTCCCACGGGTTCCAGTACACCTTCTGCGTGCTCCCCCCCCCCGAGACCAGCGCTAGGATCTCTACCAGTCTTTCCACCTCGTCCCTCAATCCCTCCCTCCCCCAAGTATGTTCCTGCTCGGAGGGATTTGAGAAGGGTTCGTGATTCTGCATTTCGTGTCGTCGTTTCCCATACAACATCATCCATGTACTCTGTGGAAAGACCGGGTTGTATAATGGTCTAGAAGAACTCGCAACCTATACTCTGCTCTCTTCATCCCTCTTGTACGAGCGTCTGCAGGTTGCATGCGATCTTTTCTTTCGGCCACCTGGAAATGGCGTCAGCCAATACAGTCTGCACACCGGGGATATGGTTTGCGTCACGACTCCAACCGCTCGTGATTTCCAGCCTACCTATAATACCTATAATACCTATAGTAATATCATGGCCAGGGAAGCGCGTCCGTTAGGTGATCCTGGCGCATGTTACAGAGTTTGCTGAGCTCCGCACTCGAAGAGCTCCATACCTAACCTGAAAAACGATTTAGGAGGAAAGCACATATAAAGTGTTACCCGAATAAACAGTCCCATGACTGGGGCACAGTATAAAACGTATTGCAACACAAGAATTATAGTCCGGCGATTTTATGTTGAGAAGCCCGATCATTAAGAAACAAAATTTAAGCCAAAACATGCCAGTGCTGTCGTAGCAGGCGTCTCCTCCACATCGGTTCATCGACGGCACTGCTGCAACCTTGTCCTCTCTTGAAAGCTGACTCGAGTCATGCATGCTGCCCTTAACCCATGCATAACTGAAAAACGTGTCCCACCCCAATTCCGAGCAGTTTGCACGGATCTACATTATTTGACTTTTTCGTGGCACGTGTCGCGACACCGTGTGGCGACATGTCGCGACGTGTCGCGACATGCCGCGACACGCCGCGGACGCTGCCGCGGCACGCCGCGACACGTGCCGCGGCATGTCGTGACATGCCGCGGCGTGTCGCGACAAGCCGAGGCACGTAGGGTCAGGGTCAGGGTTAGGGTTAGGGTTAGGGTTAGCGACACTCGCCGCGACACTCGCCGCGACACGTCGTGGGGTGTCCCGGCACGTCGCGACACGTGTCGCGACATCGCTGTCGCGACACGTTTCGCGACACGTGCCACGAAAAAGACAAATAATGTACATCCCTCGCAGTTTGTCCCCAATTCGTGGGACCAGTTCTTAAGGGGTTAACATGCCACAAAGTACGAGCAGGTTGATCGTTATTGCATCCTTACCCTTCGTTACTATCAGGTTCCGCAATAGCTCGGACAGATAGGGGGTTTAGATTGTATCTCCAATGCACCTGGAGCTCTAAACAAAACCACAGACTGCAGTAAAGTTCGCGTCTGAGTAGTATCGTCGTGAAAGGGTTCGTTCTACATGTGCGTAAAACATTGCGCCCAGAGACTCTCCGGCGCTGACCAACTTATGGTTGGCTGACCACTTCCAGAAGGCAATATCAATGTGGAACTCCCAGCCCACAGTTTTACCACTCTCCGCGTCCGTGTTTTTTACTTGGCGATTGTGTGAAGATCGATCAAACGAATAATCTGCCAGACAAAGTATCTACCCGCTCTGACTGAATACGCGAGGTTCCATAATTTGTCGGTCGTGCTGAGAACTGCCTGCACGCCTGCATGCGTCTTTCTACTCAGCCACTCGCGGTCTAGTGTGCGTCTAATTGCTTTTTGTTTGTTTTCGTTCGTTTTCGTTTGTTCGTTTGCTCGCTTGTTCGCTTGTTTGTTTTTATTCGTTCGTTTCCTCGGTCGGAGACAGGGTCTCTGCCTGTCGCGGTCGTTTGTAGGTGGATGCCCAAAGGGATGTATCGGGGCCGTTGTTGCTGTCGCCTGCTAAAGGCAGACGGCAACCGGGCCCCTCTAGGTCTGCTCCTTCTACCCTTTCTGGGAGACAATAGGAGGACCCCGTACAGACCCCGTGGATGATCGGTTTATTGTCATAACCATGCCCCCACAAGGCTCGGACCCATCGCTCCTATGTCGTATACCATTAAGACACAAACATTGGTAGGACAACCGGCACAGACCCCGTGGGGGCCCGGTCAACAGCCATAATCACGCTCCCCAAGGCACAGGTCTATCTCTCCTATCATAAAAAGGTATAAAGCATCTCATCGTCCCGTTCACCAAATTATTGAATAAAAACAAACAACACATGTGGTAGCAAAACGTAAAAATATAAAACCGAAAGCAAAAGAAAAGAGTGAATAGCAAAAGGTAAAAAGCGAAAAACAAACGGTAAGCAGCTAAACACAAGAAACATTAATCGATAACCAAGCAGCGAATACAGAAGTGTTAGCCACACGCAACGAGCCCAAAGCAAAAGGCTAACAGCAAGAAACAAGAAGCCAAGAGCAAAAATCAAACAGAAAGGGAGAATATAATATGTTTACACCGTATATATAACCAGTGTATTGCCATCGCATTTCACCTCATCGGAGCTGGTCAAAACCATTATCATTTGCAGAGCATTACCTTAATACCAATGTTTAACTAGCCAATGGTATGGCCACGGCCACGCTAGGGTACGACTAGCACTGCCAGCCACTAAAAAAAGGTTTACACTGAAAGAGGCGGCATCATCGATCAAGCGTATTCTAATTAATCAGACAATTTGCTGCCTGGCAACGCGTACTGGTACGTAGACGTTTTTATTTGTACTTTATGCCGGTATCGCACTGGTTGACACCTTACTTCGGCCACGTAATTACCTTCCAAGCATACGTGATGTACTCATATACTAGTGATACATAGAGCTATAGTATATTGGTCTAATATATAAAGTGGAAACCCGAGCTCGTCTCTCGGATTGAACACCATGTTACGAAACATCAAGCTGGACCTGGGGTTGCACAGTAGTGCACAGACATATCGATTGTCACAGCTACTCGTGGTACAAGGTCATGGTGCAGACAGGCGGACGAGAAGCAAATATTGGCTAACCTGAGAATTGGCGACGAGCCGACCGAGTCGATGTACACGCTGTACTTGCTCAGAGGAGCCTGAGAGTTTTCTGGTATCCCGTGGAAGTTTACTCCAGACAAGAAAGGGATACTGGATACTGGTATTTGATTGCTTATTATCTGAGTGGCGTCCCGAACAGGGGGCAAGAGAGAAGGAAGAGAAGAAGAAGCAGCGAGAGGCCGTGGAGCCAAATTCCCATAAGGAGGGGCTGCACAGAGGGGTGGTCCCTGTTTATTGCGAATCACACTTGCCTCCATACCAAACGAAACCCCTTGAAGCATATCACTCTGAAACCGTAGTGTTCGTCTTCACATTAAACCGCCCTTTCTACCCATCTACATCAGTATACCCGGTGTACGTCCTGATTTATTATCCTCGGAGAGCGATACTAGTTATATGGTCACATACTGAGATCGAGAAAAACCTAATCACACATAATTGCACATTCATATAGGGAAAACGAGTGAAATGCCAACGTATCGGGTTTGAGAACACAACGTAAGCCAGACGAGAAAAAAAACAAGACAGTAAAAACAAATTCTCCGGTCCTTGGACCGGAGACTCAGAAAGCATAATCCCAAAAGTGAAGCCCGATTTTCAAGATAATAGGCGTGACAAAAGTGGCCCCAGTTTTCAAGTTACTCAGCGTGACAGAAAAGTGACCCCCGAAATCAAGTCAATAAGCGTGACAGAAAAGTGACCCCCTCAAATCAAACCACGGGTACCCCCTTGTCCCCTCGACCCTCAAAGCTCGTTCTTGGCGCACAGCAGCGGCGTCGCGACAGTTTTTGCACGCCTCGACAGCCAAGCACACACCATGGGCCTCGGCCGAGTATCGGCATCTTGGTGAGCGCACGTCGAGCACAGCAGCACGCTCGCCGAGCACCCCTCCAGCAGACCCCGAGAAAAAACTGCGACCACTGGGAGTTCCACATATATTACTACTATTTTTGAATAGGGGGCGGGGGTTCCTGATGGCTGTGGTGAGGCGACATGAAATACGAAACACGCCACGACGGTTGCATGACATGAAAGCAAGCCACGACGCCTCGCCACCACGTGTATGAGTACATATGTATGCCACGCCAAGACCAACTGCTGTTGTTGTGGTCTGGCGCCGCGAAGAGACGCGCCGAGTGCACTGTACTGGGCGTAGAACCCAAGCGTCCGAAGCCACGCTGGCTGCCTCTGGTCTGGCGGCGACGCGCCGGGTGCGCTCGAGTCGACCTGTCTTGGTATTTTGTATTTTGACACAACGAAGCATCCGAGCGTTGACTGACTACTGCTGCTGTACTGCTGCTGCTGCTGCTGCTGCTGTAAAGTCTACGAGTACGGAGAGGCGCGCGCCGAGTGCGCTTCCCTTCGTGTCTAGGCCCGAGCCCTCGCCAGCCGACTGTAGTTTGGCGACGGAGAGACGCACCGATCGTCGGCTGGTCGTCGGACGCGAAGCAACGTCGCTGTGTCACCATCCAACTCATCGATCGTGCTGCTGCTGCTGCTGTTGTTGATGCTGCTGCTTGCTTGCTGCGTGGATAACATCTTGAATTTAAAGACCATGCCATTTTTCGATCCGGTCAGATTTAGCACAAGCAAGAGGCCGTTTCCTATGCGGTTCGATTTCRAAGCTTCAGATTTGTATTTTTCGATCTCAAAAACGAAAGCACCGTCCTATGTATGCAGTCCGATTGTGCAGTATCCTCCGAGTATCGCGTGCATTTCGTACTCCGAGTACTTAAGAGTATGAGAGTACTGGCGGCCTGAATACTCGGAGTACTTGGAGTATGAGCAGTACTGAAGCCCCACATACTTGGAGTACAAGGAGTACCCGCAGTATCGGACCCCGAAATACTCCGAGTACAAGCAGTATCGAGAGTGTTCATAATACCCGAAATACTCCGAGTACGAGCAATATCCCGGAGTATTGAACCCCGAAATACGTTGAGTACACGAAGTACCTGAAGTGTTATATCTCCAATACTCCTTACTTTACTCCAAGGTACTCGGAGCAACATCTATCTGTGCAACATTGAAGACAACGAGGAACTACAGTACCCCCCTGAGCCCGCGGGACAAACGCAGGACAAAGACTTGCAATTGTTTTCAGGACTGGGGACTAGCAACGCGAATGATACTCATTCGATTGCGATACTATTAATAACACTTGGACAAAACTTGCTCGATAATAATGGCCCTTTTTCAACACATATTTTTTAGTAAGACCGGAGACAAGCAACGCGAATGTTACTCATTCGGTTGCGATACCAACACAATGGATTATGAAATGAAATATAATACAAATGACGCACGAAGACCAGAAATGTTGCTAGAAGAAACTCATACGTGTTCGAAGGGAATCAATAACTGCTGCACGGATGAAGCAAGAAGAGGAGGAAGATCGACAAAAGAACGGCGGAGAAAAAAGGAAACAAAGAGATAATTAAGGCAAAAAACAAGAAACAAGAGAGAACAGATAAAATCGCACTCGAGCCGATGATAGTAACATGCGTTCCTGTCTCTGCTACAAAAGCGATCCGGCGTCCTTGCTACACCCTCTACCCTCCTCTTCCTCCTCTCGTTAATAGCGGTGCAAAGCATCAGTATTACCGCTGTCGCGCCCCCCCTAGTGAACAACTCGACAATAAACAAACAACAAATACTAGAACTCACCGCCTAGCCAAATCTGGTGCCACGATAGGGGGGGTACCCACATTTTCACTACCGGGTTTTGGTCACTCGGATGAGTGGCTCCGGATCTAACTAAAAATTGGACCTAAACATAGTTTGTTGGAGTTGCGTAACAAAACCTCCAATGGCGGTGCATAGAGAACAGCATAAAAAAAACAAGAAAAGTGATATGAGTACAACGCAGTAAAGCAGCCACTCGGTCGAGTGGCTCTGTGCAGGTGAAAAACAAGCACCTATACATGACCCCCCTACCGTAGCACCAGTCCCCAAACCGATACTTCGCCACACGATCTACCACTTCGTTTCTGCACTCGTCGACAAATGTTTTTTTTTTTTTTTTCTTTCAATTCCCCCCCCCGCCCCCCCCCCTCTCTTGTCGCCTTTCTTGGCGTCCTCAGCTCCCCTTCGCCTCGCCCCTGAGCCAACTCGCCATGAAACTGTCCGCCGCTTCGATGACCCCCCGATACAATTTCCCACTCTTCTTTGCCGCCCTCGTCCATAGCACCATATCTCCTCCGAATAGCAAAGGGGAGCTTTCCGTGGACCCCTCGGTGGCTTGAAACACCCTGAGGTCATCCGCTAGACATGGGCCCAGTTCGTTTATGATCGGCCTGCTTCCAGGTTCTCCTCACCAGCCATCGTCCCAAAGAGCACCCGACGGGTCAGGTGCTCATTGCTCATCCGCTTTACGCCCCCCGCAAAGAGGACGTATCGTTTGCGGATGGTCGTCTCAACGCTCATGCATTGTACCTTTATGAAAGCCTTGACGTATGACATGAGGGGGTCGGTGCGTTATCGGCGCGGGAAGGCAATGATCCGTAGGAGGAGGTTGTGGCCTGCCGTTCGGAACTCAGCGAAGTGCTCCTGGCCAAGGGTCCACGTCACACACCCGTACAGCAGGGTCTCAATCACCTCGGCCTTAAGCATGCGCACCTTTAGAGCGAACAGGGCATCCTCCATATCGTACAACTCCCGCTTGAACCGACTGTGTCATGCCCTTGCGAGTCGGATCCGTCGTTTGATCTCTGACATAATGTAGGTGAGCAATCCCGCGGTAGGAGTACCACGTTTTGGCTCAATATCTTCTGACCGGTTGAGTTCCTCACGCGAGTAACCACCGGATACTATTATCATTTTACTGGTGTGTTTGCTTTTGGACCACCGCATTGGGAGGTTTGGTCGGGTTGCGCGAACGAATGTTTCCGAAGTCATGTTTCGGGTGAGATATTTAGCTCCTCATGTGAGGAGCTCATAAAATATTGCTGCGCCCCTACCGTGGGATGCGTCCATGGTGTTTGCGACGGCAAGACCGCCCAGGTAGAAAAACTGCCTCGTCTGCCTCTATTCTTCGTCCCCTGCTTCGATGCCGAGCGGTGGGGTCCCGGAGTGCCTGGTTCGGTGTCCGCAGCAGCATAGTCTTCGTTTGCGTTCCCGATACGGTGAGGCCTGCTGCTTCGAAAAGGTCACAATGACGACCATCATCCTTGTAAGGCCTTCGGCCGGCTTACAGTAGACACATTATTTGCATCGTCGGCGTACATCATACTCCATACTGCCCTCCGTACACATGCTAGTGGGTCAACTTTCACACCCTCGCCCGCGAGGTCCCCCTTGAGGTGAACCAAGTCCTTCGAAATATCTGGGTCCTCACTGAAGCGTACCAGCATGGTGTGTATCTCAGCAGCGAAGAGGACATGCGGCGCCAGCACACATCATCGTCGCAGCCCCTGAGTGACGTCAAAACATTTCGAGTGCTCACCGTCATCCGTACGCACGCGAGCTCGCATGCCTTCGCGGAACTGGCGGATCACGGTTAACATCTTCTCTGGTACGCCGAAGCTTGCGAGCACCACCCACAATAGCTCTCGGCCGACGTTGTTATATGCTTTCTGCAGATCGATGAAGCAAATGTACAGGAGGATTTTTCTCTGGCTTGTCCGATTTTTTGCAGCCGAGGCACTACAAACAACACGTCGTCTGTTGATCGTACTGGGCGAAAGCCGCACTGTTCCTCGGGGAGTATTCATTCGACCTCGCACTAGTTGCTGAGTTGGGACGTGACTGTTTTCAGCAATACTTTGCCTGAATGGGCAACAAGCGAAATATCTCGGTAGTTGTTGCAATCAGAGCGATCTTGTTTTCACGGAGGACGTTAATGGCCGCATATTTCCGTTGCTGGGGGTTGTCACCCGTTCTCCACAGATTGGCAAACGAAGCTGTGAAAGTATCGGATGAATTAGGGGTGGTCGAGATTCAGTGACTCGGCCGGAAGGGAGTCTGATCGCACCGCTTTCCAGTTTGACATACCCCGGATTACGGCCGTCTTGTCGTCCATGGTCGGTTCATCTCCAAGCGATGGTGCCAACGGCCATGGGGGAAAAAGGGCGCTGATGGTTGGATCAAGATTAGGCGATTTCATGGTCCGCAGGTACCCAAAAAAAACGCCCACCGTTCAAGAGTGCCCACCTTGTCCCTTAGTAGCGGGCCATCCTCGTCCATGATGAATTGCTCGCTTCTCATTTTTCGATCGTCCACCCCCCTCGTGTCGCCCTCAGATTTGTATCAAACCCCGTCCAACAGAGATCGGACACCTACACGGCACCCTGGTCGCAGGATGGTTGGTCCGGAGAAGGGTCCAAGCACATCTCGTAAACCCCAGAGATAGACAGCCTTCCAGGGCGGTCATAGCCACGTGTATACGTTGTCTCGGAGAAGCTGAGGCGACTGTTTGATCGGGATTTACTTGAGCATCGGCCCCAGACAGCACCCGTGCCACGCTTACATGGGGGTTCTTCACCCGCGCCATCAACCCTTTCAGCAACGCCGTCAGCCACCATCATCTGCTGTCAGCAACACCATATAACCCTCAATATCCTCCTGTAATGCTGAAGGTCGTGCGGTCTAGCGCCATATGGGGTATGACCCTACAATTTTTTTATTTTTCGGCCGGTTTTAACGAGCTAACCGAAAACAGGTGTAATCGGTTTTGACACGTTAAAGCATCTTTGATATGGAAAACCTACTCGTAGGTTGTTCTTCTTTGATTTGCACACTGGTTGCGTGCTCTTGAGTGCGGGATCGGTTCTGTTCGGAAAATAAACTCTTCGACATAGAATACCATGCATATTGAAGGTGATCAGCTGGAAATATATTATCCAGAAAAAAGCACGACGTCCATTGTCAACGAAACCACCACAACCAGACCCGCACACTCCCCACGTTCCCGAATCCCCACACACCATCAGGGCTAGCGTCGTGCGACGAGCACAAGCAGCAGCCGCCCTGCTCGTTAGTCTACCTGACTGACACGACTTAAAAACCTCTGCCAAATCAAAGTTACCCAACCCGCATACTGGAAACAAAGGCATGAACCGGTGGGTAGAAGGAACCGGGGCGCCAAGGGGAGACACCTGTGAGTACGGCTTTTGTCTGGAAAGCCATTTAAGTGTGAACATTCGCGCGGGTTGAACTGGAAAGTAAACGTGATAAATAAAAAACTTCAACCGCATTCCGAAAATGCTCCAACTGTTAAAAATAAGTACCCCTCTCTCCAACGCGTCTCACAGGTATAAAACATGTATTATTATTAGTGCAATCACTTCAAGATAATATACCGCCAGAAACCGTGCCAATTGCACTCGGAACGTTCCTACCCCCCCCCCCTGCCTGCAGCAACGTACTCAATGTCCTCCTGCGATGAACTGAGCAGTGTTGGCATCTTCACTGCAGCTGTGCGATGGCGACTCATGTCAGCACTACTGTAAGCTATACACTGATGTTAACGCCGAAACAGCAACAACTGGTCTGATCTGTTGAACTCTCATTCACGGCAGCTCCTAGGTCGCCCTTTTCTGCGACACCATTATTATATATTTCCTTCTAACTCGGGGCCGCCGCCTTATTCCTCGTCGTCCGAATCGGGGTCCGAGACGACAAATACTTGCTCGTCTGAGCTACTGTTATTGGCGTCGTTAGCCGCATCCACGTCACCGACGACAACAACATTTTGGTTCATATTGTAGGAGGAGAGTAGTGCGGGACGTATTGCAAGCAGCAGAGAGAGGTGGGTCGTGTCTGATTGGTGTGTGCGAGTGTTGGGTGTGCGGGGTGGGGCTTGTGCCGGACTGGATCCGCAGACTTTCAGACTGCCACCCTCCCTCTCCCCCACGTACTTTTGCCTTGTTCATTGCTGCAGTAGTTTATATACGCTCTAGAGTAGGCACAATGGACGTTGGATCAACTACTGTAACTTTGACTGTCACGCACTAACTACGAGTAGCATGCCATACACTGCTTGCTGTAAGACGTTTCACTTTTTTGTGTAGACGGGTTACGGTACAGGACACCTAACTACTGTAATGAGAAATAGGCCAAGCAATAAGAAAGCCGTTCTGAGATTTAGAGGAAAACCACAAATTCGGTAGTCGTCATATTGAAATTAGTGTATTAAGCACCCTCTCTCAAATAAGAAATCCAGCCTTGACCAGATTTCCTGTTTCTTATTATTAGATGTCCTGTACTTCATCCGGGTTTTCCGCTTTTTTCCGGTTTAACCTACAGTAGTAACCGATTAACCGGACCTAAAAAAACTCCAGTTTTGTTGTTGAAAAACCGACTAGTCAAACGCGCCTGCTGGGTTTTCAAAGTCCGGTCTTAAAATAACAATAAAATACTATCTATTATGGGAAATTATGTTTGGGCTCCAGGAACTGAGTTTTCGGGCCGAAACTGTTTTTTTGTAAACTCCCCGACCTTCCACCCAGTGCCAAACCCCTGCTAGTCAACACCACGAGTAGAGCCCCCGTACTAATAATATACCGGTATGGTTTTCTTCCTGCCTGTCTCAAAACCTTCCCAACCTCTGTCTCTTCAATTCAACCAGCTGCACCACCATGATACATACTTTTGATAAACCTTTCCCGATCCCCTCTTTCAATCATGCCAACGATTCAATACCTCTACACAAACCCCAGATTCCCTTTCGTTCAATCTTCGAGCAATCTTCCACGTTTTACTCGGCGGGTCAGTCAAGAACACCGGTAGACTCCTCAGGATGCTCCCCACAGTTTTCTGGGAGGTTTCTGAGGCAGCTTCCCGTTTCTCCAGGACAGGATCGTAGTTTGACTGTACAGTTGCCAGTTCTTGGGACATTATTACTTTTTACAAAAAATCAGCAAAAAACCACGATTTTTTTGCCTCAGTTCTCACGAACAATAAGACCCTCCGCTGAAAACTGTTTGGTTGCTCCAAAAATGAAACTGGGACCCTAGAAAAACGAAGAAGTGCTCCAGAAAGCACTCGGAATTCTACCGGGTATATCTTTAGGAGGGTATAATAGGTGTTCTTGACTGTCCAGCCGAGTAAAACGGGTATATTTTGGGCCTAAAAATCAGTTACTACTAGTAGTTCCTGGGGCCCAAACATATTTTCCCCATCATATACTCGTAGTTGGTCTAAATATAAAAACGCTTTTTTATGCTATAAAAATAGCGGTGCCCATCTCAAGTTATGAGGCTCCTAGTTCGGGTGTTTCCAGTAGCCCAACGGTAAAACCCGCCAGTACGTTATCCATCTACAATGCCACAGTATGCGTTATTCATCTACGCGTATAACGCAGAACGTTATCCATCTTATATAAAATCCGTAAGTACGCGCGATCGAAGTTCTCCGGTCCTTGGACCGGAGACTCAGAAAGCATAATCCCAAAAGTGAAGCCCGATTTTCAAGATAATAGGCGTGACAAAAGTGGCCCCAGTTTTCAAGTTACTCAGCGTGACAGAAAAGTGACCCCCGAAATCAAGTCAATAAGCGTGACAGAAAAGTGACCCCCTCAAATCAAACCACGGGTACCCCCTTGTCCCCTCGACCCTCAAAGCTCGTTCTTGGCGCACAGCAGCGGCGTCGCGACAGTTTTTGCACGCCTCGACAGCCAAGCACACACCATGGGCCTCGGCCGAGTATCGGCATCTTGGTGAGCGCACGTCGAGCACAGCAGCACGCTCGCCGAGCACCCCTCCAGCAGACCCCGAGAAAAAACTGCGATGTGATGGAAAGAGAGTTCCACATTTGTTACTACTATTTTTGAATAGGGGGCGGGGGTTCCTGATGGCTGTGGTGAGGCGGCATGAAAGCACGCCACGACGGTTGCATGACATGAACGCAAGCCACGACGCCTCGCCACCACGTGTATGAGTACATGCCACGCCAAGACCAACTGCTGTTGTTGTGGTTTGGCGCCGCGAAGAGACGCGCCGAGTGCGCTGTACTGGGCGTAGAACCCAAGCGTCCGAAGCCACGCTGGCTGCCTCTGGTCTGGCGGCGACACGCCGTGTGCGCTCGAGTCGACCTGTCTCTGGTATTTTGTATTTTGACACAACGAAGCATCCGAGCGTTGACTGACGACTGCTGCTGTACTGCTGCTGCTGCTGCTGCTGCTGTAAAGTCTACGAGTACGGAGAGGCGCGCGCCGAGTGCGCTTCCCTTCGTGTCTAGGCCCGAGCCCTCGCCAGCCGACTGTAGTTTGGCGACGGAGAGACGCACCGATCGTCGGCGGGTCGTCGGGCGCGAAGCAACGTCGCTGTGTCACCATCCAACCCATCGATCGTGCTGCTGCTGCTGCTGTTGTTGATGCTGCTCTTGCTTGCTGCGTGGATAACATCTTGAATTTAAAGACCATGCCATTTTCCGATCCCGGTCAGATTTAGCACAAGCAAGAGGCCGTTTCCTATGCGGTTCGATTTCGAGCTTCAGATTTGTATTTTTCGATCTCAAAAACGAAAGCACCGTCCTATGTATGCAGTCCGATTGTGCAGTATACTCCGAGTATCGCGTGCATTTCGTACTCCGAGTACTTAAGAGTATGAGAGTACTGGCGGCCTGAATACTCGGAGTACTTGGAGTATGAGCAGTACTGAAGCCCCAAATACTTGGAGTACAAGGAGTACCCGCAGTATCGGACCCCGAAATACTCCGAGTACAAGCAGTATCGAGAGTGTTCATAATACCCGAAATACTCCGAGTACGAGCAGTATCCCGGAGTATTGAACCCCGAAATACTTTGAGTACACGAAGTACCTGAAGTGTTATATCTCCAATACTCCTTACTTTACTCCAAGGTACTCGGAGCAACATCTATCTGTGCAACAACATTGAAGACAACGAGGAACTACAGTACCCCCCTGAGCCCGCGGGAAAACAGGACAAAGACTTGCAATTGTTTTCAGGACTGGGGACTAGCAACGCGAATGATACTCATTCGATTGCGATACTAACACTTGGACAAAACTTGCTCGATAATAATGGCCCTTTTTCAACACATATTTTTTAGTAAGACCGGAGACAAGCAACGCGAATGTTACTCATTCGATTGCGATACTAGCACAATATTACACTCAGCTGGCAAAGATGAGCTTCGACGAAATCCTCGAGCTCACAGCTGTTGTTTTTTTTAATTTTTTAAATATAAAAAGTGTCACAAATAAATCTGCATACTCGCACATACACGAGCTGACACAATTAATTGTATTGATTGTTGATTGTTGATGTTTGATTGGGGATGTAAGTTTTCTGCGAACAACTTGTTGTGTTCCTATTCAATACCCTGTATAAATTGCATACGAGCGAACATATTATTAGGATTATCAAATGTTACCTGGTAGTGTTTTATCGATAATGTACGTTGTTACCGATCGTGTGTTACGATGCACTTATACTACTACTGCTGTACGTAGTAGCATTTCGGCTAACATATACTACCAACGGTATGTCACTCGCAAAATGAGCCACAGCCACAGACGTAACAATACCAAAGTAAAACGAGATACTAAAGCCACCGTCAGTTGTTGCCAGTACGTTATACCGATCGTGTGTTACGATGCACTTAGCATTTATTTCGGCTAACATATACTAACGTTATGCCACTCGCAATGAGCCACAGACTAATGCTGTGTAACAAAGTAAAACGATACTATACAGCCAGTTAGTTGTTTTGCCACAGTCAGTACGGAATCTACGTACAGTAGTAGCTAACACGATAACATTGACTGTTGTGTTACTCGTACTCGATCGCCTGGCGCCAATATCGTGAAGTATGTAACAATTTAAAATTAATAACTCGTGTATGTTATGACCACCATATATCTAGCAGGCAACGTACAGTAGTAACGTAATGTTAAAAATAGAACCCGCTGAGCCCTCTATACTACTACATACTGCTGTTGATGTTGATGTGGTGCAACATACACACGCCAACAATCCAGACACACGACTAGAAGGGCGAAAAACAATCAATTGTTTCGTGCCAGATGCGACAGACACACATTCACGTTCTTCTTTTTTTTAAATTATGTTTTATAAATACTCGGTAGCCCATTACGACAGAGTACCAGGTATAGATAATAAACATACAGTAGTGAATGCCTACATACTACAGATATCCTCCCTCAAGTCAATGACTTCCATCCACTCGTATACCACCAACTAATCGCAACCCGTGCCCGACCCAAACCTACGACCCCGCCTCCCAGTACAAGGCTTATAGTCTCTGTGTTCCGTAGGGCGGAGAACCCGTGAACAGAAGACGGCTTCGTCCAGTCAAAGCGCCATCCTGACCTTCGGCACCTGCCTGCTGTTTACTCTCCCCAGGAAGGAGCGGAGCAGACTAGGGCGGGACTAAGACTGAGCTGTGCTGCAGCTGCTGCGAGCATGCGGCCGCTGCTAGGTTGGGTTCTGGCAGCTATGCCGGCCGAAGCTGTGTCTCTGTCGACAAAGGCACCCGCCAGTAACTTCACCACAGCCCCGGTCTTCGCTGGTCGAATACGAGAAGAAGAGCCCCCCTGCTGGGTAGCAGACGGCCGCCACGAGCTAGAGTGTTTCCATGCGGATCCTCTGCTGTTTGAGACATACCCCTTCACGTCGGAGATGCTGGTGCGCTCAGCGAACCGCTACCCCACGACAGACCTCAGCATGCACCGGGCCTTTCAGCGGGCTAGAGATAGGGGCGTGCTGAAGGTGGTGGTGCTGGGAGGCAGCGTGACCTTTGGCCATCAGTGCACGACTCCTGGAGGCCAGCATGGCAACGAGTGTGCGTGGCCCTATCGGCTGCAGCAGTGGTTCGACGAGCGCATTCGTGACTTCGAAGTGGAGGTGAGAAATAATGCTTCCATCAGTATCATAGTACGTTGACGTACAGCAACAGGAGCAGCAACAGCAGCAACAGCAGTATAATAAAGCGGTGTAAGTACAGCAGCAGCAGCAGCAGTATACTAACCTGGACTACAGCAGTTGAAGTATGTTGGCGCTCTCAGCAGTTAGTTTAGTTGAATCCTTATTTTATTTTATTATTCTTCTTCCTGCTTCTTCTGCAAATAAAAGCTCAAAAGTCCGACCCACGTGGGAGTCGAACGCCCGAATACTCCCGAACCAACTCTTATGAATGGTATGCAGTATGCAGTATTCGGAGACGCCTTTTTACCGATCTTATTATTTATCCCACAAATCGTACCACGCATAAAGTACCAAATATATCATGATTTCTTGCTGGTTTTACGTGTTGTTGGGTGTTTTTTTTTTAAATAAAACCACTAACCCTAACCCTCATGCCTAACCCTAACCCCCAACCCTAGTAGTGCAGCCTAACCCCGTAAGAACCGGTCCCACGTTTTTGGGGACAAACTACTTGGAATTAGTGTGGGATCAGTTTTGCAGTTCTGAAAAGGTTAACCCTTATAGGACTGGAGTCCCGTTTTGGGGATATATTACTTAGAATTGGAGTGGTTTGTCCCCAAAACGGGACTGCAGTTCTAGAAGGGCTAAGAAGGCTCGACCCGTAGGCGGCTTCGCCACACGTTTAGGGCAATCTGAAAAACATGTGCAGACCACCACAAAAACCGTACCAGAGGTATTATATTTGGTGCTTTATCTGGTACGATTTGTGGGACAAGAGAACTGGCAAAGGCTACGTACCGAGTATTCGAGGGCAGGTGTACTCGTATTATGATCTTACTCGCCATCTGACAATGTACACGAGTGCTTGTATGGTGTAACCATGTATACAAAAAAAAAAAACTCTTGCTTTGTAAAGTCATGCACCACCACGATGGCCCACACAGGGGTGATATACCTCCGAAGGGTGTGGTACGATATACGAGCAGTACAAATCATTTTTATTTTATATTTTCCATCCCATTTATATCACGATCTTCGCCCTTCTTTTCTCTCTCCCTCATTAGTCGTCGCTCAGAGCCGGGGGCACTAAGTATAGATAGGCTCTTCTCCTCCTTCCCCACTACGGTGCATATGATACGTGCCTTGCATTTTTATCGCGAGAGGTTTCTTCCCTCGTCGACTCGCGTCGAATTCCGCCTACCCACCCGACGAAGGCGCTCTCGGCAATTGGTGTAATTATATGTTTGCAAATAAAGCCAAATCTCATCACGCGGTGGGATTCGAGCTTGGGTACCAATGTTACGAGGTAGTTGCATTTGAAGCTGACCACTCTGTGTGTGTGTGTTCGCGCCACATTAAACCGTCCTTTCTACCCGTTGACATCCAGCACACCCGGTGTCCGTGCCGAGTCTTCATCCTAGAGAGGTACCAGTTCTGTGGTCACTAAACTACGACACAGCAGTTGCAGGTTTGTGGCATACGAGCATAAAATGCACCCAACATACGGAGATGGGAACCCTCTACATCAACCTTACATAGCGGTATCCGAGGTAGTCCACTAGACCACCCGGGCGATACTATAAAATAATTACACTGGCCTCGTATCCGGCTTCATTGCGCGACGTCAACGTTGAGCATAGGTGGCGAATGCATCGGGCTTGGAGTCGCACCCGTTGTGGGTGATACCCAATGGAATGGAAAGGGGGGGGGACAACAGTCGTAGGGAAAAGCCACGGTTAACGAAGGCATGGGACACAACCGACAGAGTACCAAGGTACCAGCCCGACTATTAATAGTAGGTATAACCTCTCTAGGCTACAGGGGAGGCCCGCTGTTGGGAAGCGCCAGCTCAGTTTAGCGTCGAGGCGCAAGGTCTTATTCCGTGTGCCAGCACTAGAGGTGGGCACCTTAAAATAAAACCTGGTTTTAGCTGCTGTTTGGAAACCCAGCAGGGGCTTACGAGTAAACTTTTGTTTATTTTTTAAACCGCGTTTTTTCCACCGGTTTTAACCGGTTAACCGGAAAAAACGGAAACAAATCGTGGAAGCAGGTTCACCTGCAGAACCCGCAGCACAGGTAAAGCTCATCACAGAAGTAGTGTTTGTGACTACTCGGCCACCCGTATTGATTGCGACAACCTGACACCTTTTTAACCTACGCAGCTGACCCTCGGCTCTGACGTATTTGTAAACATGTTGCGTAGTAAGTATACAATGTAGCTATATACCAGGTACCTGGTACCAGTACGGTTGATTGGCTCCTACCAGTAAAGGCAATTGACGCCACCTCGTATATATGTGCAAGACTGCTGTGCTGTTGTCGTGCCAGTGAGTAGGGCATTACCGCGTTTTCGTGTTGTAG
Source organism: Saccharina japonica (assembly GCA_008828725.1). Taxonomy (NCBI): domain Eukaryota; class Phaeophyceae; order Laminariales; family Laminariaceae; genus Saccharina; species Saccharina japonica. Next base: position 258,800 of record MEHQ01000532.1, on the reverse strand, counting down.
CCTACGAGCGACTCGGGTACCATAAACATCTCATTCTGGACACAAAGAACCATTGATTTCAATTATTTAGAGCCATCATTCATGATGTTATCCGGTGTTAACCGGTTTTCGGTTAACCGGTTAAAATCGGCTTAAAAAAACAGTTTTAGCCTGTGTTTCTTTCAAGAATATCGCCTCATTTTCCGTTTTTAGTCCCCCCCCCCCCCCTCGGTGCTTCGCCTCGAAAGGGATGCGTGGTCAATGGCCAAATGACTAAGCCAAGCAACAAATGAGTACCCCCCCTCTACTGTAGGTGTTCATCTCTAAATATGCTGCCTTTTTCCCGGGGTGAGCTTAATAGACAATATATAGCTCACCTGCACATGTTTCCCCGGCTTGATCTATAGGCGGTAGCTCATCTGGGCATGTTTTCAAAAGCTTGAGCTATACCTGGTAGAGGATAACTCATCTGCACGTATTTTCCCCGAGGTGAGTAAGCTCGTGTAGCTCGTGTAGCGCCCTTCGGGCAAATATGTGCAGATGAGTTATCCTCTACAGCTTAAACTTTGGAAACACGCGCAAATGGGCTATCGACTATAGCTCAAGCCGGGGGAAATATCTGCAGCTCATGTAGCTCCTATAGATCAGGGCTAGATGCGCTAGCTGTTGTAGCTCTTATAGCTCATCTGCTCTAGGACGAGCTGCAGGAGCTACATGGGCTACACTTGTTTTCGCCGACTTGAGAGCTGTAGGAGATAGCTCATCTGCACATGTTTTGAAGGCTTGAGCTATGCACGACAGAGGAGCTAGCTTAATGAGCTAGTTGTTCAGGGTGTGACATGTTTGCTTCTTGGGTTTCGAGGATATGATACGAAGTAGTAATTTCAATTTCTATTGCATTTTGCTAAGATGGGGTCGACCTCTGTGTGGTCGGTAACGTCAAAAATGTGGTCGGAATCTTGTGATTCATTTTGTCAAATAAGTTAGGACAGCAGTTTGGGTAGGAAGTGGGCAAATCGATAGTGCGCCGGTTATTCAACAACATATATACGCAAGATAGTTCGCTCTGCATACAGCGGGGAAGATATGAGAAGAAACGTTTTTTTTATGTCGGGCATCTAAGGCCTCAGTGTCAGGGCTATTTCTAGGTGCTGCACAACAGTTGCGCCAGAGCAATAGTATCGCGTCCCTCTTATTATGTCAAAAATAATGTATCAACACTACAGCAGTAGCTGAATTACTTAAATATTAAATTCCATCCACCCCTACCACTATCTGTCATTTGCTACGAACAGACACGTGTTACCAGCTACCATTGTCAGTTACCAGAACCAAGAGGTTCAGCAAAATATGTTTCGTGAAATCCCACGTAGCTCAAGAGGTCGCCACCACGGCGGCCGAAACCACTCGTCATTCTTAACGAGCCCAGCTACCAAGAGCCTCCCTTCTTCACGGCACATTGTTTAGGCGAAGGCGAAACAACTGGCGGATGTTCCCGCCACGTTCAGTGTTTCGCACAGTAGTAGGCGGAATCTATGGAGATATTTCCCCTTTTTTATCTATTACGGGTGACCATAGTAAATGGGACCTACGGCATACCCAAAAACCTGGTATACATTTGCCTATTTTTACTAACAACATTTGGTCCTATTTGCTATGGTCCCCCGTAAAACTATTCGACGGTTCCTTTATTGGTCATCATAGGTAGTTGTGGTTGTTGGTGAGTTATTTCGCTGATTGGTGCGGAAAACTACTACTCGTTCAGCGCCATCTTTCTTTATAACAAAACATTATAATAGGTACAATGCTAGAGGTATAGAAGGATGAGCATTGGAGACCATCTCTGACCGTAACCGTACCAGCTGAATCGTACCGTTTTTACAACGCAACCAGTCTGGATGGGCCGAACAATCTTCAAAACAGTAAGGGATAACGTTTTCCCTCTTTGAACGGGTAATAGCCCCGGCAAAAATGCTACCAGGTAAACATGAATGCTTTTTACAACCGGACCAGTCTGGATGGGCCGAACAATCTTCAAAACAGTAAGGGATAATGTTTTCCCTCTTAGAACCGGTAAACAGCCCCGGCAAAAATGCTACCAGGTACGTAAACATGAATGGTGTCCGCGCATTGCTTCACCCATATATCGCAAACGTTTGTCTCCCACGGCACCTACGCGGGGAGCGGCCTCAGGCAGCTAGACTTCCAGATGTCCCCCGGGGACCCCTTTCGTTAGACCCCTTAGGCGGGGGTTTGAGATATGCTACGCGAAGCACCACCTGAACGGAGCCCTGCTGTTTAACCACTAATGCACGCCCTTTATCGAGCGCGGGCCCTCTGGTCGTTCTGCGCCCATGCATGCCTTGCGCATCAGTCACGCTCGGGCCCGTCGAAACCGACCACAACACAGGTTCAGTTCGGGCACAAGCCGTGTGCTACCTGGGCCGTGATGCACATTCTTGTTTCCCTCGATATTTTTTTCTTGGAGGGTTTTCTCTTATCGCGGACTGGGATCTATGTCCCCACGGCCTGCCGGGGCAGAAGAAAAAAAAAGGAGCAATCTACGTATGGTAAAAGGTTGTTACGTTGGCTTGCGACGGGGTGGATTCAAACCGGGGTACCCACTGCTGTATCAAAATAAACCTCCACCTCCCACGCCCGCACGGGCACGGCTATGCCCACCGTGAGTGACACTGTAAAATCTTGTCAACCTGTCCACGCCCGCGCCCGACCGTATCAAACATGCCTCACAACTAGCTCCGCAGTATGCTCGACTCTCAGCGAAAGTTGTGTAAACCTGCCCAAGCCAAAAGTGTTTGCTAACAATGTCCTGCATTCCTCCGACTTGCCCGTGTTTTTTTGTTTTGTGCGTGAAATTTATCTCCATGCTTACCGTGCGTGAAACCAACGCCCGGTGCCAAGATCGTCAACGCGGCAACACCTGCGTACGACGTATCAGACCTGCTTCACAACCAGCTCCGCAGCATTCTGCCGGTAGACTTGGAGGTGGATCTCATCATCGTTGATTACGGAGTGAACGATGCCAGCGTCCAACACTTCGATTTTGACGCCAACAACATCGAGCTGGCCCACGAAGTCTTTGTCCGGTACGTCAGGAACACCATGTTGCAGGGACCCGCCCTGCTCTACGCGGAGAGCATTATAACCCCTGGGAAATCGCGAAGCTCGCCGTTGTTCCGCACCAACGTGGCCGAGGTCCACGCAAGGGTGACGCAAAAGTACGACATTCCCATGGTAAGGCCCGTTTGCAACGACTAATGAAAGAGCAAAACCGTTCTCAAAGGGCCATGATAGGAAAGTTGTGACTTGTAAATAGTAGCCGCAGTTTGGTCAGAATCTTAATTTTGTATGCCCCTACGTAGTAGTCCTTCGTTGCCAAACTCATGTGACGCACTCATTCGGTATCTGTCACCACGTGTTTTGCTTTCGACTATTTCGGGAAATGGCAGGACAAACCCTGTCAACTTGACAAGCGTGTTGCCATCTGCACCGTGTCGGTAAAACCGGCTTTAACCATTAACAGGTTGTAAGACAAGGTGCGTTGGCGCGCATACCATTGTTTTACGACAGGTATTCTAAGGCGTGAAAGCTGGACGCCTCCGATGGGCCATCGATTCCCACCTCAAGATTCGCGTGATATCGCTCACGTTGCCGTGGGAAAGCATACGTAGCAAACCTCATGGTATATTACAAATTTCAAGGGTTGGATCTGTACTGTACAGATCCTAGACAAAAACATCTGGTTTCGGCAGAATTGTTTTCGAGATGATCTAGATCGTGATCTGCCCGACGTATGGATGGTTGAGGCGGTGGGCTCCAACCCTCAGCTCTTTCACCATGTGAAAATATACAAAATACATACACCTCAATTTTTTCATATGGCTCGTCTCTAACCTGTAGGCGCCGTTTTTTAACTGTGATAAATGTGGGACACACAGGATGTACAGGATGTGGTCGCTACGAATGCAGCCGCAAGCATCATACTGCTGCTGTGTCCTTGCCAACGCTGCGACTCGACAGTTAGCAAAACAAAAAGGTTTCGAAGCTTCGGTAGGCTTCGTTCCAGGATGACGCAGTGTAGACACTTGGAAAACATGCAATAAACGGCCGGCACAGTTCGTGCATTGACAGGAGAACAACTCATTACAATTTGTTTTGCTTTCGGCTCTTTGTCAGGCCTCGTTCCGAGATGCAGTGTGGCCAGATGGAAGCAATGACACAGTGGCGATGAGTATCTGGGGGTTGGGGACACACCCCGACTGGCAGGTGCAACAGCTCTTGGCCGACATCGTGGTCTACTACGTACAGAAATCATACGCCCGGTTCATTGACGTGAGTATAACAATGATGGTGTATTTTGTTTGGTACACCTAACACTCTGAGAGTACCCGGGCATTATCTGGTACATACCCGGGTAGCCCGGATAGTACCGGCTACATAAGCGGATGTTACCGGATACATACACGGGTGGCACCGGGTGCATACCCGGGTATTAACGGGTGCCTATCCGAACATCACCCAACCTGTAGGGTATACGGGCACTCTGGGAGTACCCTGATATCCCCGGGTACTTACCCGAGTATGGCCTAAACAAAAAGTGCGGACGGTCAATCTGGGTAAAACCACAAAAAAAGGCTGTAGATGAAACACTCAGCTGACACACCCACTCTCCGTTAAGGTACAAATCAGCCGAAGGCCAAAGGCAGCATGTCTAAATAACGGCGCCACACAATCCACCGAAAACGTGTCTAGATATTCGAGTGACCCCGCGAACCCGGAGACCGGGGGTGGATACAATCCTCGATGGCAATAACGAAGACGTGCACAGCAGCGAGCTCGGGGGTAAGCATACTTCTTCCGGCGCCGTTGGAGCACGTTTCCTCGGCGTCGGTGCCCACCAGCGAGAGTAAACGCCGAATAAGTCGGGACTCCGAAGGTGCGCATGCTTGACCGGTGACGGGCATACAACCAACAACTGTATTTATTTTATGAGATGAGGGTGGACGCCCTTTTGAATCCCATACTGTAGTAACAATCGGCTTCATTTCCACCCGGCGAAAATAAAAATAAAAATGGTAACCCCCCGAGAACGCGTTCCTGTCTTTCCTTAGGTGTCTTTATTGTACCCAAAACAACTGTCGGTTTGCCGTATATCCTGTATTTGCGAGGTTGATGGTTGTTAATATGCCAGTGCGGGGTATGTCTCCAGACTACATTGTCAGATGCGTACGCACAAGCACCGAGTATATTGTCTACGTTCCATAAGAACAAGTACGTGTCTTGCTCTTAACTACGTGCTTTTTTTCTATCTTCGCTATTATATTTACATCCCCAAACGTTTGATCCAACTCGCTGTTCAGGAACACGGCACGTTCTCCCATCCCAGCGAATACGAAGTGTCTCTCTCGGAGTACCAAAGTACGCTCGGCTGCCTAGCGGAGGACCGTCGTTTCCATTTAGACGCAACGACGTTCGCGGGACTCGACCCACCAAAGGAATTGCTGTCTGCGACCAACTGGTCGTTTATTGCCGACGTGCACGGAGTGCCTGGGATGATCGGGTTCGGTTCGTCCCCGGACGAAGTTTCGGCGACTTTCGAGTTGCCTTGTCCCGGAAAGCGACGTGTGCTTGACATTGAGTATCTCGTTAGCTACGTCGGCATGGGAGCCGTTCGTTTAACGGTGACCGGGATTGATGGCGACGAGCCAAAGATGTCCGTCGTGGTCGACGCGCTGTGGAAAACCCACGCATCTCTCCAACAGCACAAGGTGTTTTACCTCCCTGATGAGTTTGGCCCAGTACGGGTCACGTTTGAGCTTTTGTCTTCCCAGAAAGAGAAGCCCTACGCGAATTTTCTCGCGGATGGGGCAGATAGCTCGAGAGGTCTAGACAGCGTTCGAGCTGATCGAAAGTTCAAGTTAGTTCGAATACAGTGTTGTTGAAGCAGGGTGGGTGTCTGTCGTGGGTATCTTGTTCAGTGGGATCGCGATCCTGTGGCGTACACCGTGCGTTTGGCGGTTTCACCAGTTTATCGTGCATCTTCGGTTGCATACTGTAGTACTGTAGGAATATATGCTAACATAAGGACACCGTAGTAAGTAGATGATCGTAAGCCGCGGTTTTGCCGGCGTTATGGGACCGTTGACGCGTGTTGCGATAGAGATATAAGGTATACCTTTTTTTGGCTGAAACGTTTTATGAATGACCGAACTCCTTAACCCAAATTCGTCGGAGTTTTGTACTTGTGTTGTAATGTTCTACATTGTATACGTAGGCCATGGGGTCGCTCCTCGGGTAGCACTTTTTATTTTCCTCCAAAACACTTTTGTTTGGGGGTATAAGATATAGTGATCCTCAAGTGACCTCCTTCAGAAAAAAAACACGGCGCACCTCTACCGTAACAAGCGTCCGTTCGCGAATTGGCCCTCGGTCAGCCGCCTTTAGTAGTGCCAGCGTTACCGTGGCGACATTGTGAGCGCTCGTGTTGAGACTGGCAATCGCTAGACTTGGGAGTGTGCGTTGACGCTACGGTGGCAATTAATTGTAGTTTCGATTTCATCCGTTCTTGCGGCGGTGCGAGGAATGAGGCTGGAGTCTGGTGACACCGCCGACCGGGTTTTGGACGACGGTGCTTAGATGTGCGACGCTGACAAAATTGATAAGGCTCGCCATCGTCGCGGAGTTAGCCGGGCTGAATGATCAGACATACACTGCCGTGTTTGAGAGGTTATCCGCGACAGTTGGGATGTCGGGCTTTTTTACATGGTATACTTAAGTTAGGTGATTATTTACGAACATAGTTCCTTTTGGGTAAAAGCAGTCATTCTGGTTCTCGAAGGACGGACCACATCAAATGTTGACTGTCCGCTCTCGCTCGACACACGAGACAACTGTTGACAGCCCCTAAGCCACAGGCGAACGCGAGTATGCGTCTGTCCTTTAACTTCGGCAGAGATGGATTGGCGAGTTTCTTATTTACCGGTGAACGGTTGAAAGACCGTGATTTGCATGATTTTTGTTGTGCGGCTCATGTCAGGCTTCATGTGCTACATATGCAGTACATCTAAATTATACCAGGAAATACCGAGTGCGTGTGCTTCCTACCCGCCTTTTATAGAGGTTATGTTGCCGATGTTGGAGCAGCAGCAGCAGCAGCACGATGTCTCATACACCGAAGTACCAAAACCGTTGCATTTCAACTCATCCTATTATATTGTAGTCAAGCGTTTCTCTATTAGATAGAGTGGTTCGTATTTGTTCGGGTACTCGGCGGTTTATTAGAGGTATACAGAGGTTAGGGTTTCGTATTCAGTGGCGAGGAATTACGGTCTCAGATGTTCCTTGATTTCGAAGGTTTTACCGGCATGCTCTCGTGTGTTGGATTTTGGATTTTCCCCTTCCCGTAGTTATACGCTGTTTCGCTTTATTTTGATAAATCTATACATAAAATGGAGACAGGTGCATATTCGGGAGTGCCGTTTTTGGCGATTGTCTATGATGGAATTCCGGGTTTGCCGCTTTACATTGTTGGCAATTCTTCACGATGGAAATTGGGATTGCCGTTGTTTTAGTTATGCTGTCATCCGGGATGGCCGTTTTGCCTTGGCAATGATTTATGATAGAATATGGGATGTGCCGCTTTACCTGGCAACCTGATACGTTGTCCAGGGCCTGCCATAGGGCGCCCCGAGAGGGGTTGTTTGTGGTACTCGGGCGGTTCTCGTACATGTCTACGGACATTGGGGTTTTGTAGTATGTGGCGAGGCATTATGGTATGAGATGCTGTTCGGATGCTTCGGTGTGGATGGGTGCTTCCCCTTCGAGGGGCAGTTGATAATTGATGATACTAAAATACGACCCGGGCTTTGATACAAACGTACTGTCCGTATATATGTGAGGGTGGAGCGTAACGACAAGGTACGGCCCACTCCTGTGTGGTTTATGTGAGGAAGCCATAGGTGACAGGTACTGGCCCATCTGGTGTGTGTGTTCGGTGAGTGGTGTATTATACTTACAGCTTCCAACACCCGCATAATCCTCATAACGCCCCCCCCCGACCTCTCCTCTCCCTTACCCCGCCCTCCACAGGTATTTACCCACTGTACGTCGACGAAGCATCCCCTCTCATGAGCACCGACTCTCCCTCCTTGGCTGGTCTGGCCCTCCTGGTCATTATTATCACGTATAAGTGGGCTGTCATATAGTATCGTTTCCCTTTACCAGCACTCACCCCCCCTCCCTCGTACGGTGCTCACAGCAGCATCGGCTGTTTGTTTTTGGCGAGTCAGGGTCAGCATTTGTTTTACTCGTCGAACCACGTCGATTTGTGCATACACTCAGCTCGGCCCTGTTGCACGCCGCCTCCTACTGTTATTATTACGAGCTTGTTTTGTTTTGTTTGTTTTTTTTCATCCCTTTCATTATCTTCGCCCTTCTTTTCTCTCTCCTTCCTAGTCGTAACTCAGATATGGGGTCACAAAGTAGGCTCCTCGCCCTCCTCCCCCACTACGGTTCGTGCCTTGCATTTTTATCGCGAGAAGACTTCAGCTTTTTCTTCCCTCGTCGATTGGCATCGAATTGTCCCTACGCTCGCTACTATTTTAGTAGGCGCTCTCAGCAGTTTATTCCGTTTCTTTTTTAGTCTTGCAAATAAACTCAAACGTTCGACCGACGTGAGACTATATCCCCGGAAACAAGCTCTTAGAAGCGTTCGAGGGTACCACTAGACCATCGGGGCGACCGGCTACCGGCAGCCACTTCCAAGGTCTTGGACTCCGCTATACTGAGCGAGCGGCGTCAGCCGCGAAACCCTTAGCATATTCCACAAGTGTAACTTGTGGTCTCTGAAACGGCTTGAAAAAAGCTGTCTGTCTGTCTGTCTGTCCGATGAGAGTCAGTCTAGGGTCACCTACGGCCAAATTTATTTCAAACCTGCTATGATACACCCGTACCGCAACAACAGGTCGATAGCCCTCGAGGAGGCGATCGTCATGGTCCAAACCATACCTAATGGGGTGCGCTGTGTGAAGAGTAACCAGGGTTGGCCGCCAGCATCCAAAACGGAGTGGCGAGCCGAGCAGCAGTAACCGCTCGCACGAGGCCAGTGTCTAATTTCAAGTGGAATCGGCTGACATCCGTGCACGAGCAGAGAGTATTTCCAAGCCACAGCTTTCTTCTTCCCTCCCTCCTCCCTCCCTCCCTCCCTCCCTTCCCCCCTCCCTCATCCGGTCCGGAAAATAAAGTCATCCGCACGCACATTTCAAAAATAAGCGTACGACCTGTAAAATCTGCCACAAACACCAAACAATTAGAAAATGATATATCTACTTGTAGTACGCCGTGCGCAGATACGCATACGACGTAGGCACAGTACGCAGATATATATGTACATTTTCTTCTTCCCTCCCTCCTCCCTCCCTCCATCCCTCCCTACCTCTACGACCTGTAAAATCTGCCAAAAACACAAAACAATTAGAAAATAATATATCTGGTACGCCGTGCGCAGATACGCATACGACGTAGGCACAGCAGTACGCAGATATATATGTACCTGGTACGGTGTTTGTTTGCTGTCTGTCTTATATATGTGGGGTTTGGGTTATAATATATACGTACAATACAAACCAAGTCGGAAAACAAAAAAACATGCATCGCTGTGAGGATCGAACTCAGGCCTTCACATCCAAAATCGGACATGGTGACCATTTAACTATATTACCAAAAATGATTTGCCCAAATACCGGTACAGTATTATTTGTCGCGGTTCGCGCCAGGCGAACGACAGGCCGCACGTACATCATGCAAGCACAGCTGCAGGCAGCAGCGCAGAAGAGAGAGAGAGAGGTGTGGTGGTGATTGCTGATGACGGATGCAAGCCTCCGATGAAGCAACCACTAACAGCTACAGCAGTACACGGCGAACCTGCCGCAGGAACGTCTGCTGCTGCTTGAGCTTCTAGGCGGGGCTGTGACCTCGTTCCTCGTTTGTGTTCGTTGCATGTTTTCTGATGGTCTCGTAGATTTCTGGAGTAAGCTTCAGGGAAGAAACACATATGATATTATATGATACGATATGATACGGTTCCTGCGATGCTCTGTCTTCGGAAGCCCATCTCTCGATATTTCGATATTTCATGCTGGTATTCAATATTAAAATCAGAGTTAATTATTTATTTTCTGAATTCGGGGAGACGAAATGGATACGTTTTATCCAAGTGTCGGCTGGAAATTTGGAGAAATTATATTCGATTTAGGCAAAAAAATATCCGGATTTTTGTGACAAACCTAAATACTCGAAATCAGACATCAAAACCCATAAATAATGGTTATGAGCACACGCACTTGTGGAATATAAGCACGCCAACCCGTTCCTTGGCCGTGCAATAACAATATATGTATTCGCTCCAACTTTCTAGGTCGATAGAGAACATGGTACGGGCACGTACACACACGCAATCACGGTCCGGCGCAGCCGTCACCAAGAGGAAAAGCTTGATGTTCGACTGGTACTGTTATTCCGTGCCTCTCGTACCTCTTACGTGATAATATGTTATACCTGGTACGCAGCAGAACGACAGCCCGCTTTGCAGTTGCAAAAAACAATCCTGGGCTACGTACATATATCCTACTATCCTACTATAATCATATATATGGCAGGTACAGTATACCAGGTATGGTATAATTATTAGTTAAGGTTCGTAGAAATCATCTTGGTGAAGTACGTCACAACAAAGCGTCGAGATCCACAATACTCTATATGAATGATACGATGCGGGTCAGTACAAAAAGGTTGCCATTGTAATTCCCAACGTGTCCATTCCCAACAGTATTCCCACAGCACACCTCGCAGTGTGGAGATCGTGGCGCGGCATGGGATGGGACCGGTTTGCCCACCTTAGGCGAAAAATTTTTGGGGTCTTCTCGAGAGAAGATATGGGGGAAAAATCCCGTTTGTTTACCGCGGGATGGGAATGAGACGTGAAGGCGGGAAGTTATTTAGTCGACAAGATGGGACGGGAATACACGACTTTTCCACGATACGGCACTTGACGGGAAACGAAGTTTTGGCGGTAAGGTACGAGACGGGAAGTGTTATATTAACGAGTCGAGAATAGGTCGGGAAATCGGTCGGGAACGTAGTCGAGATGGCATGGGACTAAACCATTTTTTATTGGGACGGGAAGCGATCAGGGAACGTCGGGAATAGCTCGGTAAACCGGTCGGGAATATGGCCGGGAAACGCAGTCCGGAATGGTTGGGAACACAATTGGGAAGGCGGGTTCGAAACTACGGCTGAAAAGAGCGAATAAACCCAAGTCTTCTTCGTGAACTGGTGGTAGCTTTTTTTCATCGCACAACTGATTATAATTCGGACATGTAATGGGCAGGAACTGGAGTTGCTTGCTTGGACTCTGTTTGAGGCGCCGAGGCAAAGACGCCGCCATCATCCACCTCCACAGCCTCCATCCTTTGGCCATATCATGTGTTTGCACCGGGCGTGAGGTGTGTGTTTCTTTGTTTTCAAATGTACGACCGATGTTTTCTTAAATTACTAGCGGTACGGCCACGGCTCCGCCCGTGGCGCTAGCCCTTTGCTGCCCATAGTAGTACTCGCATTTTAATAGTGTGCTGTGATGTGGCACTCTGAACCGAACAATTAGGACCACCATGCGGAGCAAACCACCATGCGGAGCAGTATTGATGCGGGGAAAGACGGTTTTTATTGGAGGTGCACATGTATTGAAGGATATATGATTCGGAGATGGCTCCTCACCACCCCCGGGTGCCGCGGGACATCGACCATGAGCCCCAGCCAAAACGTAAATAGGCCCGTGGGGCCGGGGTTTCCTCACTTTGCGGGGCGGAATCGACCTGGGGGGTGTCTGTTTTCGTCCCCAGGTTGTTGGAGTTGTAGGTGTACGCAAGTATTTCTGATCCGGGGATGGGATGTTATCATTCCCGGGTGCGGCGGGACCTTGCTGTTGCCCCGAGAGGAAAGTCTCTCCGTCCGCTGGCTCCATGAAAGCCAGCCAACCGCAAATCAGCCCGTGGTATGGGGGTTTCCACACCTTGCGGGGCCGTATGGCCCCGGGGAGTGTCCGTGTTCGTCCCCGGTATGTTTGAGTTGTAAATAGATGGAAGAATTTTTGATCCGGGGATGGGACGTTATCATCCCCGGGTGAAGCGGGGCCTCGCCGTTGGCCCGAGGGATGACTGTCTCCGCGCGCCGACTCCATGAGAGCCAGCCAAGCGTACATTAGCCGGCGGGGTTGGGGTTTCCACACCAAGCGGGGGAGTATCGATCCGGGGGGTGTCCACTTTTGTCCCCAGGTTGCTGGATTTGTAGGTGTATGGAAGGATTTCTGACCCGGGGACGGGGCAGTATCATTCCCGGGTGCGGCGGGACCCCGCCGTTGCCCCGAGGGGCAACTCTCGCTGCGGGCTCTTTTGAGCCCCAGACAAAATCAGTGATTAGCCAGTAGGGTTGGGGTTTCCACACCTTGCGGGGCGGTATCGACCCGGGGGGTGTCCGTTTTCGTCCCCGGGTTGTTGGAATTGCAGATGCATGGAAGGGTTTATGATCCGGAGATTGAATGTTATCGTCCAAGGGTGCGGCGGGGCCTCGCCGTTGGCCCCAGGGGCAACTCTCGCGTCGTGCTGGCTTCATGAGCCGCAGCCAAATCAACAAGAAGCCAGTGGCGTTGGGGTTTTTACACCTTGCGGGACGTTAACGACCCGGGGGGTGTCCGGTTTTTTCCCCGGTATGTTGGAGTTGTGAACGGATGGAAGGATTTCTGATCGAGGGATGGGATCCTATCGTCCCTGGGTGAGGCGGGAACTCTCCGTTGCCAGGCAACCGTAAATCAACCAGTGGGGTCGGGGTTTTCACACCTTGGCAAGGCGGTATCGATCCGAGGGGTGTCTGTTTTTGTGCCCAGGTTGTTGGATTTATAGGTGTATGGAAGGATGTCTGATCCGGGGACGGAACGTTATCATCCCCAAGTGCGGCGTTCCCTCGCCGTTTCCCCGAGGGGAAACTCTTACCGCGCGCTGGCCCCATGAGCCCCAGCCAAATCAGCAATCAGCCAGAGTGGGGTTGGGGTTTTCGCACTTTGCGCGGTGGTAACGACCCGGGGGATGTCCGTTTTCGTGCCCGGGTTGTTGAAGTTGTAGATGTATGGAAGGATCTCTGATTCGAGGTTGGGATCATATCATACCCGGGTGTGGCGAGACTTCGCCGTTGCGCCGAGGGGTAACTCTCGCTGCGTGCTGGCTCTATGAGGGCCAGACAACCATCAAGTAGGTCGTGGGCTTGGGGTTTCCACACCTTGCGGGGCGGTGTCGTCCCCGGGGATGTCCGTTTTCGTCCCCGGGTCGTTGGAGATTTAAATTTATGAAATTATTTATGACCCGGGGATGGAATATTATCATCCCCGGTTGCCGCTGGCTCCCTGATCCTCAGCCAAACAGTGATTGACTGATGGGGGTGGGGTTTCCATACCGTCAGGGCAATGTCGGCCCGGAAAATAACCGGTTTTTGTCCCCGGTTGGTTGGAGTTGTAGAGATATGGAGGGATTTATGATCCGGGGATGGAACCCTATTCTCCCCGGTTGTGGTGGAACCTCGGGGCGTCTTTTCACCAGCGATCTTCCAGAAAGAGCCAGCAGCCACTGGCATGGAATTAGGCAACCAATCAGCTGCCGGAATAGTAATTAAAAAAGTGTAAGTCAACAGGTAGGCTGGCTAGATTGCTGCCAGAACTGCGTCGGGATTGCGCCACGGCCACGGCTCGGCGCGGCGTGGGACTCGGCGTTCAGTGGGTTGTGGCACCCAGCCTTCCTCCCCATGGGGCAAGGTGGGGCTGAACCTCTCTGAATAGCGCTACTCAATCTCAGACATACAAACAGAATAGCAGCTTTTAATACGACCAGTTCAAATACTACAGCCGTACTCAGGTGTGAGTTTGACTGATTGAATGGTTTGCAATCAATTTGAATTTGTATTTATATTGTAAAAAACGAGAGCGAAAGGAAGAACATATAAACAACTCCCAGCATGCGACGGCCAGGACTCGGCACGACGTGAGACGTAGGGTCCCACTTACAATGTATGGTACTCTCTCTACCGATGCCGCGAAGCGGGACTGAAACGTTCTGGATCGCCAGACTCGCGAGACCATGACGATAGTCGCTCCTTGTGCTGCTGCTGCTGTTCTTATACGTATAATATATTTCCGCCGTGTTGCAATTGACTGGAATGTGTATGCTTTGTCGGCAATGCTCAGTGCGCGACGGCCAGGGTTCGGCGGGGTATGAGACCGGGCGTTCCACTGGTTTCATCACCCAGCCTCTCTACCCATGGGACAAGGCGGCGCTGAAGCGCGCTGGATCCGATATCATGATTTCGGACATCGTATCCGAATGGACGTTTCTTGGACATCGGCCTTTGCTTCTCTTACGGCCGGGGGTCTTTGCTCCTGCTCTCGGCGACGAGGCACGCAGGAGGCCCGCGTGTACACACGACTCAAGTTTGGGCCACGGCCGAGGTCCGTGGCGCGTGCTCTGGGCGGTGAAAGTCGCGCGAAAACTGGCAAGAAACTGCGGGATCTGTTTCCGCCGAGAAATAGTCTGCCAGAACGATGCAAACTCCATCACATTAAAACAAAACAAGGGTAAGCGCGGTAAAAGTCGGGACGGGAAAATCTGGTGAAAATTTCGTTCCCAATTGCGATCTACTGAGCGGTACCGTCGTTAGTTTATGTTCCCGAGCTCTATACATTCCCGCGGTATGGTTTCGTGTTCCCGTTCCCGACTGTTTCCCATCCCACAGTCTGCCCAGTCCCGACTATTCCATCCCGCTGTCTGGTCACATATTCCCGTCTCATCCCGACTTTGGGACACAGCTTCTCCCATCCCGCATCTCACTATTGGGGCAGATATTCCCATTCCACTACCGCCGTTTTTCTCGTTTTCCATCGAATGACCATGGATGCAACTGTACTATGCAACTTTTGAGACGCAAATGCAGTACGTACGAGCACAGAGCACATCGTAAAATAGTACGAGCAGGCTGGAGATTACAGATATTGCATTGCCGACAGTCGTGTCATGCCCGTGGCACAGTCCCGGGGTAGTTCTGACAGCCATCCAGCCACCCTAGCTGCTGACTTACAATGTTTTATTTCAGTTCTGGTAGCTGGATGGTGGGAAAATCCATGCCAGAGGCCGCTGGCTCTTTCTAGAAGATTGGTGCTACATATAGAGCCATCGAGGTTCCGCCACACCGAGGTATGATAGGAGGACATCGCCGGATCATAAATCCCTCCAAATCTCTACAATTCCCACCTACCGGGACTGAAACTGTCATCCCCCGAGTCGACACCGCCCCGCACGGTGTGGAAACCCCACACCCATCGGCTGATCACTCATTTGCTCACTTGGCTGACGCCATTGAAGCCAGCGGCACCCGGGGACGATAGCGCATCATCGCCGGATCATAAATCATTCTATACACCTACAAATCCAACAAACCGGGGACGAAAACGGACATCCCCCGGGTCGATACCGCTCCGGCAGGTGTGGAACCCCCACTCTGATTGGCTGATTCGTGGTTGGGTGGGGTTCATGGAGCCAGCGCGAGGAGAACGATTCCCCCCGGGACATTGACGAGGTCCCACCGCACCCGGGGATGATAAGGTCCCATCTCCTGATCAGAAATCCTTTCATCAATCTAAAACTCCAACAAGAGACGGAAACGGGGTCAACCCGGATACGAGACCGCCCGGCAAGGTGTGGAAACCCTTCCGTCATCCGGCTGGGGCTCCCGGAGCCAGCCCGAGGCAATATTTCCCTTCGTGACAACGTCGAGGTCTCGCCACACCCAGGGGCGATATGGTCCCATCTCCGGATCAAAACTCCTGCTATACATCTACAACTCCAACAACCATGGGGCGAAAGTGGACACCCCCCGCGTCGATACCGCCGGGCAACGTGAGGAAACCGCCATCCACATGGTTGATTGCTGATTGACTAGGACTAATGGAGCCAGCGCGCAGGAGAGTCCCTCCTCGAGACAATGTCGAGGTACCGCCGCTCCCAGGGATACCGCCCCGCAAGTTGTGGAAAATCCAACCCGACTGCTTGATTCATGGTCGGCTGGGGTTCATGGAGCCAGCGCCACACGGGAATAATAGCGTCCCACCCCCGTGTGACAGATTGTCCAGTACGTCTACAACTCGAACGAACGCGGGATTAAAGCGATGAGTCCCCTGCTCGATACCGCCCCGCACGGTGTGAAAACCCCGTTATTCCAACCGAAGAGCAAGCCGTCGCGCGCTGAGCATTGCCGACAATGCGTTTCCGGTTACAGTCAACAGTAATGCGGCGGGATTACCTGTACAGTAGTACCTGTGATATGAGTGGGTGAGACACAGAGTACCCCCTTGCCGGTTTGCCTATTAAGAATCCTTGGTGTTATTCACTTTCGTGTAGAATCAAGCGTAAAAGAGAAGCATCTTTTATTAATCCCAGAGCCGTGATGGCATCTGGCTCGGAAGGGATTCAAGTATGGCCCTTCCGATCTTATAAATACCCCGAATACGAATGCCACCTGAGTATCACGAAAATGGACCAATCACCTATAAATGATATAATTACCGGCCTTCCAAGCCCATGCCATTACACTAGCCCACCCTGATGAGCCGTATATGCAGAAATATGGGATAAACGGGGAAATCCTACTGTAGTTCCCCGAACTAGAACATGAGTCGAGACGCGGCCCCCCAAAACTCACTCCCACACCTCTAAGTTGCTAGGCTAAGAAGCCGGAAAGGGTCGGACCAAAGTATAGCTAGACGACCAGTCGCAATGCCGAAGACGCCACGTGTGATAAGACTGATTGAGACACAGAGTATCCCCTTGCAGGTTTGTCTATTAAGCATCATCTTGGTGTTACTCACTTTCGTGTAGAATCAAGCGTAGAAGAGAAGCAGCTTTATATTAATCCCAAAGCCGTGATGACATCTGGTTCGGTTGGACTTCAAGTATGGCCTTTCTGATCTTATAAATACCCCGAATAGGAATGCCTTCCAAGTAGTACGAAAACGAACCAATTACCTTACAGAGGTAATTACCGGCTTTCCAACCCCATACCATTACATGAGGGGCGGACGAACCTTGATCGTAGATCTTTACGGGGGGTTTGTGCTTGGCGCCTGAAGCCGACCCTCCGACCCGAACCCTAACCCTAACCCGAACCCTATGCCAGTGGTCTGTGCTAGGATGCTGTGCTTGGTAAGACTCTAGGGTGGCTCGGGATGCTGTGGCTGGGAAATACTCCAAGTTGATTGAACCGCGTAAAACATACCCTTAGCCAATCAGAGTGCCGAAATAGCTACCTTAGGAAGATGGACTATTATGCTTCGTCCAGTACTGCCACTACATACTGGCCCTCTTGCAAGAAACCTGAAACTGGGTTCAGGCATGTGACTTTCATAGTCTGGGCACGCACGAAAGCACTCTTTCTTGTCTTGCGCTTTCTTATTTTGGTCTCCGAGAGGAATGTTTCCCAGAGGTACATAAATAATGGTGCCTTGGCCCAGGCCAACCACAGGAAGGGGTCATATTTCTTAAAGCTTAGGCACCGACTAGGCTGGGAGCTTTCGTAATGTTTGCAATATTTCAGGCTGACATGATTTTCAGTTACTTTCGTTTGAGCGGGCCGGTACTACTGTATGGGAAGAGAGGAAATAAGGGGGAATACAATAAATACAGCATGGAAAACTCAAACGAACAAGCAAACAAACAGACAAACAAACTAACTACTGTAACTAATGCACATTGAAACATACATAGACTTACTTACTAATATCTCGCCCAGGGATTGCTCATCCCTGGCCTCTTAGAGCTCCCACTTCGAACACGGCCTCCTTTCATTACTTGCTCATCTCTTTGTTCCGTATATACTTTAGTTGCGAGAGGCTTCTTCCTCTTTCAGTTTTGGGTTCGTGCGGGTGCCCAGAGAGCACGGCAGCGCGGGCGAGCCCGGCACCATCGCCGGTATGGGAGGGCGCTGGCCAGTAGAGGGGGGGGCGGAAGGAGCGCGGTCGCCTTTTTCGTGGCTAGGCGTGGCGTGTCCATCGAGACACGAGGGAAGCACGAAGGGGATTTGTCTGAGTTGCTGCTGCCGGATTGTCCGAAATTATAAGGGTCGTTTATTTTTGTAAAAACAAATTCAAACGGTGCTTATTTATCGGAACAAATAGTATTCACAGAGAGAACCCTGCGGTTTGAACACCATCATAATGGAGCGGGCAAACGAGGGCCACGGTGAGCACCGGGCTTCACGCGAGGCGGGTCACGGGGCTCACTGGGGCAGAAAGGCAGTAGAGCTCGACCCGGACCGAATCGATGGCGAGGTGATCGCGGAGGGGCGGGGAGCGTCCAAGCTCACAGAACGCCAACGACGTCTCAATCTTTTTTAGTTCTATGCGGCGCAATCGGTCGATGGATTTTTTTCAAAATCAAATACTGCTCTGCTGTACTCGTACGTACGTCACTTTTTTCCGACCGTTTATGTTTCCGTTTTTTGTTATTCGCTCCTCCTGGCGTTTTTTTTCGAGTACGAGTACGAGTATCATATGTACGTACGAGTAGTACGTACGTACACATGTAAATGTGTACGTCGTACCGTATGATGTCTTCCTCCGTTTTGTGGATTTTCTGTTTTTCGTACTTCACAACTTGACGACCGTGCTGTGCTGAACTTTCTCTTTCATAATACAAAGTATGAAGTACTACACAGCAGTACCACCACCGTTGTTGTTGTTGTTGAAGACAGTACCACACATACTCATGAAAAAGGCACAAATCACACCCACCACAGCAGGCAGCGCAGCGCCGTGCTGTGAGCCGTGTTGCTGTGCTTTCTCTTTCGAACATACAGCTTTGCTGTCCTGGAGCATGGAGCTAATAAAATAATGTGCATCCCGAGCATGTTTTGCATGCATGTCAAGTCCGCCGTTTCTTCGCTGTGCACCATGAACCTCTCTGCATTTTCAAATCGGTGCTTGCTTGCACTACATCAGACATCATGGGCCTCTTCTGCCCCTTTCCTTGCGCGAGCTAAGCGGGCGGCGTCAGCCGCCCGCGGAGCGGAGCCCTTGTACAAAACACAATTATGTATTTTTAGTGTTCATGGTGTGTCCTGATTACTATGGTATCGTATTGGCCCACCGTTGAAATACAGTATACAGGACACCTACTGCTGCTGTAATAAGAAACAGGAAATCCGGTCTAGACTGGATTTCTGTTTGAGAGAGGGTGATTTTCACACTAATTTCAAGATACAACGACTCCGCAATTTCTTATTTTCCTCTAAATGTCAGCCTCGCTTTCTCGTCAGCCGCATTCTTGTGAGGCGTCCTGTACTGTAGGGACATTGGATTATGTCTCAGCGGGATTTAACGTTGTTATATTGACCGTATTATTTGGGAACTACAGTAGTAGCTCGTGCTGGAACGGGATTCATATCAACTATTAATACTTTTGTTGTGCGGGAGTTGGTTACGCGGGGTCAAATTTTCGTTTCTACGGGGAGAGGAAACGGGATAATTCCAGTACGTTTTAGAAAAATTGCGCCGGAGACGTGTTTTGCACAGGAGGGGGATTGCACGTTAAACAGGAGGGGGATTGTACGTTAAACCCATTCATAGCTTAAAAATATGCCCACACTAATTAAAAGTAGTTTGTCCTCAAACTCGTGGGACCAGTTCCTATATAAGGGGTCAATCACGCGACGACGGAAAAACCCCGAATACCGCACACAACGACGTGATGAATCCCGCTGGGAAATACCAGCTTGGAAATACCCGAGGAAAATACCTACGAGTACTTTTAGTTTATTTTTAGTTTATTCCATCCCATTATTTGTTTTTTTCTATCTTCTGCCTTTTTATCTCCGTCCTTCCAAGTCGAAACTCAGATCCGGGATCACACAGTGGGCTCTTCTCCCTCCTCCCCCGCTACGGTCCGTGCTTTGTGTTTTATGCAGGAGAATACTTCATCATCTGCTCTTTCTGCCCTCTTCGACTCGCATCGAGTTGCCCTGGATTGTTTTGAGCTCCGATTATTAATAACATATTTTTTATATACGATAATATAACAGCGATTATCTAATTGGCACCAAAGCGAGACACGTGTACACCTGGCACCTATAGTGTATTGTATCATCAACTGCCACGGGAATGACACATGTGGCACGTGGACGTGCAAGCATCAGACGTACCCGCAGGTACCAGGTATAAAGACCTTTCGAATCTTTATAAAATTCTAAAAAAATAACAGCTGTGAGATCGATATGTAGACTATGTATGGTCAATTCAGCGGATTATTTCCAGTGACGTATAGATATAGGGTCATAGCTAGATGTCGAAAAACCGCGCTTTTTAACATGAAACAAAAAATAGTCGTGCACTAATCATACCACAAAGAAAAAGCCAATACTCGTAGGGATCGACACTGAGAAGGAGAACAAACAATATATCTCCCCAGTAAAATTAGGTAAATAAGGGACAGCAGTCCATCCCCTAAATGCAACAAAACAATAATCAAGTCTGGCCAAAATCGCACAAAAAACAGCAATTTGGGAAGAAAATGCAGCACATTATTTCCAGAAACACGAAATTCGATGTATAAGTTTGTATCGTAAGGAATATCTCCTTGGTATCGTGCTCGACGACGCGAATCGTTTTCCGCCATCTATTCCAAACCTATCTATTTTGATGGATATCTGTTTTTAAAGCGAACGACCCGCCCTTTAAAACCCACTGTTTTATTCGTTTGCCTCTCTCTGTATTCCTACGTGTGTGTGTTCTTCACATTAAACCTTCCTTTCTACCCGTCGACATCCAGCACACCCAGTGTCCATGCCGATTCATCCTAAAAGGTACCAGTTCTGTGGTCACAAAACTACGACACAGAGATACTACGCTCAGTGCTGTAAGCAGAGCAGACACTGCAATGCCATATACTCGTACGACAGGCAAGACCTACCCTGCTAGCAATTCAGGTGCATGCAAGAGAAAAAAGAGAAAAAAAAGCGAAAAAAGCGAAAAGGAAAAAAGAATAAAAAGTAAACATACTGAAGCAAATCAACAATCAAGCAACCAAACAAAAAGTAAACATACTGAAGCAAATCAACAATCAAGCAATCAAACAAAAAGTATATGTCATTGCATTGTCTGCTCTGCTTACTGCACTGAGCGTAGTATCTCTGTCGTAGTTTTGTAACCACAGAACTGGTACCTTTTTAGGATGAAGAATCGGCACGGACACTGGGTGTGCTGGATGGCGACGGGGAGAAAGGAAGGTTTAATGTGAAGAACACACACACACACACAAAAGCATGACAAATTAAAAGAAAGAAAGTGTAGGAGGAGTTTCATTCGTTTGTTTTTGTCTACTTACCCTTGATTGGGATCTCCGGGGCCGTTTAAATTAACGGTCGAAATTGAGGTGTGATTATTATATTACTCGTTCTAAAAGCGAATTAATTGGGGAGAGAACGGTGTTTTCTTGTTATGAATAGACAGCAAACAACAGAATGAAATTATTTTCTTTTTTAAAACGAAACAACTACGTAACGAATCGGTTGAGCATCGATATTCATATTACAGCTGGAGGACCATCATACATACCACATACCTGGTAATAGGTGTGTGTTGTCTTCACATTAAACCCGTTTTATCTACCCAACCACATCATCAGTACACCCAGTGTGTGTCCTGATTCCTAATCCTAGAGAGATACAAATTCTGTATTCACAGACTGTGACACAGAGAAAAACCAAAACAAAATAAACGCAAATTAATGGGCAAGGCAAGTGAGATGCTACCGTACCGGGTACGAGAACACAACGACACAAGCCGAACCGAAAAACAAAAACAAAAAGACAAATAAAAACGAATTCTGACACGAAACAGAATACAAATAATGACGCAGGGAAACAGAAGCGCCCCTAGAAGACCGTGCCCAAGAGAGGAAGAGATAACTGCTGCACGGCCGGGGCAACACGAAGAAAAGGAAGACACCGGCAAAGGGCGGTTTCAAAAGGAGAAACAAGGCAAAAAGCAAGAAGCAAGAAATAAGACACTACTAGAAGAGACAAGGGTGCACGAAAAAAAAAAAACTGACACCACACTCCAAATTTTATTTTTGGGAAACCAAATATAGGGGGGGGGGTGTCAAAATTTTGATTTAGGCACCCTCCGGCGTATAGGGGGGTACATACCATACTAAATCCTATATAAACGAAATCACACCATCCATAAACCGCAGTACCATACTATTTCCTATATAAAACAACTCCATACTAAAACCGATATCAATCAATAGCAGGGGATGTTGGTGAATCGTCCCCGCATTCCCTTGGGTAGGCAAGGCCTTCTAGACAATACAACACCACCCAGCGTTTCTGCTTAGTTAGGGTTATAAACGAAATCAGATCATCCGTAAACAGCAGTACCATACTATTTCCTATATAAACCTAATCCATACTAAAGCCTATATAATACAATAGCAGGGGATGTTGGTGAATCGTCCCCGCATCCCCAAGGCCTTCTAGACAATACAACACCACCCAGCGTTTCTGCTTAGGGTTAAAAACCAAACGAAACCAGACCATCCATAAACCGCAGTACCATACTATTTCCTATATAAAACAACTCCATACTAAAACCGATATTAACCAATAGCAGGGGATGTTGGTGAATCGTCCCCGCATTCTCAAGGGTAGGCAAGGCCTTCTAGACAATACAACACCACCCAGCGTCTCTGCTTAGCTTAGGGTTATAAACGAAGTCAGACCATCCATAAACCGCAGTACCATACTATTTCCTATATAAACAAACTCCATACTAAAGCCTATATTAACCAATAGCAGGGGATGTTGGTGAATCGTCTCAGCATTCCCAAGGGTAGGCAAGGCCTTCTAGACAATACAACACCATCCAGCGTTTCAATTTTTCAATCTTGTATCTTGTTACGAGTGACTGGTGTGGCGAGTGTGGTGGCAGTTCCCCAACTCCGACCCTCTCGACAGTATCAACACATTCCTTGTACAGCATGATTGTATAAACCATTGTGCACACAGTGTTCACCCAAAGCCAAGCAGTAGTAGACGCTAGGCACACGTACATAGAGCAGCGTCTGCAGGAGTGTGAGACAAACTAAAACATACGAAAAAAAAAAAAAAAAACACATTTTTTTCCCCCCCCTCCAATATAGGGGGGGGGGTAGTGGGGTATCTGGGATTCAGATCCGCGTGCACCCTTGGAAGAGAGGAAAAGAGAAAAATCGTTGTCAAGGCGATGATAATAACAGATTCCCATCTCTGCTACAAGACCGATACGGGGACCATGTCACATCATCTGCCATCTCCTTCCTGCTTCTCAAAAGAACGGTGTCAAGAGCCGGTACTACCCCCCCCAGTGAGCAAGTCAACAAGAAACAAACAAACAAAATAAAAAACAAAAAAATAATTCAGGGGCTAGTCGAACCGATACCTTGCCGCACAATCTACCATTTCGTTTCTGCAATTCGTAGACAGCTGTATCAGTACCCCCCCCTCTCTCCTTGTCGCCTCTCTAGACGTCCTCAACTGCATGCCGTAGCTGGCTCCTCTCCGCTTCAGCCCTGTGCCACCTCGCCATGAAATTGTCCGCCGCCTCAACGACCCCCCGATGCGAAACCCCACTCTTCTTAGCCGCCCTCTGCCATAGTAACGTCTCTGCTCCGAACACTAAAGGGGAGCTTGCTGTGGAGCCCGCTGTCGCTCGAAAAACCCTGACGTCATCTGCTATACATAGGGCCCAGTTATTTTCTGGGCGGCCAGGTCCCGGGCTCGTCCCACCGACGATCGTCCCAAACATCACCCGCCGAGTCAGCCGCTCATTGGTCGTGCGCTGTAAGGCCCCCGCAGAGAGGAGGCGTCGTTTGCGAATGGTCGTTAAGTAGGACTAGACATTGTTAACACAAAGAGGTACGTAAATGTATAGGTGTCTGTGGAGGATAGGATACGTGGGCACCGTCAACCTCTGACCACAAATGCCAACCATGAAGATACGTTAACCAACGTCCGGTCTACGAGACCCGCCATCATGGATGGTCTTCATGATGGATGACGTTCGGGAGGACAAACCCCGAACGTTTCCTGAGAGCAAATGGTCCTCCAAAATGGAGGCCCTCTCTCACTCTATCCTATAGGATCTCTCCTTGCGAGACGCGAGGGAGGTCTTGTAGAGCTCCTTGCCACATATCAACAAAGAAAAGTGCACGTCAAGGCCTCGGCCAAACCTGTCCAAGACCGGACATCATCAGCGGAGGCGACCTATATATGTCTGTGTGTAGCGTAGGTTATATTTGCTATTAGTATGTATCCCCCGTGATAGCGAGATATTGAACCAGTATACAACAAGCTAAGGAATGTGCCCCGGGCTGCCGGGTAACAAAAAAAAACGAAATTATGTTTTAGACTGACTATACAGCTATACAGCATTATTATTAGTAGTAGTGGGCGCCCGCATTTAAGAATGGTTGATCCGGTTAGGAAAGACACAGGCTCGACCTTTCAGAAATAAGTAAGAAACCCGGTGTAAGAAAGACTGCTCAAAACTAGGAAACAATGTAAGAGTCAGCCATATAAGAAAGAGCCGCCTTGGATGCTCACACACCGTAAGAAAGGAGGGCGTTCCGGACGGTGGCATGTAATAAGAAACGGCCAACCTCACCACTTCCCACCAGCGAGCGGTGTTACCGACCATAAATACTAGCTTTGTGATATTTATCTGTTGTATGAAAGTCCGAAATATTTGACGGTTACACCACCAGTCAAAACGTCCCCCGCTTCGAACATAAAATGTTATATATAAAGTTATATAACCTTTGTATCACTTGTTATTATGTAGTTAGATTGATTCGTCTCCAAACAGCACGACCCCTTTCTTGGCCGTTCTTCACCGTTCTGACAGAGGCCCTTCACCGCTCTGACAGAGAAGCAGGGATTGCTGGAATTGCAGCATTTATTTATTCGGTTAGCTGGTTGGTACGCTATGACATTTACTTGTTTTTACAGGGGTAACTGCTGTCGAGTTATGTCGGTTGGTTCACTTCATTCACCAATACTAACTCAAATTTGCAGTTCGTACTACAGCTACTACTTGCTGCTGTGCCCTGGTCTCATTGATACTTTGACCAGGCAGCCCTTCCCAGGTGGCACTCAAACTCCGACTACTGTAAGCCCCCTGATAATATAATATGCCTCACAGGGTCGCCGAGGGCCACATTGCAAACTGTTCCCATCTGGAATATTATATTTTCTCTCTACCTTCTATGTTAATACTCTGCAGCAAAGAAACATGCTTCTATTTTTATGTGCCTGTCACCCTGTTCTCATTTGGTGATTTGACGATGCAGTCGACCCTTCTTCTTTCACAAGGATAACTGTCGAGTTATATCGGTTGATTATTTTCACCAATACGCACATGGCGGGCCAACTCGGGCCGCTGTTTGCGTGTTCGCACTACCACTGTGGACAGTACGTTGGACGTTGAATCGTGATTGTGGGTTAGCACTGTGGACAGCAGTACGTTGGACGTTGGATGATGATTCCGGATGCTGAGTACAATTACCCATTACCACAGCAAGCTCGCGTCGCACGAACTGTTTCGCTTTGATATGTGATACGCTATGATATTATGTACTTACGCTTTGCAAACCAAGGCTTCATATCAATCCGAACATATATCTCTGCTTCCTAGTCGTAACTCGGATCCGGGGTCACTAAGCCGACCGTTCTCTCTCCTCCCACACTACGGGCCTTGTCTCGGGTAGACTAGGATCACAACATGCCTACGTGCGATATGCATGGAGCAAATATTAATCGGACTAACCTCGAGCCAGGAGATGCTTGGACCAAGTCCATGAGATGCGCTCGTACGTATCCCAGGAGGGTGGAGCGCGCTCCTGGTGAAGGAGAGGATGTGTCCCTGGAATATAGATGGTACACTGATTTCTCAGTGCGTCAGGTCGATGCAATGACCCAGCGGATAACGGCGATTCGAGAAACAGGAAGGCAGTCGCGAACTGGGTAGGGGCCACAAAAACCGCGGCCCCTGCAGGCCCTTATCATGACCAGAACACCTATATGCCATCGCAACCCTTGCAATTGTCACTGAGTCCGTAACAAGGACACGCTCTCGCGAACAAAACGAGAAATTAAATCGAAACAGCTAAACATAGTGATACGCGGTGATGAAAATCAAACGTTTTGCTATAATTTTAAGCTGATTTAGTTTTTGTTGCGTGTACAGGAGTAAACCAGGTATCATGCGATTTTCGCTTCTTTTGTTTTGGCCCCAAAACTAGCTGTGAGTATATTTTCGCACGTTCTGCCGTCCATAACCTCTGTCGAGGGTGAAGGGAGGGTGCACCGTATGGGCTGTAGAGGTTGGCAACGGTTTCACATAACACTACTGCGGATTGGCATTCAGCGTGTTTACAACCTCGTCGCTAGTGTGTACGTTGTAGCAGATGACTATGCGTTCTCCAGCAGCGACTAGACGATACCTACTACTGCTACGAGTTTAATGTGTGTATTCTCTAATACGACCCCTCGGTGCGGTAACACGCCGAATTGAATTCAACAAAATTTCGAAATCCGACTCTGTGACAATGTGCCCGTTCCTTCTGCGTTACATGCCATACTTGCAACAATGCTCACAGCAACGGTGCTAGTTGTTTCGGAGAACATAATCGGCATGCGCTACTACTAAGAGATGACCGTGTGTTACCCAGAAGAGACTAGAGGATACCGACTACTGCTATAGTATGTGTCATCTCTAATAAACACATCTAATCGGTCATCGTCGAAGAGTGTCAAGCCGTGAAAGAGACACACATCTCAACACACAACAGACCATTCCCCGTTCTTCAGGGTGGAGCTTACCTCACGATGCTCATGTAATACAGTTAGTTGACGACGAATAATATAGAGAAGCCCAGATCCGCCCTGGTCTGGCAGAGAAGCTTGGTTAACGTTTGTTTCGGTCCCACCTCCCGAAGTACGAGGATCAATCTGAATACGCATGGCAGCAGCAGTGATTTGCGTACTGTTGCTTGCTTTCTTTCCGTGGTCGCCTTTAGGGCCGGAACGCCAGCACGAAGATGTGCTTCATATGTTGCGCATGGACTGGCGAGTTGTGATAGTTTTGCGGCTATGTTGGGGAAGACAGGGGTGTTTGCGATATATTTTGTTTGCCTACAGACAGTCCCTCCGCAAAAAAAACAAAAGGATTGCAGTAGTCCAGAACGAAACCGTGCAAGCTGTTTTTCACTCAGGGCACAACATGGAAGAGTACACACCCCGGTGACACCATTTTGATCTTCATACATATTGTCACTGAGCGTACTGTGGTGGGTGCTATCTAGAGCCTCCCCTGTGATGAGCATTTCTCACGGGAGCCCCGCAGCTAGGGAGGGTGGTAACGCGGGTGTGCGGTGGTAACAATTGCTGAGCAGCGTTTATAGATCTCGGCCAGACTTTAGAAGGCGTCCTGTCAAGAGGCTGTGATACCGAGGGGATCGGCAACAAAGGGAGTGTTACCGAAAACAAGAGAAGATAGACGTGCTTGGGGTTGAAATCAGAGATAACAGCAAAGATCTTCGCCTTGCCGAATCGCCGTCGAACGGTGCTCGATAGATAAATCAGTAGCTAGCTGTTGCGCTGTGTCAAGCTCCGGTGTTATAACTCCATTGCTGTTCAGCGCAACAGGATTCAAAAGGCGTGTTGTGCGCATGGCAATTGGCGCAGATTGTTTCGGGCGTGTACTAACGCAATAGTCACAGCTGTTGCCTCCGGGACCCCTGTGGGGGGGCTTTATGCCTGTGGCACGTGAGCGCGAGACGCTTTCCAGTTGATGCTGCGCACCACAGAACAGTCCCCGGAAACCTAAATACCGTATGCCCCGGTTACAGAGACCACTGAAGGAATTAGTGCCGTAGCCACTCCTAACGATTGCGCTTCAGAGGCACGTGACTTGCCCCGCTGAAAAATTAACTGCTGGCATATTACATTCGTACAAAGTATGTGCTTCTAGACGACGCCCCGAACAATAATACGCTGTAGTATTGCACACTGGTTTGTTTTCGAGATACTGCTACAATGACACGCGGCAAGTTACTGGCTGTTTACTTTTACTTCTCCGCCAACTGGCACAAGTATCGGAGCAACCCGGGCCTGCGACAAGCCCTCGCGGCCACCGGCACCCAGCACCTTGCCGAGGCCAGCCCACACGACCTCGTCTGGGGCATCGGCTTCAAAGCCAACCACCCCTCGGCTCACAACTACCTAACGGGTTGGGGCTTAGGGCACAGTAGTAGAGGTATAGTAGCAGTGCTGTGCGTGGATGATATACACCTGACGATGCTATATTTTTTTGGGAGTTTGGTGCTGTCTTCAGGCGCCCCTCACTAGGGTGTGCGGTATTACACGTACCCCCGGTGATAAAGGGGCGATGAAAAAAACGGACCAAATATGTACCACCAGGTGCGTTCATGTGGGGGGGTGTGTGGTATTTAATCGGGGTGTTTTATTTCATGTTACACGGTATGATAGGCACTGATTCCAAAAACCGGGTGTATAAAATACGTGTTGTGTATCAATGAAAGGGGGCAACCATTGATTTTCGTCGTATTCTAACATTACTGCTGTATTAAAAAAAGGGAAAAGGTACAGTACTGCAAGCAGTACCTTCCGGTCATTTTCGTCAACCAAAAAGGTATGATCTGTTGCTGTTCCTGGTATCACTGAAACTACGTGTCCATGAATATTCAATAAACAAAAACAACAGGTTGTTGGTGCAGGGTAACTTGTCGATTTCTCAAATATTAACACTGCTATTAATAGCGATATTGTTCTGCTCTCGAATTATATAGGTACCACATCAGCAGTACCACACAACAATTAAAAACGACCCACCGCTGTTACGAATTTCGCACACCCCGTCAGCTGTCTCGTGTAAATGGGACGGCCGAGGGCCCCAGGAAACGTTTTAAGGAATCTTCACATCTTCAACAAACAGCAACGACATTATTTTGTTTCGACAAATACCACCACTAACACCACCAAAACCAGCACCATCATCACCACCACCACCACACAACAAGAACACCACCACCAACACCACCACTACCACCACCACGACCGACCGCAACCATCACCACCACGGCCACCATCATTACCAAAACCAACCCTTCTAAATGACGACGCAGGGGTCCTCCACGACAACATCGATTCAAGCTTTCGCGAACCAGCTGGCCGGGACCCAATACTGGCTCTGCTTGATCTACGCCGAAGGAGTTTCCGAGGACGAAACCCTGGAAACCCTTTGCGCGAACATCGGGGACCTTCATCAAACAGGTGGTCTCTGCATCGTCGCGAATGTTGAGGACGCTGACACCATGGCCGTCCTGAGCACCACGGTCGAGGTGGCCAACACATACAACGCGCCAATATTTTCGATAAGTCTGGGCGGGGAAGAGTTGCCGTATGGGGCTGTTAGGTCCGCCAGCCACTTCCATGTGTGCAGCAGCGTGGGAGGTGCGCACGGCGGTGCCCAGCACTCGTTCGTCGTTCACGTACTGAGCGAAATCCTCAACATTCTGAAGGGCCGGCGGGTTTGATATGTCTCTTGACGGAAATGTAAGGACAGTTGGAATTTAATTATGAAGACCAAACTACCCTTACATTTCCGTGCATATTGCTACGACGTGTAGAATGTATTGGCATTCAAGTGTAATCGGTAGTTACAGTACGTACTACGTAGGAATGCGGTACCTGGTATACGGTGATCAAGATGATTAGTTAGGTAGAACCCTCGTCTGGGAAGAGCCTCTTATTTTACCCGGTTTTCGCCCACAACAAAGGGGGTATCCAGCACGAAAATGTTGGCGTTGGAAAGTTCTCGGTGAGCACTCTTTCCATAGGAGCATCGCTTGGAGTTGGCACCCCCGCCGTTGTCGAGAGACGTACGTACGTACGTAGTGCGGAACCTCGTCGGAGGGCGTGTAGGTTAGTGCTATTCATAGTATACCTCTCTTACAAGTTGCGTGTGTTTTACGGACGATAACAGGCTCTATGCTGTCTGAAGTAAATCCTTTATCTGGGTTCCGTCTCTTCATTTGTGCATGGTATCAGTATTATACCACCCAGGGGTTGTGTATACCACCAGCGGAACAACCGCTCACACTGGTGAGTAATACACTGCAGCACTGCTGTCACAGACGACAAAATGTATAGTTTCGATTGTTTTTTTCTGGCTGGTCAGGGCTGGTTGGGGTGATAGTTTGGTTTGGTCAATTCCTTCTCTGCCGACCGTATCATACGTGGTAGTATTAAATAGTACGCTCTGGGCATATACAGTAGTCGTAGCGTATGCTCCTTGATACGCCACAGGTGACACTTTGGTACACTTTTGTGTGTACGTACACGCCGTGAGGTATTTTTTTTTGGTGGCGACGAAACTTCAAAGTGGTCGACGATGTGATGTATGGTCTATATTCTATATGTACCCTTCATCGTCCAGTTTCCACGGGTTTCATTTTTTTTTTCATTCCTGCACTTTTTAGGGTTTTATTTTATACTTTTTTACGAGAGGAAGGTGCTGTCTTGCTGGTGT
The DNA here is from genome assembly GCA_008828725.1 of Saccharina japonica. Lineage (NCBI taxonomy): Eukaryota > Phaeophyceae > Laminariales > Laminariaceae > Saccharina > Saccharina japonica. Next base: position 228,070 of record MEHQ01000532.1, on the reverse strand, counting down.
GGACACGTTGGTATTAAACGGTCATAAAATGTTATACATCGCGTCGACTTTATTTTCTTCCTTTTTTCTGGGGGGGGGGGGAAGGATGAAGCTTAAGCTTTACAGTTCAAAAAGAGACCAACCCCAACAAATAAAGTTTAAGGGTTGGCGGTAAGCCCTACAGCGATCAACGCAGGGCCGAGAGTGGGTGAAGGCGCGCGCAGTACAGGGCGCCGCACGCAGAATGGGATGATTCAGGCACGCCTTAAAGCCTGCATTTTTCTATCCTTGAGAGCCTCTTTATTTAGTGGATCAGGCAAAAACATGCCTGAACAATACTTCTTGTAAATGAGAGCCCAACTGGGTTTTGTCGGCCTGCCATAATATACATATGCGTTTTGTGCTGAGAGAAAAAAAGTGGAAAAGGAGGTTGGATCCTATTCTGTATTTATATATGCACGACATATAACATATATTCAGTATATATATATATGTATGTACGAAGTGTATGTACTATATATACCGTACCTGGTATGAATTTAGGATTGGTACGATAGAGAGAAAAGCAACCAACCACGGATTGACTGCAGTTACGGTGGTATCATATGGGAGAATATATTACCCTTGAGTTGTAATTTTTGTGTTTATTTCTTGTTGAGTTCCTCGCTGAGGGGGTGCGACAGTAGCGGTAGTAGTAGTACTGACCCTTGACGACAACGTTATTGACGAGAGTAGAGAGGAGGTGGCAGATGGCGTATAGCAAGGTTCCAGGTCGGCCTTGCAGCAGAGACGGGAATCCATGTTAATATCCCCGCCTGCAATACTATGTAATAACAATAATGTACCGTTTACGTATGTATTTGGTCTTCTTTATTGCCTTGTTTCTCTCTTATTTGTTTGTTTCCACTTTCTTCTTGTCGCCGCCGACCTCATGATGCCTGTTGTAGATAATGTATCCCTCTTCGTGTTTATTCGTCCGTGCAGCACTTCTCTGCTCCGCTTCAGCACGTAGTATGCGTATTTCTCTGCTTTATTAGTTTTTCTGCTGCAGTTCTGGCATTCTGGCGTCGATTGTATGTGATGATGTGTCATTTCAGAACTCGTTTTGTTATTTTTGTCTTTCCAGTCGTCTTTTCTGGTCTGGCTTGGGTTGTGTTCTCGTATGTATATACCCATTACGTTGGCATTTCACTTATCGATCTGGGACTTCTATTTTGGTTTTCTTGTCATTTTTACTCTGTCTCACAGTCTGTGGCAAAAAAATGAATATCTCAAAAATAAAAAAATCGGGACATTCACTGGATGTAATGTTATTATAGTTGATTGAGTAAAACAAACGTTTTAATGTGAAAACAACACACACATATCAACTTGTCTGTAACAATCATTCTTGTTACCTACAAGCATTACGTCTCAGTTTTTAGGCTCTCCATATCCGTGTCCATAGGCTGTGTCTTGACCGGTCATCGGCAAGCGGGTCTAAGCGTACTCACCACGTACGAGATGATGAACACGCTAATCGTAACCACCTACACTACGTACGTATGCTATTTGGAGTAGAGCATAATATATATGGGCATTTGACAAAAAGGGGGACACCCCCCATATATCGTAACAAAAGGGGGGACATACCAAGCACCGGCGGCGAGGTTATCGTTAAAGAGGCGGTCGTCAACACCAATCCAACGGCCCAGCGCATTAACGGTATACTCATAGTCATATATTAACCATCACTCTGATCGAACAGCTCAACAGCTCACTTCCTGGTACAATAAGACTCTCCTCTCCTGTACGCCATGGTACGTACCTGATATACGCGTATATGTATACGGCGGTACCGGCACGACTACATATGATGTACATCCTACACATACAAAATCCGTAAGTACGCGCGATCGAAGTATTACACTCAGCTACGAAGATGAGCTTCGACGAAATCCTCGAGCTCACAGCTGTTGTTTTTTTATTTTTTTAATATATATATATACGTACAGCAGGCAGCAGTAGTACCAGAGGAGTACTACTATCCTTTGTTACGTACCTGGTACCTGGTATATATTAACGTATACTCGTATATATAATATTGATGGTTTTTGAGGACAACAGGACACAGGGCGCCAACCAATGTATGTATGCTGATCAGTTGGCCACGTTTGCCTAGGTATGGGCCGTTGGTCTTTTCGACGTTAGACGTCGTCTGTTGGGCGTGCCACAACAACCAGAACATAGAGTGGTCACTTACCCGTGGTCTTTTTGACACAGAAAGCGGGATACCTTACCGCAGCGTTACAAAAAGGGGGACATTGCGTAAAAAGGGGGAACTTTCCCTAACTAAGTAGATGGAAAAGGGGATACCCTCGCGTAGGCACAACAAAAAGGGGGATATGCTTACACCCCCCTTTTGATCGCTTTCGTTCACCTGCTAAACAGATGAAGAAAAAAAAAACGCTGTGGATGGTAGGGAGATGCCATGTGATTGAGGCAAACGCACCAGGTTTAAATTTGGGGATTTTACAAAAAGGGGTACACCCCCCTGTATCGTGACAAAAAGGGGTACATCGGTTTTCGCCGCCTGGTACGCCTATGTACTCTGTAAAATCGACTCGAAATTAAAACCTGGTGCGTTTGCCACAATCGCATGGCATCTCCCTACCATCCACAGCGTTTTTTTTTCATATGTTTAGCAGGTGAACGAGAGCGATCAAAAGGGGGGTGTAAGCATATCCCCCTTTTTGTTGTGCCTACGCGAGGGTATCCCCCTTTCCATCTACTTAGTTTGGGAAAGTCCCCCTTTTTACGCAATGTCCTCCTTTTTGTAACGCTGCGGAGAGGTATCCCCCTTTCTGTGTCAAAAAGACCACGGGTAAGTGACCACTCCATGTTCTGGTTGTTGTGGCACGCCCAACAGACGACGTCTAACGTCGAAAAGACCGACGGCCCATATCTAGGCAAACGTGGCCAGCAGATCAGCAGACATACATTGGTTGGCGCCCTGTGCCCTGTTGTCCTCAAAAGCCACCAATGATATATATACGAGTATACGTTCATATATACGTAACAAAGTATAGTAGTACTCCTCTGGTACTACTGCTGCCTGCTGTACGTATATATGTAGTCGTGCCGGTACCGCCGTATACATATACGCGTATATCAGGTACGTATCATGGCGTAAAGGAGAGGAGAGTCTTATTGTACTAAGAAGTGAGCTGTTGAGCTATTCGGTCAGAGTGATGGTTAATATATGACTATGAGTATACCGTTAATGCGCTGGGCCGTTGGATTGGTGTTGACGACCGCTACTTTTTTAACGATAACCTCGCCGCCGGTGCTTGGTAGTGTCCCCCCTTTTGTTACGATATATGGGGGGTGTCCCCCTTTTTGTCAAATGCCCTTTTAATTTCGAGTCGATTTGACAGAGTACATAGGCGTACCAGGCGGCGAAAATCGATGTCCCCCTTTTTGTCACGATACAGGGGGGTGTACCCCTTTTTGTAAAATCCCCTATATATATTACTCTGTACCCAGCGGACTTTTTTCGCAGCTCGTGCAAGAGAGTTTAGCACGCCTAAGTGACCCCAAGAGATCCTTAAGTGAGGAGCCCGTCTGATTGACACCGATCTGGTGCAAGGGAGTAGAGTCCATCGGAATGACACCGAGCTCCTCAAGTGCGGAGCTCATCTAATAATGGCCATTATTATCGAGAAAGGTTTTTCCAAACTTTCCAGTATTGTTTTCCAAGAAAAAATAAGGAAAATGGGGAAAATCAGGAATCATTTCCTAAGCTCGGAAATTGCTTAGAAGGCAAAGCCTTTGGAAGGCGTATTCCACTTAAATGTGGAAAAACAAAAATAGAAAAAATGGAATAGAAGAAAATTGCGCAGCATAAAAATCGGAAATTTCGGAGATGCATGGCTCCTATGAGAATGCCCCTAAGTGGCACCGATCTCCTCAAGTAAGGAGCTCATTTGAATGACCCCGAGCTCATCAAGTGAAGACCTCATCCGATTGACCCGGAGCTCGTGCAATAGAGTTGAGCTTATCTGAGTGACCCCGAGCTCACCTTGAGCGAGGAAGGAGCTAATATGATTGACCCCAAGCTCGTGCAAGTGAGTGGAGCTCATCTGAGTGACCCCGACCGTCTCAAGTGAGGAAGGAGCTCATCTGACTGGCCCCGATATCGTGCAAGTTGATTGAGTTCGTCTGAGTGAGCCCGAGCTCCTCAAGCGAGGAACTCATCTGATTGACCCCCGAGCTCGTGCAAGCGAGTTGAGCTCATCTGATTGACCCGAGATCCTTAAGTGAGGAATGAGCTAATCTGATAGACCTCTAGCTCGAGTGCAGGATAGAGTTGAGCTCATCTGAGCTACGCCGAGCTGCTCACGTGGGGAAGGAGCTCATCTGATTGACCCCGAGCTCGTGCAATTGAGTTGAGCTCATAAAAGCGACCCCGAGCTACCTCAAGTGAGGAAGGAGCTCACCTGATTGACCCCGATCTCGTGCAAGTGGATTGAGTTAATCTGAGTGACCCCGATCTCCTTAAGCGAGGAAGGAGCAAACCTGATTGACCCCTAGCTCATCGTGCAGGATAGCGCTGAGCGTATCTGAGTGACGCCGAGCTGCTCAAGTGGGGGGAAGTAGATCATAGTTTTCACCCCAAGCTTGTGCAAGAGAGTTGAGCTCATCTGAGTGACCCCGATATCCTTAAGTGGGGAAGGGAGCTCATATGATTGACCCCTAGCTCGTGCAGGATAGAGTTGATCTCATCTGAGTGACGCCGAGCTGCTCAAGGAGCTCATACAATTGACCCCGAGCTCGTGCAAGAGAGTTGAGCTCGTCTGAGTGACCCCGAGCTCCTTAAGTGAGGAAGGTAGCTCATATGCTTGATCCCGAGCTCTTGCAATTGAGTTGAGCTCATCTGAGTGACCCCGATATCCTCAAGTGAGGAGCCCATCTGATTGACCCCGATCTCGTGCAAGTAGCTTGAATTGATCTGAGTGACCCCGATACCCTCAAGTGTTGCTGCTCATCTGATTGACACCGATCTCGTGCAAGATAGAGTTGAGCTCATCTGAGTGACCCCGATCTCCTTTTGTGAAGAAGGATGAGCTCATCTGATTCACCCCGCGAGCTCGTGCAAGAGAGTTGAACTCATCTGATTGACCCCGAGCTCCTTAAAGGGAGAAAGGAGCTAATCTGAGTGATCCCTAGCCCGTGCAGGATAGTGTTGAGCTCAAACCTGACTGACGCCGAGCTCCTAAAGTGAGGAGCTCATCTGGTTGAGCCCGAGCTCGTGCAAGAGAGTTGAGCTCATCTGAGTGATCCCGAGCTCCTTAAGTGAGGAAGGTAACTCATATGCTTGATCCCGAGCTCTTGCAATTGAGTTGAGCTCATCTGAGTGACCCCGATATCCTCAAGTGAGGAGCCCATCTGATTGACCCCGATCTCGTGCAAGTAGCTTGAATTGATCTGAGTGACCCCGATACCCTCAAGTGTTGCTGCTCATCTGATTGGCACCGATCTCGTGCAAGATAGAGTTGAGCTCATCTGAGTGACCCCGATCTCCTTTTGTGAAGAAGGATGAGCTCATCTGATTCACCCCGCGAGCTCGTGCAAGAGAGTTGAACTCATCTGATTGACCCCGAGCTCCTTAAAGGGAGAAAGGAGCTAATCTGAGTGATCCCTAGCCCGTGCAGGATAGTGTTGAGCTCAAACCTGACTGACGCCGAGCTCCTAAAGTGAGGAGCTCATCTGGTTGAGCCCGAGCTCGTGCAAGAGAGTTGAGCTCATCTGAGTGATCCCGAGCTCCTTAAGTGAGGAAGGTAACTCATATGCTTGATCCCGAGCTCTTGCAATTGAGTTGAGCTCATCTGAGTGACCCCGATATCCTCAAGTGAGGAGCCCATCTGATTGACCCCGATCTCGTGCAAGTAGCTTGAATTGATCTGAGTGACCCCGATATCCTCAAGTGTTGCTGCTCATCTGATTGACACCGATCTCGTGCAAGATAGAGTTGAGCTCATCTGAGTGACCCCGATCTCCTTTTGTGAAGAAGGATGAGCTCATCTGATTCACCCCGCGAGCTCGTGCAAGAGAGTTGAACTCATCTGATTGACCCCGAGCTCCTTAAAGGGAGAAAGGAGCTAATCTGAGTGATCCCTAGCCCGTGCAGGATAGTGTTGAGCTCAAACCTGACTGACGCCGAGCTCCTAAAGTGAGGAGCTCATCTGGTTGAGCCCGAGCTCGTGCAAGAGAGTTGAGCTCATCTGAGTGACCCCCGATCTCCTTAAGTGAGAGGAGCTCATGTGATTGACACCGATCTCGTGCAAGATAGAGTTGAGTTCATCTGAGTGACCCCGAGCCCCTTAAGTGAGGAAGGAGGTCATCTGATTGACTCCGAGCGCGTGCAAGTGAGTTGAGCTTTGCTGGACACGCACGAATGAACCCAAAACCGAAAAAGGAAAATGACTCTCGCCAACAAAAAAGTATAGGGAATCAAAGACAGGAAGGAAGCTCCGCAAGTATTGGAAGGAGGCTGGTGTCGAAGTGGGGGCTCTGAGAGGTCGGAGATGGGCAAACCGTGAAAGGGATACTATGTCTACGCGTACATGTATGTATGTACTCTGTTTTGTTTGTTTCTACGAGTACGAATACGTATATATACAAGGTTCCCCTCCGGGATGTGGCTAAGGACGCGTGCTGCGGTAGAGGTAGAATTTTAGGGCTGAATCGTTTTCTGAACGATCGGGCTTCTTAACCCAAATTCGTCGGAATTTCATTTTTTGTGACGAATAGTGTTTCAGAGTATACTTCGGTCATGAGATTTCGCATCCGGCAGCACTTTTATTTTCCTCCAAAACCATTTTTTCGGTGAGGTATGACGCTCCTTAAGTGAGGAGCTCAGAAAAAAACAGGGTGCGCCTCTATCGTAGCATGCCTCTAAGGGAGTGGCGCAAGCCCCGAAATGAAAGGAACGAACATTTGACGAATACTATGGTGGTGCTTTGCATTTTTACCGTGGTACTGGAGTGACCTGTAGTGCCGACTGATGGGGTCGTACATAACGCTGCACGAATTTGGCTCGGGATGTGTGGACGCGTGCTTCGGTGGTAGAGGTAGTGTTTTTTGGCGGAATCGTTTTCTGAACGATCGGGCTCCTTAACCCAAATTCGTCGGACTTTCATTTTGTGACGAATAATGTAAAAAAGTATGCTTCGGTCAGGAAATTTCTCATCCGGCAGCACTTTTTACTTTCCTCCAAAACCATTTTTTTGGTGAGATATGACGCTCCTTAAGTGAGAAGCTCAGAAAAAACATGGTGCACCTCTATCGTAGCATGGGTCTGTGCTTGGATACGATGTGCCAGCAAATATGACATTGATTGTTGATATTGAATAGATGATTGGCGGCGGTGATTCCATTGTGTGTGGCGTAAGCATATGCGTTGGACACGAGGTTGGAGGTAGTGACCGACTGAGGTGTGTAGTGTGTCGGGTTGACCAAGGGTAGCGACGAATTCGCTTTGGATTCCGCCTGAAATGATGTCATTGAATGACATGTCGAATAAGGGGATTGGGTCGTACAGGTGATCACAAATATGTTGCAGTATTTCTTGTCTTGTACTGAAGTGTATAGGTCAGGGTCCCCATGCACTTTGCGGGGCTATGCAACGGAATAAGCAGGCCCCATCTCCTATAATAGCATTAACAATGGTCCACGTGTTGATGCTGTCGTCGTTGCTGCTCTCACTGTTGTCGCTGTCGCTACTGCTGTCGCTGTCGCTGTCGGAGAGTCGGCATTGTTTCTATTTTGGCTTTCGATTCTCTGAGGATTTAACCTTCAAATACAGGGGCTCTCTTCCAGTACGTAGCAGCCAAAATGAATTCCCAGAAAGACGACGTTGGCAACGGACGCGTGACACGATAGAGGTAGCACATTTCTTGAGGATTGTTTTCCGAATAATCGGGCTCCTTAACCCCAAATCGTCAGTCTTTCATTCTTGTGTTGTAACATCATGTTTCATACTAGACTCAGGTCATACAAATTTTCATCGGGTGTGTTAATAGCACTTTTGTTATCCTCCAAAACCCATTTTTCGGCGACGTACGTATGGAGCTCCTCAAGTTAGGAGCTCAGAAAAAACATGGTGCACCTCTATCGTAGCATGCGTCAACGTGGGGAACGTTGTTTATGAGCCAGTTTTGTTTTTTACGAGACACAGGATGTTATCTCGTGAAGTGGTGCGGCTGAGAGCGACGTTTAATTGCCCATGCGTGAAGGCATCATCTCTTAGATCAAGGCCGACTTTCTGTAGCGTTTGCCCTTGTGACTTGTTGATTGTCATGGCGTAGCATAAACGAAGAGGAAATTGATGGCGATGGAAGGCAATTCCTTTGTGGCCTACTTGAGTTTCGAAACAAATTCTAGGTGGGAAACCCTTCAGCGATAACTTCGAGACCAACGACTTTCGCAGACAGACCTCGGACCACTCCCTTTTTTCCGTTAGCGAGGTCACTGTTCAAAGTTAATGTTCCTGACGAACATTACCAAAGCTCCTATCTTAAGTTGCAAGTCATGTGGAGGTGTGCCTGGTACATTACGAAGCTGTGTTCAAGTATTTCTACAGACACGACCTCTGGCATGTTTTCTGAGTCATCGGTGACGAGCCGGTCCGAACTCCTGTCGCGCTGTGCTTCTGCAGGCAACATGTCCAGAACGTATTCATTGATTTGGTCGACGTTGTCATTATTGGTAGGTGCTAATATGCCGCGGTCATCGAACGTGTTGTGATTCACTTGCAAAATATCAGGATATACGACGCATGCTACGATAGAGGTGCACCATATTTGTTTTCTGGAGCTGATCACTTGAAGAGCTATAAACCTCGCCCAAAATTGATTCCAGGGAGGAAAACGAAAGTGATACCCGAGGAACAATATCATGACCTAAAAGCATACAATGGGAAATGTTGCAACACGAGAACGAGAGTCCGAAGATTTTGGGTTACGGAGCCCACTCAATTAGGAAACGTTTCAGCGAAAAACGGCTGCCTCTATCGTAGCAGGCAACATACGCCTTGAACGAGGTCTTCGAAGTCGGTTGCTCCATTGAGTTGGCACACGTGACTCATCCCACGGTAGGGGCGTACCATGATTGTCTGAGCTCCTCACATGAGGAGCTCAATATCTCACCCGAGACATGACCTCGGAGACATGCCTTCGCGCAACCCAATCAAAACTTCCAATGCGGTAGTGCAAAAGCAAACGTACCAGTAAAATAATAATTGTATTCGGTGGTTACTCACGTGAGGAGCTCAGCGGGTCAGAAAATATTGAGCCAAAAACTGGTACCCCTACCGTGGGATTGCTCACGTGTTCGGAGCCGGCAGAGTCCTTCGGATGTGTGCTTCAGAGGTATAACCTGTACTCCCATCGGAAAGGGTTACTGGTTCGATGTCGCCGTCGCCCACTGCTAGCACTATTTTAGCGTACGAGGGAATGTCTCCTCGGTCCTGCTCGGTCTCTCATTGATTTCGTGAGACGAAAACGCTGAACGTGTTTCCAGGGGTGCGAGGATAGAAAGGCTTCATCGGCAACGTCTCGTGCAGTACCAAACTTCACAATTGGTCCGCACTGGCACCAATCTCCCGAGAAGACAAAGGTTTTCCCGCCGAAATGAAAAGGTCATTGTTCATGAGGTCCCTTAGTGTTAAATCTGAAGCTTCAGGGGCATATTTGCTTTGACATTGGGCATCCGTCCCATATTAATAATCCTGCGTGTTTGAGAACATCACCTCTTTGAGATGGTACATGTGCTACCACTAACAGCGTCTGGACCGAAGGGAAGTTTAAAAGTTGAATGTGCGATGAGACCACCCGGGAGGGTCAATGCGGCTATTCCGGTAGACGCCGTGCATAAGACGAGCGCCCCACGAGCTCTGAGAGATGCAGCAATAATAGTAGTTTCGGTGAATGTCTTGCCAGTTCCAGTATATACTCTCATTTCTTGGTTTGGACCGTTTTTTCCAGGGCTGTTCGCGGGTCATGCCCCGACCCGCGGGTCGGGTCAGGAGGTGTCCAAACTGTCGCGGGTCGGGCCCGGTCGGGTCAGCAAGTGTTCAAAATATCACGGGTCGGGTGGGATCGGGTCAAGAGGTTTGCAAATATCACGGGTCGGGTCGGGTCGAGAGTTTTCCAAAATATCGCGGGCCGGGTCGAGTCATGACCCGACATCTAAATAATTCGCGGGTCGGGTCGGGTCATGACCCATCATCTCAAATGTTCGCGGGTCGGGTCGGGTCATGACCCGACATCAGAAAAATTCACGGGTCGGGTCAGGTCATGACCCGCGAGAAACGGGTCACTCGCGGGTCGGGCCAGAATGATCCGCGAGTTGTTTTCCGTTGTCCCGCGGGTCGGACCCGTGGGGTCGAACCCGCGGATCCGGCCAGCAGGCCCGGATGTTTCCTATATTACTGCTTCCTACCCGAGGGCTACTCTCATCTCAGCGAGTCGGACCCGCGGGTCCCAAACCTTTAACCACTTCCTGCCCGTCGTATCGATTCCCCGAGTGCATATCATAGCGTGTAGAACGATCATAATATAAACCTGGTAACTGTACGTACCAGGCATACCTTTGGCGATCTCCTGGTCGGATGACACCACACAGCACTATCTCATGCTCACACATTCTCCAAGCCCACTACTCGTACAGACAGACCGCAAATCAATACAGGGTACAAGAAGATAAAAAAATGACAGCAGCAGTATAACAACAAAAGGCAGACATGCATCAATTAATTGTACAATTGATGCATGTCACAAACTCATGGATGGATACATTATTAGTACGCTTGCCCTCGCCGGAGGCGGCATAGTCTGCCCGTTGTCCGGAGCGGAAGCAGACGCCATCTTGGGTCAGAGCTTTCGGGTCGACCCGAGAAGAAGGCGTGGTAAGCACGGCAATGTGCGGGATGTGGGTCTATGTCTCTCTCTCCTCACGAAGATATTCGCGAGCACACACCGCTAATTCTAAAATAGAAGCAAAAAAGTACAAAAAAACACAAAAAAAAAAAAAGCACGACACTCTACTGTAGGAATAGTATGAGGGGCCAAGGCCCAACCAACGGACGAACGAGCAACGACTACAGAATGGACCCGCGAGTTTTTTATATGTTGACCGGCGAGAAATATCACGGGTCCAGTCGACCCGACCCGTATGAAACCCGTATCTCACGGGTCAATCGGTTTCTGGCCGGTCGGGTCGGGTCGGGTCAGGCGTGTTAAAAATATAAAAATATCACGGGTTAGGTCGGGTCGGGTCAAGAGGTTTGCAAATCTCACGGGTCGGGTCGGGTCGGGTCAAGAGGTTGCTTCCTACCCGAGGGCTACTCTCATCTCAGCGAGTCGGACCCGCGGGTCCCAAACCTTTAACCACTTCCTGCCCGTCGTATCGATTCCCCGAGTGCATATCATAGCGTGTAGAACGATCATAATATAAACCTGGTAACTGTACGTATCAGGCATACCTTTGGCGATCTCCTGGTCGGATGACACCACACAGCACTATATCATGCTCACACATTCTCCAAGCCCACTACTCGTACAGACAGACCGCAAATCAATGCAGGGTACAAGAAGATAAAAAATGACAGCAGCAGTATAACAACAAAAGGCAGACATGCATCAATTAATTGTACAATTGATGCATGTCACAAACTCATGGATGGATACATTATTACAGTAGTACGCTTGCCCTCGCCGGAGGCGGCATAGTCTGCCCGTTGTCCGGAGCGGAAGCAGACGCCATCTTGGGTCAGAGCTTTCGGGTCGACCCGAGAAGAAGGCGTGGTAAGCACGGCAATGTGCGGGATGTGGGTCTATGTCTCTCTCTCCTCACGAAGATATTCGCGAGCACACACCGCTAATTCTAAAATAGAAGCAAAAAAGTACAAAAAAACACAAAAAAAAAAAAAGCACGACACTCTACTGTAGGAATAGTATGAGGGGCCAAGGCCCAACCAACGGACGAACGAGCAACGACTACAGAATGGACCCGCGAGTTTTTTATATGTTGACCGGCGAGAAATATCACGGGTCCAGTCGACCCGACCCGTATGAAACCCGTATCTCACGGGTCAATCGGTTTCTGGCCGGTCGGGTCGGGTCGGGGCGGCGATTCAATGCAGAAACTGTAGTTTTATGGCATAGTGCGAGGCGGGCAAGATCCGGACGACTTCTTCTTCGTTCTAGACGAATGCCGTGACCTACTCCAGGAAATGGGCCAGACGCTCCACGACGAGAGGTACGAGGAGATTATTTTAGGTGCTCTTCACATTGAATACGAGAGAGTACTAACCGCCAGCTACGAGAGGCGAGATTTTGGCTTGGACGACATCCGACACATGGTACACACCATGTAGGTCGGCAACCTATCGCGCCCTGCCAGCGTCAAGCCGGTCGCAGGTCGCGGCATCGCCATGCAGGTGGCAGGACCCCACGGTAGGGACGTGCAGTGCACCTACTGCAAAGGAGTCGGACACACCATACAAGACTGCGCCGTCCTGAAAGACAAGGAGCACCGGCGTGGACCGAATAAATGGGGCCAACAAATTCAGCGACCACAGCACACGCCTCGCCATGCAAAAGAAGCACCCGGAAACGGGAGGAGAGGGGGCGTGGTGTTCTTTCCATAAGTCCACAACACACAGCGACGCAGATTGCCTTATGCAGCATCAGCAACGCACCAACAGTGCAAACAACGGGAGCGCAAATGATGTCGCTTCTAATGACCCCAACCACCCTGTCTCATTTTCCGCGGTGGAAGCGCCGAAGGAGGAGGTAGTTTTTTGGCCTTTCGGGCCAACGAATGAATCAGTTGACACCAGCGGGCTGTTTGGGTCTTTCGGCGGTATCAGCGGAGAAGAGATTACTGGATCGGCCTTCATGATTGAGGAAGGACCAGTCCAGAAACTGCAGCTTCGAGGCCGCATCGTCGGGGTTTTGATTGCGATCACCCGTGCTCTAGTGATGGTGGCCATATTTCACTATCTGTGGCTCTTATTCGGTGACTCCCTTTATGCCCGCATGATCTCAACGAACACCAATGCGCAGCTCGAAATGTATAAGGGAATCACCCGCACGGAGAAAGGATCGGCTCTCACGGCTGGTCCTACTGCGGGGCGGCAAGCCCACTGCAGCAACACGTCCGTGAATGTGCTGGTGGACAGTGGCACGTCCGGACACTATTTCGATGATTCTATCATCTCCAGACTGCGTGATAGGTTGGAGAACTTCAAGGCCTTGGATATGCCGAACATAATCTCAACCACCGGGGGGGGAGAATTGATTGATACAGCGCAGGGGCTTCTCCGGGGTTGCGTAATCGACGACAAAGGAGTACGGCGCTTAGTCCAACTTTCATGTCTGTTTGTGCCCGGCCCAGGGCGTAACCTGTTCTCGGTAACACAAGCGGCGCGAAGCGGTGTCGCATCAATTTTTGACAGGAACACCCCAAGGCTGGAGGCAGAAACCTTCACACTTCCCCTTCAAGAGCTGGGGTACGACCTCTACTCTGTTTCGCTTGACCTCAAGGACGAGATCGACAGGCCGGGGCTGGCAAGGCAAGCTACGGCTAGCGCCAACTTGTGGCATCGGAGACTAGGGCATCTCAATCGCAAGAGTCTGGATCTCCTGAAGAACCTGGACAACAACGGGGTGAGCTTCGACGGGACTGTTCCAGACTGCGACGTGTGTGCGGTCGGAAATAGTCATCAGCTGGCTCACCCGAAGACGGCTGATCATAAAGCCAAGCTCCCCTTCCAGTTGATTTTCGTAGGCCTGATGGGGGCTTTAGCGCCAGAGGCACTTGGAGGTTACAAGTACGTCAGCAATATCTCCGACGAGTACACCAAGTGGACGGAGAGCTACCTGATGAAGTCCTTAGAAAGACGCTCTCAGCTCGTTTCAGATGTTCGTGCTGTCTGTGGTGATCCCCAGTGGTTTCCGTGTGGAGCGTTTAAGGGCTGACAAAGGGGACGAGTTCACCGGTAAGGAGTTCCAGAACTACTGTCTCCAGACGGGGGTATCGCTAGAATTCGCCAGCACCTACACGCCGCAGCAAATCGGTATACCCGAGCGTGTTGGAAGAACTCTCGCAGCTATGGTGCGGTGCCTGATCGCTGACAGCGGACTGCCAAACATTATCTGGGGATAATTGATGTTCACGGCGGCATTGCTGGGAAACAGGGCGCCGCACTCCGCGATTGTAATGCAGGCGCCGTACAAGCTACTGCACGGACTAGAGCCGGATCTTCGGCTTCTTCGAGCCATCGGTTCCAGGACCTTCGTCCACATCGAGACGCACACTAAAAAACTAGAGCTCAAGGCAGTGGAAGGACGACTAGTGGGATACAGCAACAACAGCAAGAGTTATCGCGTCTACAATTCAGTCACCAGGCGCATCATGGACAGAAGAAACGTCACTTTCATCGAGACGCCATCACGACTCCTTCCGCCACCATCGGATGTAGCCCATATGCAGTTTCCTCCGTCGAGCAACGGGATAGATGCCCACAATTACACCACAGACGACGATTTTCTGCGGGATCTTCGCGATTGCACTGCAGTGTTGGGGCCCCTTACCAGTTCTTCTGCAGACCACATCGTCGCAGGTGGGCTCTCAGTGAACCCACCGGTGGCCGAACTCTTGGACCGAATCAACGACATCACCCGGAGGGACATACTGGACAGAAGAGCCATAATATCACCGTACGAGGGTTTTGTGTCCGGGGGGACGTCGCTGGAGAGCGTCCTCGAAGGAGGCAGTGTACAATGTGGAGCATCGCCAGAGGGAGCTCCGTAGGAGGGCGTTTTCGAACAGCTGGAGCAGCCAGTATCACCTGATGGAGCCTCCCTGGAGTCATCGCCGGCTGCACCATCGCCGCTACAACAGAGGGGACATTCGCGGCTGGAGGTGACGCCTGCGGTTACGCGTGCTGGTACTGCAGCAAAATCCTTTGTGAAGCGTAACACCAACAGCCGTTCAAATTCTGCCCATCTAGCAACAACTGTCACCAGGTCCGCACCATCTCAGCTTCGAGGACTGAAGCTCTACACCAAGATGATCCTGCCAGATATTGCGCACGAGACATACGCAGAAGACTCAGCCGTGGAGTACGCCTATGCCGCGACCAACGTTCGAAACTGTTCGGCGGGGGAAGTTTCGGAAATCGTCCCAAACACTTTCAAAGAAGCCATGACTCTACCAGCCAAGACGCAGTGGAAGGCGGCCTCGGACAAGGAAGTGGCAAGTCACAGAACGAACAACGTCTACACCCTCGTGCCAATGACTGTTGTCCTCACAGAACACAAGATTTTCGGCAGTCGATGGGTCTATAAAGTCAAGGCCGACAACTCACATAAGGGACGCGTTGTTGTGCTCGGGTGGGGTCAGTTGCCAGGTGTTGATGACGGCAGTAAGTTTGCCCCCGTTTGCAGACTTCAGAGCATCGGCATGGTGCTAGCGATAGCGGCGACATCATCATCCTAACCCTGTACGTCGACGATACTGCTTGGAAGATACCTGACCGTATTCAGGCGGATCAAGCAGAAGCTGATGAGCCGTTTCTCAATGACGGGCTCTGGGCGACGTGTCGCTCGTGCTCGGGATGGGCGTCACCCGTGATCGTGAGAAGGGGACGGTGACAATTACCCGAAGTCCATGCTAGAGCGGTACGGCATGGCAAGTTACAATCCTGCGTACACACCCGGTGTGGGAAAAGAGCTTTCACTGGACCAACCGGACGAGAAGCTTTTAAACAAGGAGGAGACACAGTGTTTCCAGGTCATCACGGGCAGTGTAATGTACCTCGGACAGGTGACCCGCTATGACATTTTGTACGCCGTCAACCAATTGACGAGGGCGATGTCCAAACCATCCAAAGCTCACATGGCGGCGGCAAAACACCTACTTCGCTACCTGGCCGGGACGGCGGATTTCTTCATCACACACAAGCGAGAGGGTTTCAAGTTGGCGGCTTTTTCCGACGCAAACTGGGGCAGCAATCCGGATAACGGCAAGTCGATGTCTTCATACGTCGTCTTCCTTTAAAATGCCCCTGTGAGTATTAAGGTGGGGATGCAAGGGTTGACGGCGCAGTCCACTATGGAGGCAGAGTTCGTGGCCGCAGCGCTAGCGAGGAAATAGGCTGTGTTCTGTTCAAACGTGATGAAGGAGTTGGGATTCGGCACGCGCTTCGACTGCGTACCGCTGGCACATCGACAACGCCTCGGCTCTGCACGTGGCCGGGAACCGAACCTACTGCTTGCGAGTCAAGCACGTGGCTCGGCGGTATTTTTTCATCCAGGAGCTGGTCAAGGAGGGAATAATCTCCATCCACTACGTGAAGACGGAGGACCAACTTGCTGACATCGGCACCAAGTATGTCAGCAAGCACAGGCACCGCTACCTCCTCAAGCTGGCCAACGAGTTCAAGGTTTGAAGTAGATACATCTGATTTTATTCTTATTCGTATTCTATTGTTTATTGTTTGTTGTTCTTATTACGTTCGCGCGAACGGGGGAGTTGTTCGGGAGTCAGTGTTGCACATGGTATACTTTAAACATTCTGCTTGCCTTTTGAAAGGCAGTTACCACAACGAGTGGCTTGAATGGGTATTTAATGCGTTTAGATCGATATGTTTCTTGATTAAGAGTGACTTTGATTTATACACATGCATTACATTACATTGCATTGCCAAACTCACCAGTGAAAGAAGACACCAGTTCCAACGAGGTTTTATTGCAGAAGCCATACGCTGGGTCTAACCTCACGGTGGAGGTTTTAGGTAACGAGGGAGTTGATTTGCTTCATTGCAGCTGC
Source organism: Saccharina japonica (assembly GCA_008828725.1). Classification (NCBI taxonomy): domain Eukaryota; class Phaeophyceae; order Laminariales; family Laminariaceae; genus Saccharina; species Saccharina japonica. Next base: position 211,213 of record MEHQ01000532.1, on the reverse strand, counting down.
ATTTGAGACTCGACATCCATTGAGGAGGAGTGTTAAGAAATTGATGAAAGCAGTATATTGCCATTATCAATGTCCTGTAGCGAATGTACAGCTCCATGTTAGCACTTGCTGCAGCACCACAGCAGTAGCAGGTAGCCTACAGAGTTGCTCATCAGTACGACAATGTCATCTTATACTCGTAGCGGATAGGAACACTGCGGAGTCAATGCGTATCGCATCATATTTGATGTTACGCTTGTACAGATTATAAACATGTGTTGAAGCTGATTGGATTTGGTTCCACCGCATTATTTCAGGTTGCACCGCATTTCTTTGCGTAACGTACGTACCTACTGGATATCCAAGAGTACAGAGTTCCTATTAATAGTCGGATATCCTATTCATAGCTCAGTTCTTCGTCTGTCTTCCCTGCGACTGTGGCGTGGTTTGCCTAGTACCCTTCCCTGGTTGCGACGTCTAGCTCTACCAAGCGGCTCTACTGCATTGACACAGGACGAGCGTCATCGCTGGTATCATCAAGTTTATTTATATGAAGTGGAGTGAAGCGAACCTTCTAAGGTCGTTCTTATCTCCCAAGCGTCGTTCTTATCGAGCAACTTTTTTCCAAAAATTCCAAATATTTTTTTTCGCGCAATTTTTAGGACTTCCAATTTTTCCAAAAATAATTACCAAAAATTGGAATGCGAAGCCTTCCAAAAAAATTGCCCTCTGTTAAAATTCCAAATTTCCAAATAAATCCTGTTTTTTCTTGATTTTCCTGTTTTGTTTGGGAAAAAAAATGGAATTTTTGGGAAAAAGTTGCTCGATAAGAACGACCCTCAGCGTTATCAACCTTCTCCACATTGCCCCTTGTGGGGGGAAAAAGAAACTAACACCAGGTGTCTGCTCAGTAGGTCCAACGACTGCCAGCCAACCAGCCTTTGCAGGCCTACTGCGAAGTACCATCTGGTGGTATCTTAAGCAACAAAAATTTCACAATTCAGAGATACCGATCACGCGTAGTGCTGATACCAACAATATCTATATATATCACAAATTAAACTCTCTGGAGGTAGATCTTAAGGTATAGCAATCCTATGGGATGTATGCTAAGATCAATCTTGCCGCACCAAACCTGTTGTGCTTAATTTTAGAATTGCTTACGTACGATATTCTTTTTTTGTATTTTTTTTTGTATGGCATACTAAATACCAGCCGATACTCGTAGACATCAACTATTAATAACAGTAGTATACACTCGTTTAATTGGCGATTTTATACCTTTAATTTTACGTTTGCCCTTTAGGAGCAACGGCATACTCAACGAATCCATGTCATTTTGCGACTAAGAATCAAGCCGTCGTGGCCTAATGGATAAGGCGCCTGTTTCCGACACAGGAGATTCGGGGTTCGAATCCCCGCGTCGGTACTTTTTCTTTTTCTTTAGAACGTTTTAAGTTGATTTTCACTGGGAGAGTTTATTTTTTTCAAGGTTTTCACGTTTTTTCTAAAGGTTTTCGCTTAGAATACTGTCTGATGGCAGGAAACGGGCAACCGTCAAGCAGTCAGTCAGTCAAGTGCGTCCGTCAAGGCATCTCTATCCGTCTAGACGGATTGTCCCCTATCCCCGCTAGCACAAACGTATAATGTTCTGTGTGGAAACCCCTATTACTAATCTTCTTGGTTTTGTGTGCTGCTTGCTGCGTGCCAGCACCATAGCACCACCAGGACAGCACAGCAGCAGCTTCGACCGAGGCAGACATCAGGCAGTCAGCAGTCAGTAGTCAGTTAGGGTTGTAACCCGGCTGGGCGAGAACCGGGTACCCGGCGGCGGGTACCCGGCCCGGCCGGGATCGGAACCGGACCGGTCCAAGTCTGCGACCCGCGGGTATCTGTGCCCCGGGTATCTGTGCCCCGGGTACCCGGGTACCCGGGTACCCGGGTACCCGGTCTTCGATATACGGAGCCCCTGAAAACTTGCCGCGCACAGCGCACAGCGCACAGCGCACATGCTCGCAGCTCACCGTTCACAGCTCACAGCACACCGAGAATACCCAACACACAACACACACACGATACTGATACCAGCCGCTGGCGGTCCTACTATACCATGAGCGAGGACATCGAACTAGAGTTGTACCCCGGCTGGGCGAGAACCGGGTACCCGGTGGCGGGTACCCGGCCCGGCCAGGACCGGAACCGGACCGGTCCAAGTCTGCGACCCGCCGGGTATCTGTGCCCCGGGTACCCGCATCAATATACATTATATTCTCCTCTGCAGTGTCTGTCGGTGACGGGATTTGTCGCATGAAATTCGAGCAATCGTACTCGGAGTAGGATTTTGCTGATGACGAGCGCAATAGGCAACAAGGGTATGACAGCAGTATCACAGGTTAGTATCATGTATCATATATCAACGAAAACAAAACCCGGTCTAACCTGCGTTCTTTTCACTTTGCCACAAAGTAGAGATATCCACCACCCTTGCCTTCTGTTATTTGTCAAGATTCATCGTACAGTAAGAGACAAAATCAAGTGTTCTTCTCCCACCTACCTCCTTACCACGTCATTTGAATACCTTCCCGCTTCCAGGCCGGTAAAAGCAAGCGCGGGGGGGGGTAAATACGGTATGATACCCCGGGTACCCGGGTACCCCGGTCCTCCGACCCCCCGGGTACCCGGGTACCCGGGTACCCGGGTACCCGGGTCCTTCGACCCGCCGGGTACCCGGGCCGGGCCAGTCTGAATCCCTCAAAACCGGGCCGGGTACCCGGTCCAGAATTATGAGGCCGGGGCACAACTCTATAGTCAGTACAAACAAAAGTAAAGGTTTTCTATATTATTATGGTCAAGGGGCTTTTTTCTTTTTTCCAAAAAACGAGGATTGTTATTCCCTATACCCGGGTTTTGCCGTCGAGGCACGTCCGTCAAGGGATTTGCCTTGACGCCGTCCGCCAAGGGGTAAAAGTGCCGTCTCCTGACATCTTTGGTCTGGATCTCAATTATCCTCCGCCTTTCGTTACGTATAATATTACGTACATATCGAGGGCGTCCCGATTTTTTTTTTTCGACACCTATTATAACTAATCTAAATTGGTCAGAATGGAAAAACAATCGGGAACTGGGATCGCTGCACGATTTACGTAGAACAAAACAAGTTTTTTTCTGAAATTTTCCAAAAACCAATCACTTGGTTTTTAAAGACCCTGAGCCTCGGAGGGGGGGAAGTCTTTAAAACCAAGTGATTGGTTTTTGGAAAAATTCAGAAGAAAAACTTGTTTTGCACTAAATCGTCCAGGGATCACAGCAGTGCTCCGATTGTTTTTCCATTCTGACCATTTTAGATAGGTTTTTCGTAGGTGTCGAAAAAATACTTTTCGGACGTCCCTGTGTACATAATATGGTAAATATTATGCTATGATGTACATCCTGCATGCGGACATATAAAACCCGTACGGGTAAATTTGAGCGATCGAAGGATCACGCTCAGCTTGCAAATATGAGTTTCCACGAAATCCTCGATCTGCGGCTGTTATTTTATATATTTTATAAATATATAATATTAAACTCGTATTGTATTTGTGCGTGCGACGTGTATGCATATGGTATGCAACCTCTCAGAAAGCAGAATGCCAAACCCGTCGAAAAAGGGGGAAAGTTTGGGAAGAATACAGGGAAAAAAACAGGGCTGTTCGCGAGTCAGGTCAATGCTCACGGGTCAGGTCGGGTCGGGTCAGCTGGTCGGGTCAGCTGACCCGACCCGACCCGCGATAATTTTGAGATATCGGATCATCACCCGACCCGCGAATGACCCGACCCGACCCTCGAGGTTTTAGTGTTTCGCGGGTCGGGTCGGGTCATGACCCGCTATCTCAAAATTATCGCGGGTCGGGTCGGGTCAGCTGACCCGACCAGCTGACCCGACCCGACCTGACCCGTGAGCATTGACCTGACTCGCGAACAGCCCTGTTTTTTTCTCTGTATTCTTCCCAAACTTTCCCCCTTTTTCGACGGGTTTGGCATTCTGCTTTCTGAGAGGTTGCATACCATATGCATACACGTCGCACGCACAAATATAATACGAGTTTAATAGTATATATTTATAAAATATATAAAATAACAGCCGCAGATCGAGGATTTCGTGGAAACTCATATTTGCAAGCTGAGCGTGATCCTTCGATCGCTCAAATTTACCCGTACGGGTTTTATATGTCCGCATGCAGGATGTACATCATAGCATAATATTTACCATATTATGTACACAGGGACGTCCGAAAAGTATTTTTTCGACACCTACGAAACTATCTAAAATGGTCAGAATGGAAAAACAATCGGAGCACTGCGATCCCTGGACAATTTAGCACAAAACAATTTTTCCAAAAATCAATCACTTGGTTTTAAAGACCCCCCCTCCGAGGCTCAGGGGGGGAAGGGGAGGGTTCTTTAAAACCAAGTGATTGGTTTTTGGCAAATTTCAGAAAAAAAAAGTTGTTTTCTTCTAAATCGTGCAGCAATCACAGGCAGTGCTCCGATTGTTTTTCCATTCTGACCATTTTTGACAGTTAGTTAGTTATAATAGGTGTCGAAAAAAAAAAATCGGGACGCCCTCGATATGTACGTAATATTATACGTAACGAAAGGCGGATGATAATTGAGATCCAGACCAAAGATGTCAGGAGACGGCACTTTTACCCCTTGACGGACGGCGTCAAGGCAAATCCCTTGACGGACGTGCCTCGACGGCAAAACCCGGGTATAGGGAATAACAATCCTCGTTTTTTGGAAAAAAGAAAAAAGCCCCTTGACCATAATAATATAGAAAACCTTTACTTTTGTTTGTACTGACTACTGACTGCTGACTGCCTGATGTCTGCCTCGGTCGAAGCTGCTGCTGTGCTGTCCTGGTGGTGCTATGGTGCTGGCACGCAGCAAGCAGCACACAAAACCAAGAAGATTAGTAATAGGGGTTTCCACACAGAACATTATACGTTTGTGCTAGCGGGGATAGGGGACAATCCGTCTAGACGGATAGAGATGCCTTGACGGACGCACTTGACTGACTGACTGCTTGACGGTTGCCCGTTTCCTGCCATCAGACAGTATTCTAAGCGAAAACCTTTAGAAAAAACGTGAAAACCTTGAAAAAAATAAACTCCCTCAGTGAAAATCAACTTAAAACGTTCTAAAGAAAAAGAAAAAGTACCGACGCGGGGATTCGAACCCCGAATCTCCTGTGTCGGAAACAGGCGCCTTATCCATTAGGCCACGACGGCTTGATTCTTAGTCGCAAAATGACATGGAACCGTTGAGTATGCCGTTGCTCCTAAAGGGCAAACGTAAAATTAAAGGTAGAAAATCGCCAATTAAACGAGTGTATACTGCTGTTATTAATAGTTGTTGTCTACGAGTATCGGCTGGTATTTAGTATGCCATACAAAAAAAAATACAAAAAAATAATATCGTAAGCAATTCTAAAATTAAGCACAACAGGTTGATGGCATTATTAAGATAAAAATAATAATAACTAAAAATCAGGAGTAATTGTGTTTTTGTTGTTGGTCATCAGCACTACGCGTGATCGTATCTCTGAATTGTGAAAATCTTTTGTTGTTAAAGATACCACCAGATGGTACTTCGCAGTAGGCTGCAAAGGCTGGTGCTGGCAGTCGTTGGACTGACTGAGCAGACACGCTGTGTCAAGGATGTGAGAAGTTGATAACGCTTAGGGTCGTTGTTATCGAGCGACTTTTCCCCAAAAATTCCATTTTTTTTCCCAATCAAAAACAGGAAAATCAGGAAAAAAACGGATTTATTTGGAAAGTTTGGAATGTTTACAGAGGGCAAAATATTTGAAAGGCTTCGCGTTCCAATCTTTGGAAGTTATTTTTGGAAAATATAGAAATCTAAAGAATTGCGCGAAAACAAATATTGGAATTGTTTTTTAAAAGTCGCTCGATAAGAACGACCCTTGGGAGATAAGAACGACCCTTGGAAGGTTCGCTTCACTTCACTTCATCTAAATTAGCTTGATGATACCAGCGATGACGCTCGTCCTGTGTCAATGCAGTAGAGCCGCTTGGTAGAGCTAGACGTCGCAACCAGGGAAGGGTACTAGGCAAACCACGCCACAGTCGCAGGGAAGACAGACGAAGAACTGAGCTATGAATAGGATATCCGACTATTAATAGGAACTCTGTACTCTTGGATATCCAGTAGGTACGTACGTTACGCAAAGAAATGCGGTGCAACCTGAAATAATGCGGTGGAACCAAATCCAATCAGCTTCAACACATGTATAGAATCTGTACAAGCGTAACATCAAATATGATGCGATACGCATTGACTCCGCAGTGTTCCTATCCGCTACGAGTATAAGATGACATTGTCGTACTGATGAGCAACTCTGTAGGCTACCTGCTACTGCTGTGGTGCTGCAACAAGTGCTAACATGGAGCTGTACATTCGCTACAGAACATTGATGATGGCAATATACTGCTTTCATCAATTTCTTAACACTCCTCCTCAATGGATGTCGAGTCTCAAATACAGCTGCAATGAAGCAAATCAACTCCCTCGTTACCTAAAACCTCCACCGTGAGGTTAGACCCAGCGTATGGCTTCTGCAATAAAACCTCGTTGGAACTGGTGTCTTCTTTCACTGGTGAGTTTGGCAATGCAATGGAATGTAATGCATGTGTATAAATCAAAGTCACTCTTAATCAAGAAACATATCGATCTAAACGCATTAAATACCCATTCAAGCCACTCGTTGTGGCAACTGCCTTTCAAAAGGCAAACAGAAGGTTTAAAGTACACCATGTGCAACACTGACCCCCGAACAACTCCCCCATTCACGCAACGTATTAAGAATAACAAACAATAAACAATAGAATACGAATGAGAATAAAACCAGATGTATCTACTTCAAACCTTGAACTCGTTGACCAGCTTGAGGAGGTAGCGGTGCCTGTGCTTGCTGAAATACTTGGTGCCGACGTCAGCAAGTTGGTCCTCCGTCTTCACGTAGTGGATGGAGATTATTCCCTCCTTGACCAGCTCCTGGATGAAAAAATACCGCAGAGCCACGTGCTTGACTCGCGAGCAGTAGGTTCGGTTCCCGGCCACGTGCAGAGCCAAGGCGTTGTCGATGTGCCAGCGGTACGCAGTCGAAGCGCGTGCCGAATCCCAACTCCTTCGTCATGTTTGAACAGAACACAGCTTCTTTCCTCGCCAGCGCTGCGGCCACGAACTCTGCCTCCATAGTGGACTGCGCCGTCAACCCTTGCATCCCCACCTTAATACTCACAGGGGCATTTGAAAGGAAGACAACGTATGAAGACATCGACTTGCCGTTATCCGGGTTGCTGCCCCAGTTTTCGTCGGAAAAAGCCGCCAACTTGAAACCCTCTCGTTTGTGTGTGATGGAGAAATCCGCCGTCCCGGCCAGGTAGCGAAGTAGGTGTTTTGCCGCCGCCATGTGAGCTTTGGACGGTTTGGACATCGCCCTCGTCAATTGGTTGACGGCGTACAAAATGTCATGGCGGGTCACCTGTCCAAGGTACATTACACTGCCCATGATGACCTGGAAACACTGTTTCTCCTCCTTGTTGAAAAGCTTCTCGTCCGGTTGGTCCAGTGAAAGCTCTTTTCCCACACCGGGTGTGTACGCAGGATTGTAACTTGCCATGCCGTACCGCTCTAGCATGGACTTGGGGTAATTGTCACCGTCCCCTTCTCACGATCACGGGTGACGCCCATCCCGAGCACGAGCGACACGTCTCCCATGTCCGTCATTGAGAAACAGCTCATCAGCTTCTGCTTGATCGGCCTGAGTACGGTCAGGTATCTTCCAAGCAGTATCGTCGACGTACAGGGTTAGGATGATGATGTCGCCGCTATCGCTAGCACCATGCCGATGCTCTGAAGTCTGCAAACGGGGGCAAACGTACTGCCGCCATCAACACCAGGCAACTGACCCCACCCGAGTACAACAACGCGTCCCTTATGTGAGTTGTCGGCCTTGACTTTATAGACCCATTGACTGCCGAAAATCTTGTGTTCTGTGGGGACAGCAGTCATCGACACGAGGGTGTAGACGTTGTTCGTTTTGTGACTTGCCACTTCCTTGTCCGAGGCCGCCTTCCACTGCGCCTTGGCTGGTAGAGTCATGGCTTCTTTGAAAGTGTTTGGGACGATTTCCGAAACCTCCCCCGCCGAACAGTTTCGAACGTTGGTCGCGGCATAGGCGTACTCCACGGCTGAGTCTTCTGCGTATGTCTCGTGCGCAATATCTGGCAGGATAATCTTGGTGTAGAGCTTCAGTCCTCGAAGCTCAGATGGTGCGGACCTGGTGACAGTTGTTGCTAGATGGGCAGAATTTGAACGGCTGTTGGTGTTACGCTTCACAAAGGATTTTGCTGCAGTACCAGCACGCGTAACCGCAGGCGTCACCTCCAGCCGCGAATGTCCCCTCTGTTGTAGCGGCGATGGTGCAGCCGGCGATGACTCCAGGGAGGCTCCATCAGGTGATACTGGCTGCTCCAGCTGTTCGAAAACGCCCTCCTACGGAGCTCCCTCTGGCGATGCTCCACATTGTACACTGCCTCCTTCGAGGACGCTCTCCAGCGACGTCCCCCCGGACACAAAACCCTCGTACGGTGATATTATGGCTCTTCTGTCCAGTATGTCCCTCCGGTGATGTCGTTGATTCGGTCCAAGAGTTCGGCCACCGGTGGGTTCACTGAGAGCCCACCTGCGACGATGTGGTCTGCAGAAGAACTGGTAAGGGGCCCCAACACTGCAGTGCAATCGCGAAGATCCCGCAGAAAATCGTCGTCTGTGGTGTAATTGTGGGCATCTATCCCGTTGCTCGACGGAGGAAACTGCATATGGGCTACATCCGATGGTGGCGGAAGGAGTCGTGATGGCGTCTCGATGAAAGTGACGTTTCTTCTCTCCATGATGCGCCTGGTGACTGAATTATAGACGCGATAACTCTTGCTGTTGTTGCTGTATCCCACTAGTCGTTCTTCCACTGCCTTGAGCTCTAGTTTTTTAGTGTGCGTCTCGATGTGGACGAAGGTCCTGGAACCGATGGCTCGAAGAAGCCGAAGATCCGGCTCTAGTCCGTGCAGTAGCTTGTACGGCGACTGCATTACAATCGCGGAGTGCGGCGCCCTGTTTCCCAGCAATGCCGCCGTGAACATCAATTATCCCCAGATAATGTTTGGCAGTCCGCTGTCAGCGATCAGGCACCGCACCATAGGTGCGAGAGTTCTTCCAACACGCTCGGGTATACCGATTTGCTGCGGCGTGTAGGTGCTGGCGAATTCTAGCGATACCCCCGTCTGGAGACAGTAGTTCTGGAACTCCTTACCGGTGAACTCGCCCCCTTTGTCAGCCCTTAAACGCTCCACACGGAAACCACTGGGGATCACCACAGACAGCACGAACATCTGAAACGAGCTGAGAGCGTCATTAGGACTTCATCAGGTAGGTCTCCGTCCACTTGGTGTACTCGTCGGAGATATTGGTGACGTACTTGTAACCTCCAAGTGCCCCTGGCGCTAAAGCCCCCATCAGGCCTACGAAAATCAGCTGGAAAGGGAGCTTGGCTTTATGATCAGCCGTCTTCGGGTGAGCCAGCTGATGACTCTTTCCGACCACACACACGTCGCAGTCTGGAACAGTCCCGTCGAAGCTCACCCCGTTGTTGTCCAGGTTCTTAAGGAGATCCAGACTCTTGCGATTGAGATGCCCTAGTCTCCGATGCCACAAGTTGGCGCTAGCCGTAGCTTGCCTTGCCAGCCCCGGCCTGTCGATCTCGTCCTTGAGGTCAAGCGAAACAGAGTAGAGGTCGTACCCCAGCTCTTGAAGGGGAAGTGTTAAGGTATCTGCCTCCAGCCTTGGGGTGGTCCTGTCAAAAGTTGATGCGACACCGCTTCGCGCCGCTTGTGTTACCGAGAACAGGTTACGCCCTAGGCCGGGAACAGACATGAAAGTTGGACTAAGCGCCGTACTCCTTTGTCGTCGATTACGTAACCCCGGAGAAGCCCCTGCGCTGTACCAATCAATTCTCCCCCCCCGGTGGTTGAGATTATGTTCGGCATATCCAAGGCCTTGAAGTTCTCCAACCTATCACGCAGTCTGGAGATGATAGAATCATCGAAATAGTGTCCGGACGTGCCACTGTCCACCAGCACATTCACGGACGTGTTGCTGCAGTGGGCTTGCCGCCCCGCAGTAGGACCAGCCGTGAGAGCCGATCCTTTCTCCGTGCGGGTGATTCCCTTATACATTTCGAGCTGCGCATTGGTGTTCGTTGAGATCATGCGGGCATAAAGGGAGTCACCGAATAAGAGCCACAGATAGTGAAATATGGCCACCATCACTAGAGCACGGGTGATCGCAATCAAAACCCCGACGATGCGGCCTCGAAGCTGCAGTTTCTGGACTGGTCCTTCCTCAATCATGAAGGCCGATCCAGTAATCTCTTCTCCGCTGATACCGCCGAAAGACCCAAACAGCCCGCTGGTGTCAACTGATTCATTCGTTGGCCCGAAAGGCCAAAAAACTACCTCCTCCTTCGGCGCTTCCACCGCGGAAAATGAGACAGGGTGGTTGGGGTCATTAGAAGCGACATCATTTGCGCTCCCGTTGTTTGCACTGTTGGTGCGTTGCTGATGCTGCATAAGGCAATCTGCGTCGCTGTGTTGTGGACTTATGGAAAGAACACCACGCCCCCTCTCCTCCCGTTTCCGGGTGCTTCTTTTGCATGGCGAGGCGTGTGCTGTGGTCGCTGAATTTGTTGGCCCCATTTATTTGGTCCACGCCGGTGCTCCTTGTCTTTCAGGACGGCGCAGTCTTGTATGGTGTATCTGACTCCTTTGCAGTAGGTGCACTGCACGTCCCTACCGTGGGGTCCTGCCACCTGCATGGCGATGCCGCGACCTGCGACCGGCTTGACGCTGGAAGGGCGCGATAGGTTGCCGACCTACATGGTGTGTACCATGTGTCGGATGTCGTCCAAGCCAAAATCTCGCCTCTCGTAGCTGGCGGTTAGTACTCTCTCGTATTCAATGTGAAGAGCACCTAAAATAATATCCTCGTACCTCTCGTCGTGAAGCGTCTGGCCCATTTCCTGGAGTAGGCCACGGCATTCGTCTAGAACGAAGAAGTCGTCAGAATCTTGCCCGCCTCGCACTATGCCATAAAACTACAGTTTCTGCATTGAATCGCCGCCATTGTTAGTCCCTCTCAGACAAAGGTTCGTGAAGATATTCGATACTACAGGTAGTGTCTAAAACAACAAGTGGCATTTATGATGCGGTGCCGTGGGTGTATCTACTGGTTTTGGTCGTATTGTGCTAGCACAGACAGTCCTATTTTTAAACGCAGAATAAACGGCGTCGATACAAAACTGCGAACAATTTCCCGGCAATCAGGTCGATCAAGGCCTATACCAATTTCCAAATGTTCTGTGTCGGCCATCTTACCTCGACTATAAACACATCGCGAGTACGTCCGACGTCGATTTCAACCGTCCAGGGTCTGATTCGAAAACATGGCGTCGACATTGGCCGCGGGGGGGTTATTTCGGCGTTTACCTTGAACCAGCCTGTAACCATTTCGCTACCTCCGTCACGGAATGGAGACAGCTATTATGCCGTGCAGCTTGAACCAATCCGGACCAATGTTGAACACTCTGTGTCGGAAACACACCTTGCCCAATAAACAAAACCATACGTTTGTTCGAAATCGAACGCAAACGTTTAATGTCTCACTCGAATAAATGGCGCGGATTTGGACGCGGGGGGTTCTCCTGGCGTTCAGTTTGAACCAGCCTGTGCCCAATTAAACTGCCTTATGTCGAAAACAGACGCATTATCCAACAAACAAATCTGTGGGTTCTTCGAAAATTCGTCTCCAAAATGTCAAGGTCTGACTCGGATATTATGGCGTCGACTTTGGAATGGGGGAAACTAGGGCGTATAACTTGAACAAGCGTGTACCCATTTTCAGTATTATCTGTCGGAAACAAACACCTTATCACACAATACAAACACGCGAGTTTGTGCGAAACCCTTCGCACACTTCAAACAAAGCGTCAAGGTCGAACTCCATCTATCGGCGTCACCTTTGGAAGCGGCCAGGAATGACCTTAGCATGTGTTTTCTCCTACGATCGCCAACGATTGAAACCCGTACATACATACCACGACGGGTATCAATAGCTGACACACACGCCAGGGGGCCTGGTCCAGCTCCCGGCTTCTCGGGTGCCCTGTGCGCTCAGCTACCAGACACACTGGTGTCTGGCATGGGGGTGTGCTGATTACTCTTTCAGTCGTTTGCCCCTAACCCAGCAACAAACAAATCGCACGTACACACGTAGAGTACATAGTGGACGTTTACATGTGCTCTGCTACGGAGCCGTTGGCGCTTAGAATACCCAAGAGCATCGCCGCCGAGGGGGCACACTCGCCGGCTATCCTGCCCCCGGAAAAAACAGATCGCCTCTCTGCCATTACCGACGGTCTCCCTTTCACAAGCCCCGGGATAGCCGAGCACGACGGCAAGAGCGGATCCGGCAGGAACGCCCCACCACCACCAACACTGCCACTACCGACACCACCACCACCGTGTCGCCTCTCCGAACCCCCATCGCCCGGACCCGGTCCGCCCCCTGCCTGCGTTCCAGCTCCCGGTGTCGCTCGCAGCCCCTCCCCTACCACCGTTTCAGTGATACCGCCTCTCCCCCCAACCCGTCCGCCTCGAACAGCCGCAAACCCGTCCTCCTTCCAACCCCGTCGCCGCGGTATCTCCGCATCCAGTCTATCGCCGGGCCGAAAACCTTCCCGTCGGACACCCGCAGTGGTACCCGCGGTGCCTGCGCGGGATGACGCTCGAGATGCGCGGCGGTGGGACGGGGGCACGGATACGCCACCCAGGTGCTGTCCTTGGCCCTGTGCGGCGGCGGGAGTGGCGGCCGCGGCGGCGGCAGTGGCTGTAGCGGTGGTGTTGGCCGTGTCGAGTGTTTGCAGCAGCAGCAGCCACACACCATCGCCGTCCAGGTAGGCCAGCTTCTCGAAGAGCAACTCGGCCGAGCGTCGGATGTCTGGGTCTCCCGCGGAAGAGAGGCAAGGGAGGGCCACGACGGCCACCTGAAGCGCAAGCGAGCGCGAGCACATGTGTGACCGCAACATCGACGAAAAACGAAGAGCGAATAATCGACGGGGGCGGACACGGAGGAGGGGCCGCGGAAGCGGGTTGGATTGGGGTTTAGCTCTGAGGGTGGGTGGAGGGGATGGGGGGGGTACTCATTGTTATGCATGGCATCAGTTGTATGCCATTTAACCCTCGCTCCCCTACAATTGCCCGGGACGGAGCACGTCGAGTTTTGACCGACCAGGAACACATTGTGTGCGCCAAGTGCGAAGCGCCGTGAAGTGTTCGGCGAGTCGCGTGAAGAGTGAGCTGCATCCTACTAAGAGCGGGGGGGGAGGGGGGGCGTCAACTGGGAACCGAGCCGGTTGGCATCGGACACGGGAACGTGTTGATCAGTGCATGCCGGCGAAGAAATTGACTGTTGTTGCAGCGCTGAATAAAAATGTTACCGGACGGCTCGGTTTCGTGTGAGGGGCGTTGCTCTGAACGGGCAGCGAGAAGGACATGCTGCAAAACTTGCAGAATTCCTAGAGTAGGGAACTTCATCACGGAACTGTAGCACTCCAGGTGCAGTAAGTTGCTGTACTATTAATAGTGCTACGCGTACAGTCTACATTATTGTCGTAAGCAACTGTACGTAGCCACCGGGCGAGCACGAAGAGCATGAAAAAAACTCTACTTTGCATTGCAAGGAACGACAGGTTCGTGGGGTGCGTTTTAAACTTGATTTTAGTATGTACCTGTTTTTGGCCCCGAACGGACCAGGTGTACCTGTTTTTGGCCGCTGCCCTAATTTTTTTTAGTAAAACAGCTGTGAGATCGTGGATTTCGTCGAAACTCATCTTTGCCGTAGCTGAGTGTAATATGTATTGTGTGTAGCTGCTGTAAAGTGAATCTGTTCGTGCGCACATCTTGGCTTCTGTACCGAATTGCCGTTCATCACTGAGACACCAAATAACTACGTACGTACAGCTATGGGCTAAGACCCTCCAAAAAATGGAGAGGGTCATAGCCCATAGCGTACAGCAGCAGTGTGTGTGTTCTTCACATTAAACCTTCCTTTCTACCCGTCGACATCCAGCACACCCAGTGTCCGTGCCGATTCTTCATCCTAAAAAGGTACCAGTTCTGTGGTCACAAAACTACGACACAGAGATACTACACTCAGTGCAGTAAGCAGAGCAGACAATGCAACGCCATATACGACAGGCAAGACCTACCCTGCTAGCAATCCAGGTGCATGCAAGAGAAAAAAAGAGAAAAAAGAAAAAAGCGAAAAGTACATCCCTACAAATTACACACGAAAATTAACCCCAACACTACCACCACCACCACCACCACCACCACCACCACCACCACCACCACCACCACCGCCGCCAACGATTCCAGGAAACCCCGATGAAAACGCGGAGGACGACGTGACCGAGGCAGACTCCCTGCCGCTCCCACCACCGTGGCTGTTGTTGCTTTTGCCGCGATTGCCGATGACAGCGCCGTCGATCGAGCGGGCACCACCGGCGGTAGGGATGAGGAGGCCACCGACAAGGGGGGAGGAGGGGAAGGAGGACGGCGAGCTCGCTGCTGACGACGATTGAGGCCGGCTGCCGGCACCACGAGTGATGAAGCCGTTAACCGTACTACGAGGGCCTGTTTTTTTTCTCCTGTCCGACGTGGAGAAGGAGGCGTACTGGAGCAGGAGAAGCTGCGTCACGGCGACGGAACAAAGACAGAGCAGAAGCCGTTGCGGGGACCGTGGGGTAGTGGGTTCGGTGAGGAAAAACGTGGCCCCGAGAAGATAAACGAGAAGAGAAGAAAAAACAAAATTGTGCGGGACGTACGTAGACAGTGCTTCGTGCGGTGCCAGGGGCTTGCTGCGGCTGCCGAAAAGGTGTGTAACATTAACGTAACCTTTAGCGTATTAGTACTACTGCATGCATGACTCGCTTTATTTCGTTTTTCTTCTTCCAACGGGACGCTGAGAAGCTGGATTGTGGCCACGGGCTAGATCCAAGGAGAAAGAACTACCGCGAGAACGCTAGTATCACCACCGTCATCATCACAGACGTCAACAGCATCATAATCAATGCAATCGTCATCACCACCAGTATCCTCCTCATCCACCATCCATCATCATCGTCATAAACAAGAACGAAACACCAACAAGAACATCCACAACTACACCTACAGAACTAACAACAACCTGCACGCCCTTTTTGGCCGGCATCGAATTACAGCGGTGACTCGACCACCCCCGCTAACGCCCACAAAACAAACATGAACGAGCTGAAAACCATTCTGAACACAAAAATACACACGGAACGAAATCCCCAAGAGAAAGGAGGATCGGGCCGACAAATTAACAAAACATGAGCAACTCGATAATCAATGCTGGAGCTCTCAAACACGTGAGCGGGCTGACAAAAAAGTGAATGGGTTGACCATAACAAAATTATTCACGACACGAAAGAACAACAAGAAACAAAACGAACCAAGACAAAACAAAAAACCAGCAAACATCAAGACACGACAAGAAACATCAAGACAGGACAAAAACAAGACAGGTGGACACAAGAAAAAAAAAAAAAAAAAAGGCCGGACGAGACATGGCAAGACATTGAAAGACAAAGAAAAACACACAAAACACAACACAACACAACACAACACAACACAACACAGCGCTGACAAAACAAAACCAAACACAACAACAAAAAACCCCCATCACCCTCACACCGAGATGCTCGTCATACCTCAATCGGAACTTGCAACAACAAAAACGAAGAATGAAACCCCTAAAAGGCGCACAGAAAACCCACCCCTCTTTTACCTTTAGCAGCGGCCAGAGGTCCTCTGCCACCTTGGACGACAAAAAATCGCCGCAAACCTCTACGAGGGCGTCGACGGTGTCAAGCGCGTGCAGCAACACCGCTCTCCTCGCCGACAAGGAGTCCACCAACCCATCCACGTCGCCTAGGGTGGGGTTGGGCGGTGAGGGTAAAAGTGGGGTTGGGGGGAAGCATGGGGTAGAGGTCGGGGTTGGGGATGGATGTGAGGGGGTGGGGCTGTGGGGAGCGGAGGAGCGGGGGGAGACTGATTGGTAGAGTGCACAAATCATAAGCGCTAGATAGTTGGTAGGTCAGTCGTCGGGCATGAGTGATTCGTGATTCGTGATTCGTCGGGGGGTCCTTTTATTTTTGCCGCGAGAGTCCAGGGTCGCACTGTCCGCGCACGATATGTTTTGTTTTTTTTATCCATCTCTTGCACTTTCCAGCCCTGATGGCGCCAGCGTTACTATGCGCCCGGCCGCCCTTTGAACGCCACACCGTGCTAATAAGCGAGCTGGTTGCGCTGCCCCGCTCCCCTCCGGTATCAATAGCGGTCTTGGGCTTTTATCGTGCAAGTGGTTTGAAAAAAGCAAGGCAAAACAAGAATAACAGGTACAGTACAACATAAGCTGAACGATACTAGGTACAAATAGTACCCAGTCTTACGAAAACAACAGTTGGCGTCCAGTGAACGAACGGGCTGTTTGAATACATACACCATCAAGCGTTAGGGAAGACGGTGCATACGTCTTTGACAAATATTTTGACATTCGATATTTGAGATAAACTACATACCTTCGTAACTACATAGTCCTTCGTGGTTCACATGTCTCTGAACATGATATTTACTGTTTCATTCGGCCGGTTTCGAAGTATCTTTGAAGCAATACCTCACAGATGCTCCGAGTAAACTCGATACTCCGAGTATACTCGGAGCATCGAGTATTTTTCGTACTCCGAGTACTGAGAGTATTAGAGTACTGGTGGCCTAAATACTCGGAGTACTTGGATTATGAGCGGTACTGAAGGCCCAAATACTCCGAGTACTGGGAGAATGAGCAGTACATATACTCGAGTACAAACAGTACTCGGAGTAAAAACATATAAATTACTCGGAGTACTCCGAGTATCGAGAGTATTGAACACCGAAATACTGCGAGTACCCAAAGTACCTGAAGCGTTTTTTCTCTAAAATACTCTAATTAATTATACTTCCAGGTAATGGGAGCATCTGTGGATTATGAAATGCTATAAACGCCAGTCACATGCTCCCAGAACCTGGGAGGAATGGCGGCCGAGTCTTTAAAATGATGCGAATATGCTTTTAACGTACTTCACACTCGGACTATATACTCCGAGTGAGTACATTTCGTACTCCGAGTACTTGAGAGCATTAGAGCACTGGCGGCCTTAATACTCGGAGTACTTGGAGTATGAGCAGTACCGAAGCCCCAAATACCCGGAGTACAAGGAGTACCCGCAGAATCGGACCCCGAAATACTCCGAGTACAAGCAGTATCGAGAGTGTTCATATCCGAAATACTCCGAGTACGAGCAGTATCCCGGAGTATCGAACCCCGAAATACTCCGAGTACACGAAGTACCTGAAGTATTTATCTCCAGTACTCTTTATTTTACTCCAAGGTACTCGGAGCATCTGTGCAATAATTTGAAAAAACGCATTTTCGTTTGCCATATGCATTATCGTACTGCTAAACAACGGCACTTACCAGGGGGCACCCCTGAAAATGGTGGAGGCGGTGGCGGTGAGGGAAGCGGGGTCAGGTGCTGCCGGAAGCTGGCCATCAGCGGCCGCCAGGCCCGGTGCACGTGGGGCAGGAGGGCTGAAGGCAAGGTTGACAGCCAACCAAACAAAAACGAGACGAGAAACAAAATAGGCGTATTTTAGAACATGCTCTGGTGGATTCAAATAACAGATTAATGGGCGATGGGGGGATTCCCACACTTCCCACACTACCTGGGGAATTTCTCCCTTGGGGTAGCTATCTATACCACAGCTGATACTCTAGCCGGAGGATCGGAGCCGGTCGAAAATGCTCAAACTACGGTATGCCACAGCAGTGCCGTGATGATCTACAGCCGGGGTTAAGTCGACACGACACAGATGGGTGTGGAGGTGTGAGGTTACCTGCAACCTCGGTCCGGAGCGAAAAACGTGGTGAGATGAACCCCTGCACCCCGAAAAAGACAATGCGGTTGAGACTGAACGACAAGCGCGCAACAACGTACCAGGTATCAAAAACAGCACCAGCAGCAGCAGCAGCAGCAGCAGCCACCGCTACCGACAACAATAAAACCCACCAACACTACAACCACCGGTAGCACCAGCACCACCCACGACACCAACGTCAACACCACCACCAACAACACCACCAACCAAACCACCAACACCAACACCAACACCAACACCATCACCACATCATACAGCACGGCCACCGCCACAGCGACATACTGTCCATGCCTCACCAGCATCTGCCCCGGCCGAGGCAAGCTTCATGACGCAATCCCGCATGCACGCTAGCGCCAGGGCCTGCGTCTCCAAGGACGGCGTCGCCAAAAAGTGGCAGCTGCGCGACAGGACCTCCGCCAAAGTTTTCACCTACCGTACACGAAAACCGTGAGTATCACACCCGGGGCGTTGAATATACCGGGGAGGGGAGAAAAGTAACTGTGACTCGTTGAGAGGTAGGTTTGAGAAGTGTGGCCTTGTGCTCGGAAAGGTACCAGTATATGACTCCGCTCAGCTTCGGGGGAAAAATATTGTTATTTTACAAACTTATTACAAACACGTGAGCTGTGATTTCGATCGATTGCGTGGTTGGTACTCAACTTCGCAACCTGCGTAGATACGGCTCCCTTCTGCGGAGACGTATAATACTGATATACGTTGTTGTTGCTGCTGTCGTTGTTGTATTTGTATTTGTTGGTATTGAGGTTATCGCAGGCTAGGGATAGGGATAGTTTACGCTATAGTGGGCGTGGATAGCGGCATGGGCGCGGGAACAGTGACATCGGTGGTGGAGGTTGGTCTTCCATTTTAAAAATGTGACACGCAGTGCGGCCAGCAAAGCACAGGCAGGGCTAACCACCGAACGCGCCCACCGCGGTCGATAAAAACGGTGAAAACATAAGTATACTAACAAAACAAAAAAGCTATCATAGAGGGTGCTCAGGTATCGTGAAACAAAACATCGACTGCCCACAGAGTTGCGAAAATGGTAAAACAGCAATTGAGACAAGGCCGCAGGCGGGGTCAAACGCCAACTGCGCCCACAGCAGTAGCATTATTGCCTGAAAAAGAATTGCAGTATAACGACTCCACACACACAATAAACGTTCAGCAAAGGGAGCTACCGTACAGCTATTACGGGGGACCATAGTAAATACAGTAGGACCTGCGGTACACACTAGAACCTATATATTTCCCCATATTTACCAACAATAGTTGGTCCTATTTACTACCAGGTACGATCCCCCGTAACAAACTCTAACTTTATCAACGTTAATAGTTTTTATCGCCTCCAACCACACGCAGTGATCCACAGTAACATGCTGCACCGCCGCGCGAAAAAAAAACCCCAATAAAAACCGCGCAAGAAGCAAGCTCGCAACGGATACTGACTGCTGCAAGGCACCTCGCACCTCCGCCGATTCGGCCATTTTCCTGCCCTCCGAGTCAGGCTCCGGCAGTGCCCCCTCCCCTTCCTCACCGCCCACGCCCTCTTCGCTTTCTTCTTCCCGCATTTCCTTGAAAGGGTCTTCGGGATCGCCTTCCTCGAAGTCGAAACCCATGGCCTGCGGCGCACGCGTACGCAGCAGCAGTGTACCAGTGTCGCGGGTGTGAGAGGTAAAGTACGTCACCGTGCTTTGAGTGCTAACCAACCATGCCGACCAATAGCTTCGTCTTTTTCACCAACAAGAGCTCATCGCGACAATGCCCGCTTCTCAACTATACCAGCCGGGTCGAGAACACACGACGATACTGGGACCTTCAGCGGCATACCCAAAGCCCCGACCGTTTACATACGATCAGGTAGGAAGTGCAGGAGAATCCCGATCGGTCCTTTGGAAAGGAAAAGGTTCATGCCATGGTTGGGGCCATCAAACGTTGACTAGGGCTGTCAGACTTGATGTGAACAGTGTGAGGGTTATTGCTATGGTTGAACTTAGGGTTAACGCCTACCGGTAGCTGTTTAACCCTGCTCGAACGCACCCCAGGCTTTTATGGATGAACTACTTGAAATTCGAGTGGAACACTTTTTCTGCAGCGGCTAAACGTATATGGTACGAAGTACAAGAGTCCCTTTCGGGATAGTGTGTGTGTGTTCGTCCCATTTATTCTGGGCGCCTACACCTTTCGGTATGCTGACGCACCAGCCGGGGTCACACAGAAGGAGGGTAAACACAGGAGTGTTATTTTTATTTTTATTTTTTTATGCTCCACCTTTTCTTCTGCGGTGCTTGCCTTATTTTTTATCGCGAGAAGGGTTCAGCCGTCCCATTCCCTCGTCGACATTTCATCGAATATGGTTTACTCACGAATAAAGTATCGCTTTCCACTGCCAAATTGCGAAAATTTCACTCCGGAGAGGTCCGAACCCGCGACTTGGCCGTCAGAAGGTGTACGGGGTTACCAACTGACCCACTGGGGCGAACAGCCTGGCTATAGCCTTGAAATCCCGGGGGGAGGGGGCGGTGTCGCAAGCTAAAAAAGAAGGGAGAACACAGCAGGCGTTCGTTCCTCGTACCAGATAGGTACTCGTACCAGATACGTACCCGTACGTAATCACCGGGCAAGAGCGAAGAGCATCAAAAAGCCCTCGAAAGCTCAAAAACAAAGATGTTGCCACCGAGAGCAAGTAACCGTCGGGCAAGCAAGTAACACCGACCAGCCCGAACGAGTTTATAGCTACAGTACTTCTTATGCTCGTATCGCTTTTGGGGGTGAGAAAAATCGACCAAAACTAGTGAGAGGTGCCGCCTGAACGAAAAACGTATAATCTGAGAGGTCAGCAGCATGGTAAGTAGTAACACGATGAACGCGCGCTTCGTACCTTTCCGTGGACTGTGTTTTTTTCGGAAAGCGCTTGGTGCTAGCAATGTCTGCCTGGTCGGTGAAAACCCGAAATGCTCCGTCCCGGCATTGTAGGGGCGCGACGGTCTATGGTCATACGACTACGGCCATGCATGAAAATGAAGTACAACTCCCCCCCTCCCCCCCCCAACTCAGCAGCCTGCGCTTTTCGTCGTGAGGCAGATGTGTATACTGCAATCGTCAACTTAGTTCGTCAAATGTTCCCTCTCTCCAACACCCCTAGAACCTCTATTATGGCTAACAAACTCACTCACCCACGGTGCTTGCAGTGCAATTGCTTGAAATCAGTGCAGGGCCATTATTATAGTATCAGAGTAGAAGGGCTAACGCTGAGTGTTAAGTTTAACGCTTCAATGGTGCCGAAGCACAGCAATCAGTAGTCCACCGTGCGCGACAGCAACTTGAAAAAAGAAATTTACGCGCGGTACGATGATGGTAGCACCTAATATTTTCCCGAGTCTCCTCACTTAAATATTATTTTGGAGCCCGAGTTATCACCACGGGCGGTAAACAATACATTGTGGCGACGACATGCGAGACCAACAACAGCCACGAAAACAACATAACCAACACCACCAAATAAAACATCTCTAACAACCACGCAAAAAAACAACAATACCAGCGACACTTAACAACACCACCACCAACACCACCACCGCCATCTCAACTACCAACACCACTAACACCACCACCAATACCAAAACCAACATACAATACCAGCAACAACAACATCTGCAGCAACTGCATAATACCGCTTTAGCCGCGGTGCTTCTCCTTCAATACCTTCCTGTGCTCGTTGACCGCTTGCAGCAGACCCTCCGTGCCAGCATCTCCGTGTTCCGCCACAACGCGCCGGACGTCATCAGGCTCGGCAAACTCCACGAAAAGGTCCCTGTTGTCTCCCGTCATGCAAACGCGATGTAAGAGGGCATTCGACAGAGTGAGGTAGCGTAAGAGAGCGCGCTATAGCGTGAGACAGCGTGAAATTGCCGGAGACAACGCGGGATAGAGTATGATTGCGTGGGATATGAATTGCGCGAGAGCAAGTAAAACGTGATACAGCGTGCGATAACGTGAGACAACGTGAAACGACGTGAGATAGCGTGGGAAAGCCTTAAAGACGGCGTGAGACATGGCCATTTATCTTCATTCGTCCAGCGTATTTACTATTTACGCATGATACGTGTCTAATTTGTGTAGTGCGTCTCCAGAATTATTGGCGCCTGTCCTGTGGCGACGAAAAAACGCGATAACACCAACACCAACAACAACAACAACGACAACAACAACAACAGCAACAACAACAACACCAACAACAACAACAACGACAACAACAACAACAGCAACAACAACAACAACAACGGCAACAACAACGGCAACAAATACAACAACAACACAACAACAACAACAACAACAACAACAGCAGCAATAACAACAACGGCAACAACAACAACAACAACAACAACAACATTAACAACTGTAACAATTAAACTAAACAACGTAATCCAATACAACCACAAAAACCACAAAAACAACAGCAATAAATACGACAACTACCACAACCCACAGCGTGAGGTAGCGTGAGACATCGTACGCCAGCGTAAGTCAGAAGCGTGCGACAACTTGGGGCAGCTAAAGACGGCGCGAGAGGACGTGGGATAGCGCCGGACAAGACAAGGGTATACGACGAGCGAGAAATTAAACCAATCAAAACATGCCAAGCAGTAGAAGCACGGAGAGCCTGGCTGCTGGGCCGCCGAGCATAGCAAAACATACGCGAACAAATCCGGCCGATTTTCACCTATGCCGTCATGCCAGGTACCAGGTATGGTACATCAAACTTATAAATCAGGCACGGCCATTCGAACCCCACAAGAGGGGTGGGCTATAAGTAGGCCCCTACACCACAAAAGCAACCAGCACACCAAGAAGATAATTATATTCGCGTTTCGTGCTTCGCGCTTGGCGCTTCAAGGCACCTAGCCATCCGCGGGAGCACCCGCCTTTCTCCCCCTCTCTCCCGCTCCCTTTCCCTCCCCGCCCCCCATCCCACATTTCGACCCGTGCCTGCCAACACGAGGTACACTTCAAAGCAACGAGACCAGCGGCCGACGCCAGCCGAGCCCCTACTACCCCCCCCATGCCCCTCATGTCCACCCCCCTCCCCCCCGCACATGCTCCTAAATACAAAAATCGACTCGCCTGAACCACGGGCTCTCCGCAAGAACCGCAAATCCGCCATCAATTCGCTCTTCGTCGCTTCGAGCTTCGCCGCTTCCCTCCCCGCCACCGCTAGGAACCTTTCCGAACCTTTCCGAGCCCCCACTGGCTGTGGCGGCAGCGGTAGCAGTAGCAGCAGCAGAGATAGTAGCGGGGGCAGCTGCGGCGGCTATAAACGGACACGAAGGACAAGGAGGCGGGGAGCGGAGGGGGGGCGGGGGAGCCAATGGTGCCAAGAGTTACGTACGTAAAAGCGGTACGGGGAAGATAAACAAAAAAGGCCTGTCTGAAGCCCGTATTTTCTACATCCGCACTGGACAGTACCGAAACAAAACAAAAACGAAAACAAAAAATATCTAAAAAAAATAAGAACACGTCATTTTTAGTCGAAAACCGAGAAAAAGAAAAAAACGAAAAGAAAAGAAAAAAAACAGTCAGCAAAGACGGCACTGGGGCGCCGCGTCTATCAAGGAAAATGCAATCACCGGGTAATTGCGGCGGCGGCGGCAGCAGCGGCGGAAGTGTCACGCATGAGACAACCGCCCGAAGCACCCCCAGGCTGCGGCGAGTCTGGCGGGGGTCCCAGGCGCAGGCGTCCACCTCCCGGAGCGTTACGCCGGCGAGGTCCCTCACCTGCTCCAACAATGAAGCACATTTGTCAAAGCAAAATAACGATAAAAACAGCGCGAGGGGGGGAGGGGGGGTGTACTTCATTTTCATGCATGGCCGTAGTCGTATGACCATAGACCCTCGCCCCTCTACAATGCCGGGACGTAGCATGTCGGGTTTTCACCGACCAGGCAGACATTGCTAGCGAGGGGGGGGAGGGGGGGGGTACTCCTTTGTTACTTGCCTTAGTCACGTGACCACTTGACCACGCACCCCTTTCGAGACGGAGCACGGGGGGACGGAACATCGTAACACGTATATACACAACACGCACAATACACGCGGAAAAATAAACCAAACAACACACACGCAAATCACGAACATAAAGCAGCAGGGGGAAAACAATCACGAACACTATACACGAAGCAAATATATATCACGACAACAACACAGACAGCACAAACAGCAACAAAAACGATCCCGATCGCACGCAAAGGACGCCAAAACAACTACGGAGCATCCTGCAACTCTCGTGCAGAAAAATGGAAGCATGGAAGAAAACAGGAACAAATCTAGATAAACACTGAGTACGTAGAAGCTCCGGAAATATTTGTGAAGAATTGCGCTAACTTTTATAAAAACGTTGTAAAATGCTGTCAGCGTCTGAAATCAACCCAGGGTTTAATTAACTGCTGTCAAGTATATAAACAAAAACAGCGTAGAAGAAATGCAAGGAACAACCCAGGAACGTACTGCAAGGCAGTGTAACTCTCGTCAACTTGTGTGAGTTGGCCTGAAAACTTAGAGAATCGTAGGTCTCGGTCGGCAGTCGTAGAATCGTGGTCGTAGAACCCGGCTTCAGCCAGCTCGAAAGGGGTACAGCAGTACCTTTTTCTGGCGCGGTCTATACAAGAAACTCGCTATAATCTTCGGCTGCGATTGTGGAATCCGGCTTGTAGCCAGCTCAAAAGGGGTCCCCGTTTTAAGCCGCGGGTCCAAAAAAAACTATAAACTCGCATAACTCTGAATATTTCGGGTTTGTTTGTCGAGGAATCCGGCTTCAGCCAGTTCGAAGAAAACGGTCCCGTTTTCCGTCGCGGTCTCAACCCAGAAACTCGCGTTGGCTCGAAATAAGAACTCAATAATTACGGCCACCGGTTCTCCACGCCCCGCCGCCGAAAACGCACCAACGCCGGTCCCATCTTCGAGCCTCCTATCCTCAGGACAGCCTCCACCACCCCCGGAATACCCCCGGTCGAAAAGCCTCCAGCTTCACGGTCGCCTCCGTACACGGATACCGCGCTGCCACTGCCGTGCCCGGAGAAGTACGCTCGCGCTGCGGCGACTCGGCGGACGACGTCGTCCACCACGTAGTCCATGTTGGCTGCATGGCGTGTTTGAGGGGGGGGAGGGGAACGACAGTTGAGTGTGCTGAGGTTGAAGCGTGGGGCTGTCACTTGGATGTGTGTGGGGGAGGCTTCTATTGCCACCGTCATCACCACCACTACCGACCATTCGCCAACACCAACAGCAGCATCAACAGCCAGCAGCAACAACAGCAGCATCAACAGCCAGCAGCAACAACAGCAAAATCAACTGCAACAACGACAGCCTCGGCAGCAACAGCAACAGCAAAAGCAACGACAACAACAACAACACCAACACCAACACCAACACCAACGCCTCAGCAGTAACAGCAACAGCAAAAGAAACGACAAAAACAACAACACCAACACCAACACCCCACAACACCAACACCACCAACAACAACAACAACAACAACAACACTGTCACCTTCCAGTAGCTGCGCGACATCTTCAAAATCCCCGCAGGCCGATCGCACCCTGGTAAGCGTAGCCAAGGCCGCTTGCGATACAACAGGGTGGGGGGAAGCCGCCTGCGTGCACGCGTCGGGTGTTGGTTTCGTTGGTTGACAATTGGCGACATCGTATTATTGCACCCGCATGCATCGATTGATTGGATAATGGATTTTACTTATTAGAGTGGGTGGTAACTTGGTTGGTTGGTCCATCGATTCATTGATTGACTGATTGGTTGGTTGATTGTTTGCTTGATTGAGGGGTTGATTGATTGCTTGATTGCTTCATTGCTTCGTTGATCGCTTGGTTGATAGATTGATTGATTGACTGAATGATTGATTGATTGATTGATTGATTGATTGATTGATTGATTGATTGATTGAGTGAATGGTTGGCTGGGTGGTTTAGGTTGTTCGATTGATTGATTGGTTGGTCGATTGATTGATTGATTGACTGATTGATTAGTTGGTTGATTGATTGATTGCTTGATTGCTTGATTGATCGATTGATCGATCGATTCGTTGGTTGATAAGTTGGTTTGTTAGTTGGCTGACAACATTGGTTGGTTGATCACCTTTCCTACTGCCGCATCCGTGTTTTTGGGAGGAAACTACTGGAAACTACTTGTCAACTAGAGAGAGAGTTGGATAGGGTTTTCAGTGGTAAAAGGGGTCATCAAAGAGGAAGAAAAAACGAAAGAAGGAAAAAGAAAACGCAAACATCAAAAACAAGAATAAGCGACATCAAAAACTCGAACAACCATAAAAACAATGGGAAACGAAAACGAAGGAAACGAAAACGAAGGAAACAAATCTCGAACCACAATTAATATAAAGGAATCACAGAATAAGCAGAGGCGTAGTCTAACCTTCTCCAGCAACGGGAATAGCGCC
The DNA here is from genome assembly GCA_008828725.1 of Saccharina japonica. Taxonomy (NCBI): domain Eukaryota; class Phaeophyceae; order Laminariales; family Laminariaceae; genus Saccharina; species Saccharina japonica. The sequence continues at coordinate 184,588 of MEHQ01000532.1, read as the reverse complement.
CTGCGAAGGAATGCCTCTCCGCATCCCTTGCCGCACGCCTCCGCAAGAGACGCTAACGCCTCCACCACCATGGAAACCATCGTAGCGTTTGCGTCCAGAACCTTCAAGAAGAAGAAAAAGCACGAACAACGAACAGAAACAAAAATAGAAACGCACCAACCAAACAAAAAACGAAGCAAATTATATATATATATAACAATGAGAAACATAGACCATCACGCGATTGGCCAACAGGCGGCGCATAGAATGGATGGAGTCAGTCAAACTTGATGTTAATAGACAAACAAAACGCAAAACAAAACACAAAAACGATTTCCATATCTCGCAAGAACGTCGAAGTCTACCTCCTAGATCGACAAGCCATGACGCGTAGGTCGACACAACTACGGCAGCTATGACATGCCGACGCAGTTATGGAAGCTAGGAGGACAGGCCCTTGCCCCTACGTCGACAAAAAATATCGCAGCTAAGTCGACAAAACAGACGGCATCGAAAGCATACGCCGACCAAACTGCGGCAGCTACAGCAGACAGACAACGTACGACAGCTATTGCAGGTCGGCAAAATTACGCCAGCTATTGTAAGCCGGCAAAACGATAAAACACGACGTCAGCTAGGTCGAACAAAAAACACGGCCGCTATAATAATGTCGACACACCTGTGGCTATGAAAGTTGTTTATAGGTAGGTGGACAAAATCACGACAGCTAGGTGGATAAAACTGTGACAGCTACGGGGCAGGCCACGAGCGTGCGCGCCAAGAACGCTGCAGAGAGTTTCCGCCTTCACGACTACCCCGCCTGCACACAACCCCTTCCCCGCCCCTCCCTCTTCCTTGCCTAGCCTGAATAGAAACCCCACCTAGAGAAACCCCCCCCCCCCCCCCCCCCCCCCGTGTCCTATCGGGTACCGCCCCCCCCCCTCTTTCTCCCCTCAACTCACTTGAGAACTCCGAAAGAAGGGACCCATTGCTGGCTTCCAACACGCCCGACCCCCCTCCCCTCCCTTTCCTTGCCTCACCTGACTAGAAACGCCCGGAAGAAGAGCGAGGTTGCCGGCTCCCAACACAGCCCCGGACCGCGTGTACTCAATCGCACTCCCCCCGTCCCCCCCTCCGCCACCAGCCATCGACAGGGCCGCCACGTTTCCACGACTGGACTCGTCACCACCGCTGCCGCCGCCGCCGCCGCCGGTTGCGGCTGATTCCGCTTTAGATACCGGTAGGGAAAAGGCGGTGCACGCTAGGAGGCGCTCTAGCTGGAGATGCCTCGGCATGGAGCGGAACGTGCGATGGAAGGGGGTATGGGATGTGATGGGATGTAATGGGATGGGATGTGATGGGATGGGATGGGATGGGATGGGATGGGATGGGATAGTGTAGAGTGGGATGGTATGGGATGGTGTAGAGTGGGATGGGATGGGATGGGATGGGATGGGAAAGGATCGAATGGGATGATATGTGGTGGGACAGAGTAGGTGAGGATTGTATTAGATGGGATGGTATATGGGGTATGGGATGGAGCGGGATGTGGAACAGGATAGAATACGAGTATGAGTTAGGAGGCAACAGGGTGGGATAAGACGGGACGGGACGGGATGGGAGGGGGTGGGACGGGATGGGATGAGATAGGATGGGATGGGACGGGATGGGATGGGATGTGGTGGGATGGGATGGGATGGAATGGGATGGGATGCGATGGGATGGGATGGGATGGGATGGGACGGGATAGGATGGAAAGGGATAGGATGGGATGGGACGTGACGGCACACGAGGGGAGGAGAGGTCCGAGCACGGGCGAGTACGAGATAGAGTGGTGCGTATGGGTAAGGCAAGGGGAAGTCTCGATAACTCGCCAAAACAAAATATCACTATCCCTACGTGCGGCCGATGAAGCTACGCCAGTCGTTCCACCACTCTTGCACCTCTCGCCCGTGCACCACCACTTTCGATCGGGGTCATACCACACACCAACATAAACAAACAGCGGTGACAGTCGTACCAAAGAAAATAGAAGCAAACACACACAACAACGGCGCCAAAACAAACTACAGGTGTGACAAATAACTACCTTACTAAAAAACAAAAAACACCGTAGAAGGTAGGTAGCTAGAGTATCGTATCACACCGCAGGAGCGATGTTAGAGTGGGAGAATGGTGTGCTGCGGTAGTGACCAGCAGCAGCAGCAGCAGCAGCAGCGGACGGCAAGAAACATTTGGTCGTGCATCTGTTGGTCAATCGACGCGGAAACGCTCCTGACACCCAGCACATGTGAAGAAAACAACCAAAGCCAGGACAACAAGGCTGACGGCAGCTCCGGATCGCACCGCGCCGCACCGTAACATGCAAAACAGAAACCTTCTACTACCGCAGCCGAGCAGATACAGGATATATGCTCCCCTGCAGCTGAACGGAATGTTGTGTTTCTCCTCCTTCTCGTCCTTGCCCCTCCCATCTCCCCTTTGAAACCAATCAAACCACGAGCAAGAATATCTCGACGGCATCGTGCGCCGTCCGCACCATACCAGTAGCCCTACTTGCAGCCGCGGCGGTGCTCTGCGACAGATTAGACCGACAGACTCGACCCACCGACATATCGACCGTTCCGCCTTCAGCAAGGAAAACATAGCCCGCGCCGAGTGCGCACCCAGCCCCCCCCCCCTCCCCCCACGGCAAGAAACAGCCCACGGAGGCCTAGTGTCGGAAAGGCACCCTCACCAGAGAAATCGCAAGGCCGCTTCCGATGCCTCCTCCTCCTCCTCCTCCTCCTGGTGCACCTCTTCCCCCTCCTTCTCGCCCAGCCCCAGCTCCTGCTCCGCTGCCACTTCGCGCCCCCGTCCCATAAGCCGCGCCCGACGCTGCCGCCCCTCTAACCGGTGCAACAGGAACAGCAGCAGAGGCAGCGGTAGCAGCAGCAGCGGTGGCTGTGGCGGTGGCGGTAGTGGTAACGTCAGGAGTACCGCGGCCCAGAAACACCTGGTTGAGAACCCACCCCAGGGGGAGGCGCGAGTGCAGCCACTGTAGGCACCGCCGCCGGTACAGCCCCTCGTTGCGGTAGTCACCGCGCCTAACACCATCGCCACCACCACCACCACCACCATCAAGTGCGAACAACTGCCCCCCATGTCCCCGCCCCCCTCCCGAAGAAACAGACAGAGACGGAGGAGAGCCAAGGCTTGGGTAATTTCTAGGGTCGGACACCACCGACGCAGCCGCGCTTCGGCCGCCTCTCACAGGCGGCGGGGGAGGGGGGCGTGGAGGTCGGGTTTCCAGCGAGGAAAGGATGGCGTCGGCGAGGGAGGGGAGGTCACAGTACTTCCCCAGGAGGCGGACGGCGCGCCTGGCCGAAAATAAGGTGGGGTCTTCTCGGGCGTTCGCGAGTACCTGTGGCAGCGGTGGTGGCGGCGGTAGCAGTGGTGGTGGGAGTGAGGGTGGTGTTGAGGGTGGTGTTGGTGTAGGTGGTGGTGTTGGTGTTGGTGTTGGTGGTGGCGGTCGTCGCACCGATCATGCGGAAGGGTAAAAATCAAATGAGGACTTTTTCGGGACGGGGGTAGGGGCGGGGGTGGGATGGGACGGGGGGGGGGGAACAAAAGACAAAATATCAATCAAGGAAAAAAATAACAGGGCCAACAATCGGAGGGGGTGGCAGTGCTCGTATAGCTGCGGATCAGCGATTAATTCCTACCATCACAATCCCCGCCTGAAGCTGACGCGAATGGGGGACTTGCTTTCCGGCAAGAAGTAGCCGCGGGACGCCGGAAAAGGTGAGATACTCTTTCACTGCCGTGATTTTGTTGATGTGTCGACACGCACGCCATGCCAACGCCCCCCCCCCCCCCCCCCCCCCTCCCCCCGCTCTCGCCCCTCGTCCCCTTCCTACTATCACCCAGCCGAGAAAAACGGAAGAATGATGCAGGCAGAGCGCTGGATAGCCCCCCACCCCCCCCTGCTCCGTCTCGAAAGGGGTGCGTCGTTAATGGTCAAATTACTACGGCAAGCAACAAATGAGTGCACCCCCTCCCCCCCGCCCACCTGCCCCTCCCCAATTGGGGTGCTTCAAGGGCGGAGGGCATGAGGAGAGATCGACGAAATCGACGCAGGCAACGGAGAAAAAGACGACGTCGATGGTGACGAAAACAACAGTAGTGACAGGAAAGCAAGCAGTAACCCCAAACCATTAAATAAAAAAAATAAAAAACAAACAAACCAAACCAATTACACCACCAGACCAAATTACAGTTGAACACCCAACCAAAACGAACCAAACTGAAGTCAGGTCGAAATAGATCGAGCGCGTGATTCAGCGTTTATCCCCCCCCCCCCCCCTCCTGCTGATCAATGGTCAAATGACTAAGGCAAGCAATAAATGAGTACGCCCCCCCCCTCCTGCCTGGTTGGTGAAAACCCAATGTACTCCGTCCCGGCATTGTAGGGATGCGAAGGTCTATGGTCATATGACTACGGCAGTGCACGACATGAGTACACCCCCTCCAGCCCTCCCCCTCCTGCGTTCGGTCCTCACACGTCTGTAGTACTTGGGAAACGCTCCACCAGCTGTACCCCGCTCGCGCTTCCCTTCCTGCGCGCTATCGGGATAAGACCCTTCCAACACCTATCGTACAGGAACGGGGAAGGAGGGGAGTACATGACATGTATCATGTCATGTATGGCCGTAGTGAGAGGGGGAGACAGAGCAACAGAGACACAGATACACAAGGATAGCGAGAGAGAGGCGAAGAGACAGAGAGGCGGCCAGAAAGGGAAATAGTGGTAAGAGCGTACAATGAGAAAAGTGTGATAAGCACGTACCATGAGAAAGCGAGGAGGGCTTAAATTAAGAAAATTCTTATAAAAAAAAACAGTTTAAAAGCGCATGTAAAAGCGTGAGTTAACTAACCCCTGTCTTCACTTGAGCGTGAGTTAACTACCCCTTTTGTTATGATGGGGAACCATGGTAAATAGAACCTATGGTACACACAAGTACCTGGTACACATTTTACTGTTTTTACTAACAATATACTTCGAAGAATGGTCCTGTTATATTTTCAAGTATGTTGACCCCACATCGGTACTGCCGTCCCACTCTAAGGTATAAACGGGATATAGATTCTACGAGGTTTCAAAACCGGAGTGCACGCTACGCCATTGACCTTGGCAGGCAAAGGCGCGAGAAACTCTACCGATGCGGACGTAAAGTATCATCCATCCAAGCCGTAGCATCGCTCGCATTGACAGGAAACGCCCCCCCCCCCCCCCCCCTCACAGGCGGTTCTTAGCAGGATGCAGCTCACCCTCCATGCGACTCGCCCTATACCTCACGTTCCCCCGCGAGCTTAGTGCAAGCAACGCCTGCCTGGTCGGTGAAAACCCGACGTGCTTCATTCCGGTATCGTAGGCATGTGAGGGTCTTATGGCAATTCGACCACCGCCATGCATGCGATGAGTACACCTCGGCTCCCTCCGCTTCCCATCACCCCCGAACCCTTTCTCCAACTACTCTCTGTCGCCGTTTCTACTTTCCCCCCCGTCTCTGCTCACTGCCTCCCCCTCTCTCAACAAACACAAATATCTCCCGCCGACCCCGCCTCTCTCTGCCCCCGCGCCCCCGCCCTCTCCACCTTTCCCTCCCATCCGCTCCTAACCTCGCCCCCCCTCTTCACGTGTTTATCTACACGTTCCTCTCCCCCCTCCCCTTTCACCCACTCGCCCAACACCTCACGGCGCTTCGCGCTTGGTGCTAGCAATGTCTGCCTGGTCGGTGAAAACCCGACATTCTCCGTCCCGGCATTGTAGGGATGCGAGGATTTATTCTCATACGACTACGGCCATGCATGAAAATAAAGTCCCCGCCCCCCCCCCCTCACTCGCCGCTAGTTGGAGAAAACCCAAAGTGCCCCGTCCCGGCATTGTCTGGATGAGAGAATGTTTGGCCATATGACTACGGCCATGCACGACATGAGTACACCCGCCCCCCGCCCCCCGCCCCCCCTCGCCAAAACATGCCTCACCTGCACGTTGAAGTCGTCGTCGAACTCCAGGGTTTGACAGAGGCAAGACAGCACCGTCGACAGCTGCGCGTCAAGCACGGCTCGCGCGTCGAACCTCAGGAGCGACAAGTACCCGGCCAGAAGATCGAACGCCGCACGAAGACGTCTGGGGAAAGGGAAAGGGAAAAAGGGAGGCGAGGTTGGGGACGCATGTGAGAAGGAGGGGTATGGTTGCGGGAATAGGATGTGTGTGTTGGGGGGGGGGGGGGGGGGGGAGGGGTGCATATGTTGAAAAACAAAATGTTCCTGCCCCCAACCAACGCATCAACCAGCCATTTAACCAACCCGATCAACTAATCAAGCAACCACCAGCAAAAAACAAAGGCGTGCCCAGAAGAAGAATCAGCAACAGCCACAATAGTGGCCCGATAAAAAAACACCCCACATCATTCGAACTTCGCCGTTGTCGTTGAGTGGGTTTCCGACCCCTGGAAGGGCCCTCCCAAGCAAAAGACAGTGTTGGCTGACAGCATCATCTTGCCCTTTGACGGCCAGCCGTGAAGGAACTCCACACACTTGAAACTAGAATATTCACTCTAAAGAGAGCTTCAACAGTCCACCGACATCTTACGCCGTCAAGGTGTACTCTTGACGCATCGGTTTTAAAATTATTTGGAGGGATTTTTCATGGCTCGGGTTATAGGGCTACTGTAGTTGCTAGAGATATTTAGGCCGACCCAAAACCTGCATCTATTATACTTGTATACTTCATATACATATATATATAAACTTAGTAGGAGGTATGCGCAAAGATGCACAGACAGACATCGATCAATATATCTGCACCACACACCCGGTGTGCAAAACAAAACGGCTGTTCTCGACGTTCTCGTTCAGGGGGTTTCCAGCAAAAGAGGCTCACTTTTCGTCCGCCGACTTGGCGAGGGCTGGCAGCCCTTCCGTCACCGCGCAGAGACGCTCCAGAAGGGTCCCCCTCAAGGTCAGCCACCGCAACGGCGCGAGGGTCGCGCGAAAACCGTCGAGCCCCTGGTGCGCCGCCGCAGACACCTGGGGTGGAAAAGTGGCGAAGGAGGTGGTGGAGGTCATGATGGATGGCGACGATGGCGGCGAGCAGTACGTACGAGTGCTCATGACTTGGCTCCGCTTCGACGAACTGACAAGGGGCATAGTACGTTTTAGGCCAAATTATTTCGGGCTGACGTTAAGGGGGTGAGGCTGGCTTTTTGGCCGCATTTTTTTTTTGGAAAAAACGCCATCAAAACACGCGGCGGAGCCGCGTGGCTGCCCCTACCGACCTCGTGCCCCCCCAAAGGGTTGGGGTTCGAGTCAGGGTTAGGGTTAGGGGTATGTCAGGGGCTGGCTTGGTCTGGGTCGACAGGCGAGGTAGAAATTGACCACACACAGCCTGCCCAAAAACAAACGCAGGATGCTCCTGCACATAGCGCGCGCCCTATCGCAGGAGGGGTCTACTGGTAATAAACACTATTGCGGGGTGGGCTAATGTAGTAAATAGGGCCGACGGTACACACAAAAACCTACATATTTACCTATTTTCACTACAGTAACAATATTTGGCGTACTATGGCTCCCCCGTGATAACGCATACAGCTAATCACGAGATGTCCATTCCTGATGTTTTTTTCCAGGTGGTCGGGGTTACGTAGGATTTGACTTATAGGGCATTGACACCTGGCGGAAAGGGAAGCGGCGATGGGCGGTGAGCATCGCGAGGCGTGCCTATAGACCGATTTAAAAGACTTGGATGCAAAGAGTAGGGACAGACGAGCGAAATGGAATGTTGACGTTTCGAGTGAAACCCTGCTTATACACCTGGTAAGAACATATCTCTACATACGATGGCGAGCAGTGCTGTTTACGGAATGTCCCGGCTTCGATAAAATGTTTCACATTGCGGACGGATTACCGACTTCCGCTCAGTGATCCAGACGTTCGAGGGAAGATGGATCCCTGACCTGTATGATTTACAGTACTCATAGCTCATGTTTGCCGGGTCGCAGCCGTATAACCTGCATTACGTATGACATGCTTTCCTGGGATGGATCTGTACTATACAGATCCCTGCACAACAGCTCATATCGACAGATTAGGATCTAGATGATCTAGATGACCTATCTGTAGATAACCTATCCGTAGACGATCTATCTGTAGATAACCTATCCGTAGATGATCTATCTGTAGATGACCTATCTGTAGATGATGTGTATGATCTGTAGATGATCTGTCTGTCCGACGTGGGAACGGGTTGAAAACACACCCTACTGTAACCCGGAATTAGGTTTTCACTTCCGAGGAAATTCTTCGGCGGTCGGGGTAAGCTTTAAGGTTGTACAGGGGTATATATAGTCAAGTGTGTTAAATACCATTGTGTCGAAGCCGGGCAGGGGCCTGCACAGACCTTCCAGCAGTGTTTACTGTAGGACAAATCTGTCCAAAACACCAACAGACCAAAAAAAACAGCGAACAATTAAAAACGTTCCAAAAACAACGAGAAACAACGACAACAAGAACCGAGCAAACAAAACACACGGACAAAGAAACATCAAGCAAGCAATACAAACAGACAATGCCAACAACCAGAACAATACCAAAACACCCGCTTCGACTGCCACTCGCACACACCTGAGGCATGCCGTCAAGCACCAGTCCCACCAACGCCTCCACCAGCAGCGGGGTCAGCGGCGCCAGCACTCCCTCCCCAAACACGCCTCCTCCACCCTCCCGCTCCGCCCCCGCCCCCCCCCTCCTCCCTCCCCCGTTACTCCTCTCACGCGAATCCTCACTGCCGTCGGAACCTCCGTAGCCCCCACCCCCTGCCCCCCCCATCATCCCGCCTCCGCCGCCACCGCCGCTACTCGCGAGAAGAAAGGCACAAAACTTAGCCGCGGCTTGCCGCACCCTCCATCCCGGGTGCAGGCGGCAGAACGCCAGGAGGGGGGGCAGCAGCAGCCGAAGCCTGTCGCTCGTCTGGGCTTCCCACGCGGGGTCTTCCACGCCTGCCGGTGTCACCGTAGCCGTGGCCGCCGCCGCCAACCTCGCTCTCGCCCTCGCCGCCGCGACGGGGGGAGGGGGCTGCGGGTTCTTCTCGCGGCCTTCTCTAGCATCGCCGCCGCCGGCGTCGCCGCCGACTTCAGCGCATCGAGCGTTGGACGCGATCGCCAGCCGCTGGAGGGCTAGCAGCGGGTTGTCGTCGCTGTTAGCACCACTGAAGCCTCCGCCGCCGCCGCCGCCGCCGACACTGTTACGGCGACCGTCGCCGCTGCCGCTGCTGCCACCGGAACCGACGGCAACCTGAACCGATGCTCCGGCGGCTGCGTCAACCTTAACCCTGGCCGCTGAATCTCCTCGTCCTCTTCCTCCTCCTCCTGCGCCTGCGGCGTTCCCTTTACCGCTGCCGGTTACAGCGTGCCCGACAACGGAGGCTTCTTCTGCCGCAGGGCTAGGACCACCGCCGCCGCCGCCGCCGCCGCCGCCCGCACACATCACGAGAACCTTGGCCAGAATAGACAGACACACCTCCGCCAGCACCGACTTGCTTCCTCCGCCTCCACCACCCCCGCCCCCGCCCCTCCCCCTTCCCCCCTCCCCTCCAGCTGCTGGCGCAGCCGTCATCGCTGATCTAAAAGAAACCGCGGTAAGGGGTGGAGGTAACGCCTCCTGCGAGGAGGACCTCCCACCGGCCTCGATCCCCCTGATGGCGCGAAAGAGGCCACTGAAGGTCCCCGGTAGCAAACGCCTCCATATGTTAGCGCCGGAGGCGAAGGAGCACAGGGCGTCCAGGCAGCTCGCCGCGGCGCGGGCCTCTCCCGCGCCTCCCCACCTCGCCGGCGCTGCTGCTGCTGCCGCCCCCCCGCCTAACCGGCGGTGGTAGCGCCCTCCCCCTTCCCCTCCCACTGCTGCTGCCGCCACCCCCGCCCCCGCGGCCGCCCCTGTGATTTCTCCTGTGGGAGGGGTGGGGGTGCCCTGCTGGCAACACAGCAGAAGCTCTTGGACTAATTGCGCCAGGACCCCCCCCCCCGCGGCGCTTCGCAGGACGTCGCGTACGTCGGACCACGCAGGAGAAGTGTTGTCACTCCCAGCATTGCTGCTGCTGCTGCCGCTATCGTCATTGTTGGCGAAGGGCGCTCGTAGGACGGCCTAAGTGTTTTTCGGTTTCGAAGTCCCGAAAAGAGGCCGCATAGCACACGAACGGAGAAGAAGAAGGAAGAGGAGGACGAAGAACGAGCGAGCGAGGGGGGAGGAGCTGGATTAGCAGAGAGAAGAAGAGGAGGAGGAGGAGGAGGACAGAACGGAAAAGGAAGAGGGAGAGGCAGGGAAAAGGTGGGTGTACTCATGTCGTGCCCGGCCGTAGTCGTATGACCATAGACCCTCGCACCCCTACAAATGCCGGGACGGAGCGCGTTGGGTTTTCACCAACCAGGCAGACATTGCTTGCACCAAGCGCGAAGCGCCGTGTGGTACTGGGCGAGTCGCATGGAGGGTGAGCTGCATCCTGCTATATAAGAACCGCCTTTGAGGCGGACTTGCATATGGACGACAGCCTCCAATGAATTGATTTCATATCTGGTGTGGCAACTTCCAGAGGCAGCAATGGGTATTACTATAGATCTGCCTCGCGGATGCCTAACCATATACACACTACACCATACAATAATTCCCCTTGTGCGGAGTATCTCAACCCCGCACAAAAGATCTAACAAGACCGCCAGCCTTGGTGACCACCAAAAAAAAAAAAACGGTACCCTGGTTGTCTAGCTCACGCAGTGAGAGGCGTGTTTTACAGCATCGTCGCCAACCGACGCCAACCCAACCTATATATATACACCCGGTATAACACATGTATAGGGGGGGGGGGGGGGGGTAGGGAGGAAGAGAGAAGGAGAGGGATAGGACCGAGAGCGACGCACCCGGGGGGAAAATAAGCAAAGCGTAATAGCTGTGGAGACGGACGCGCGCGAGAAAAAAAGAGCAAGACTAACGCACGTCTTTATTCCGAGCCGCGCTCCTCACTTTCCGTCACTAACCTAGTGAACGCACCTACTCTGCAAACCTGCTGTACGGAGCCTTCTGCGACCTCGGCACCATTTCGATCAAGCAAAGACGTGAGGGTACCCGACCCTCTGTTCCAGGATGAAAGGTCTCGCTGCCACCACGAGTATGTGTACTGTGACCACTAACATCATGGCCGGCGGTCGCCGGTTATTCGCGGCGTCCCGTACAGTGCACTCAGAAGTCGCAAGGTGCTACAGCGCGACTTTGTTTCTTCGATTGCAGGTGTTCCATGCCATGCGGCGGGATTGCCCACCCCCCCCTCTAGCCCGGGGGTAGGGAAGGGGGTAGGGGGGGCGTAGTGGGCGAAGCAAAAAATCGAATGACCTAAGTACGTAGTGGGGGGAGCTAACTGGCTGACGATGCTCGAGACTGGATGTTTCGCTCGATTCTGCCGAGTTGAGAAACGTTATTGTTTCACACACGCCACCCTCTTGCTGGGAACATCAAAGCGCTAAAAGGTACTACGTCGGCACTGCCGCGGCCATCTGCACGCCAACAAAAAACAAATCTGCCTTCCACACATGTCCGTCCGTTTTCATCCCGTACGCTCGACGATCTCCCCCAAATTATGCTAACACCACGAAGCCTTCGACGTTACATTCGAGGATAGTGCCAAATATTCTCAAACCCACCGACGTTTCGACCAAACAAATCAAGCATCCATCTGGAGAACCAGGCAGGCAAGTTTATGATGCATACTTCTGCGCATTCACCGACCAGCTAAAGAAAGCACTTGAACATATTGGATTATGCATATGAGGCCTCTTTCCCCATCCGGTGGACCTGGTTTCACCCAGTTTCCCGTGCCAAACTGGGGTCTCTAGACGCAGAAACCCAATAGAAACGTTCACAAGCTTGTGTATATACCCTGGTACACGGTAAGCGTTTCGTTACCTCTAGACACTGTAGGCACGCCAAACGCAGGGCGTCCGTCCCAGCCGTCAGCCCGCCTCCTCTTCCCTTTGCCGACGCGCCACCACCACCACCCCCATCACCACCGCCGCCGCCGCCGCCACCGCTTGTTGACGCGCCGTTTGACCCACCCGGTGAGGACGCAACAGGCACCGCGGCGGTGTTTGGAGAGCACTCCGACAGGGTGAAGATGATGCCGATAAGCACGTTGGTTGTCGGCCTCGCCCCGTATCCCTGGAAAGCCGGCACCCGCGGGCGATCGCCGTTAAGGTTTGGTATAGCATTGGAGGGCGTTATTCGTCACCCGGGGTAGTAAGGGTTGAGGGTCGATCAAGCGCGGGGAAAGGTTGGTTTGCGCTTCATTTGTTGGTAGTCGTCGTTGACGAAGTATTCGCGACGTGAGCGGAAATCCCGTAGTGAGTTAAATAGCGGTGGGGGAATTTTTAGTGTATACGTATTATACGTAGTTGTGTTTTTTAACCGGGGGCGGAGGAGATGCCGTACGAATTGTTTAGGTTTTCTTCGCCTTGTGGCAGTGAAAAGGAAAGTGCCGGACCGCGAGGTGAAGAAACAAGAAGAGAACAGAGGACGATGAAGGCAAACAAACAAACAAACAAACAAAAACACTAAAAAATCACACAGCGCATGCGCAAAACAAAACGCACAAAAGAAGCAAATAAAACCAAAAAAAAGTAATCAAAAGAATCAAAAGAGGCGACGACAACGATGATGGCGACAACGAGTTCAACGACAGACAGACTTACACCACCGCACAAAACGCACCTCCACGAAACGCGACCCGCTCCCACGCACAGCCTCGGCCACGCACAGCAAAGCCTTCTCCCTCACTCCCGGCGGCATCCGACCTTTCCCACCCCCCACCCCCCCTCCCTCCCGTCCTTCTCCTCTTCCACCCCCCCCCCCTCGCTCCCGCCTACCACCCCCGTCCCCGCCACCTCCGCCGCTACTTTTGGCGGGGGCGAGCGCCAGCTGCAGCGGTAGCATCAAGAACGGAAGGGTGTTGGGAAGGGCTCGCCGCCAAACCTCCGCTGCTTGCGCCTCGGCAGACGGGGCCAGAGGAGGGGGCGACAAGATGCCGGCTAGGGCGGAGAGGAGCGAGGATAGCGCGGCCTCGAGACGGCGGCCGGCGGCGATATGATCTGCGGCCGCAGCGGCGGCAGTGGTACGGGGCGTGGTGGTGGCAGTCCGCGCCTGCAAAAAACACCCACAAGCGGGGGGGGGGGGGCAGAGGCGGCGACGGGGTCGTCGGGCTAGTAGTGCTACGCGAAAGGGGTTGGGGGCAAGGGGGGTGACGGGGAATAGGAAAGGGGCGGCGACTAAGCGTAGCCTCATCATTGACAATCTGACACGCATTCCCTTCGCGGGGTTCCTGATTGTTGCTTGCCGACATTACTACCATTGACCACGCATTAATCGAATACGGAACAGAGTAGTGGCGCCCCGATGGTCTAGAGGTAACCTCGAACGCTTCTGAACGTTGATGTCTGGAGTTCGAATCTCACGTGGGTCGGACTTTTGAGTTTATTTGCAAAAATAAATAAAAAACGGAATCAACTGCTGAGAGCGCCAATTAATAGTAGCGTGGGTAGGCACAATTCGATGCGAGTCGACGAGGGAAGGAAAGGCTGAAGTCTTATCGCGATAAAAATGCAAGGCAAGAACCGTAGTGGGGGAGGAGGGAGAGGAGCCTACTTTGTGACCCCGGATCTGAGTTACGACTAGGGAGGAGAGAGAAAGGAAGGGCGAAGATAATAAATGGGATGGACAAAAAAGAAAAAGAAAAAAAAAAAGATAGGAGGGGGGTGAGGGTGGTGTACTCATGTCATGCATGCATGGCCGTAGTAATATAACCGTAGACCCTCGCATCCCTACAACAATGCTGGGACGGACACGTCGGGCTTTCGCCGACCAGGCAGACAGTGCTTGCACCAAGCGCGAAGCGCCGTGAGGGGTTGTTGGGCGAGTAGCATGAAGGGTGAGCTTCATCCTACTACCTGATAACTGCTTGTGAGGCGGACTTGCAATGGGTGACGATCATGGGGCTGCGCAAAGATGTTACTGTAGGAAGCCGCGGTGCGGTCCCTTTACTAACCGCTCCCCTATACTAAAACTAGTATAGTAAGAATGGGGGCCTGATGGGCCCTGAGCGACCTATATCCTCGTAGCACATTTGGAGCTGAGGGAGGGAAGGGGGGAGGGTCGACAGCATCGAGCGAAACAGGGGGCGACCACCGGCAGAGAGGAACCCAGCCAGGCGTACGGCACGAGCACCACGGTAGAGGTGCGTATGTACAGGTACTCCCGAATTTCAGAGCGAGCGTTTGTTTGTAGCGCGGGGATACATCGGTAGCGCCGAACTAAGCTGCGTTTGTCGCAGGGTCGACGCTTGACCCCCCCCCCCCCCCCTGTCTACGCCTCAGAAAGGGGTGCGGGTTTGCTGGCTTCGGGGACTTTTTTTTTCGGGTACCCCTGAGGCCCATTAGACACTTATGGACAACAGTATGGTAACGATGATAGGAAATTAGCATACTCCGGCTGCTGCTGCTGCTGCTGTACGTATTGTTGTGCAAACACAGCAGGTATGTACGAGTTCAATGAGCGGGCGGCGTCGGCAGCAACCCCCCTTGTCGGGTTCCACATACGGAAGGGTAACTTGCAGGTTACGGTATAATTCAACTACATGCCCATACGTGCCCACAGCAGTATCGGCAATTATTGATAGTCGGTGATTCGAGGGTTCGGGAGCTCTTCGACTTTCGCGCAAAATGTAGCTGTGTACCAGCTGTCGTTTCTACCGCATGTATTGCTGTTTTCGTCGAGGGGTTTCCATTGAAGCTTGCACAAGGCGTTCGTGTGACATTCAAAGCGAAAGGCGGCCCGATGAACCTCAGGCAGGATCAAGAACGAAGTGCATGCACGAAACAAAATTCCTGTACTCGTAATTTTGTCTTTCTTCCTTTCTCTCCCCCTCTAACTCGTAGCTCAGATTCGGGGTCACCGAGTAGGCTCTTTTCCTCCCTGTCCACTACGGTTCTTGCCTTGCATTTTTATCGCGAGAAAATTTTCAGCACTTTGTTTCCCTCGTCGACTCTCGTCAAACTGTGCCAACCCGTGCTAGAACAGGCACTCTCGACAGTTGGTGTCATTCGAGAATAAAAATCTCCATACGGAGACTCGAACCCCTGACTTCAACCTTAGCATTCTTCGTGGATACCTGCTACTACGGGGGATCACAGTAAATAGGACCAAATGTTGTTAGTAAAAATAGATAAATATATAGGTTTTTGTGTGTGCCGTAGGTCCTATTTACTACATTAGCCCACCCCGTAATAGACCACAGCGGCATGTGTTGTGTGTATATGGCCCTCGGCGTCAAACCAGCTACCAGGAAAGTTCGTAACACGAAAGCAATTGCCCAGGTTTTGTCGTCAACATTCCACGCTCTCTTCGTCGCCCCCTCTATCAATGGAAGGATGCATCTTACCCTTCATGCGACTTGCCGAACACCGCTGGGGCGCCCCACGCTTGGCGCAAGCAATGTCTGACCGGTAATTCAAAACCCGACGTGGTCCGTCCCGGCAGTGCAGGGATGCGAGGGTCTATGGTCACAGGACTACGGCCATGCACGACATGAGTGCCCTCCCCGACCCCCCCCCCTACCCCGATTTATACCTGGTATCTGCGTGCGTATTCGGTATCTGTTGGTGGTGCTCCTTTTGCTCCAAGGAAAGCATCTGAAGGAACTAGACTCAGTTGGACAAGTTGGAAAACTACACGCCAACGACGACGACGGCGGTGGCTATGTGACCATTACTAGCAGGTTCTTTTTCAACAAGAAACGTACATATACAGATATATGAGATATACCAGTGTACCTAACAGTGAGCTACAAGTGTCACATTACGGCAGTATGAGAAGCACTGCCTCGTACTGCTATATAGGGACTGGATGTAGCACTCCGGACGGAAATGTAAGAACCGTTGGGGGGTGTAAACACGAACAAAAAAAAGTGAATGACATTTCCGGCAAGAGTAGAATATATTTACGAGTATGCTTCGATCTTGAGACTGCATACGCACGCATGAACGTCTCCCCGCCCCCCTTACCCGAACCCCCCCCCCCCCCCCCCCTGCCCCTGAAAAAAAACGCACCTGCTCTTCTTCAGAACCGAGCATTCCCTCCAAAGCCACCATCGCCGACATGCAGAACGGCCTGAGGACATGCAGCAACGATTCCGATTCCAGGAGGACGCGTCGCTGCCCAGCACCAGCCGCATCAACCGTACTCAACTCCATCCCCTCCCCCCCCCCTCCTAAACACGCCTTTTTTGTTGGATGGTTGGCTGGGCCGGCAGCACTGGCCGCTGGTTACCCCGCGTTGAAAAAACGTCGGCTAAAGCGCCCTTTTCTGTGGTACGCCGAGATGTTGGGAGGAAGAGAGGAAGGGTGGGAGGCAGGGAGGGAGAGAAATGCCGCTGCTTTCATTGGCGACCGGGAGAAAAAGTCGGTGACACAGGAAAAGTACAATAAAAGGCGGTCCTCATATGTGGGAAGGCCGGCGGTGGAATCGCGGGACTGCCGCTGCCGCTGCCGCTGCTGCTGCTGCTGCTACTGCTGCTGCTGCTGCTGCTGCTGCTGCTGCTGCTGTTTCTGTTGTTGCTGTTGAACCTGGGTCCGAAATCCTTACTGCTGTACACCAGGTACCAGGTACGAGTTTGTGATACCAGGGGATGACATGCACCTGATACAGCAGTAGACCAGTATCGGTTAACTGTCCTCGACAGCTGCAGCCTGTCTTTGATACCAGGGATGGCATGTACCCACAGCAGTACATCAGAGTATCGGTTGACTGCCCTCAACAGCAGCAACCTGTACTTGAGAAAAAAAACAGCAGCTTGTAATATTATACAAGTGTAACAGAGTGGGATAAGGTATGCAACAAGTATGGTACCAAGCACAATTCGACGAGAGTTGACGAGGGAAGAAAGTGCTGAAATCTTCTCCCGATAAAAATGCAAGGCAAGAACCGCAGTGGGGGAGGAGGGCGAAGAGCCCACTTTGTGACCCCGGATCTGAGTTACGACTGTTAATACTAATAGTAAGGAGAGAGAAAGGAAGGGCGAAGATAATAAATGGGATGAAACAAAAAAAAATGCGTATTAATGTATAGATACAAGGGATGACGAAGTTGCGGTCAGACTTTCGGTAACTTCAGGCCGACACCGACCGACCGCTTGAACTTCCGCTGGTGAGTTCAGGGTACAAATACAGCAACGCCTTTTGGTTCGATCAAGAGCTCCCCTCTCCCACTACAAAATGACGCCAACACATAAGAAATAGCCCGTAAGAAACGCAAGGCTCACTTACCTGGTATGTCATTTGGAGTAATAGTGTGTGATTAGTGATGTGTTAGGTACCTTAGTAGTTACTATTATACTCAGTTTTATAGTAAGCCGTTTGTTGTAAAAGGCTTGGCTTCCTCAGATTACGTGTTTCTTGACTATCGGGGCCCATACCGCAGCGCTTCAGCTACTACTGCTGTAAAACAGGGATACGTATCGACATATTACCTACTACGGTTACCGCTGTCGCTCTGCTGCTGTTGCGCTCACGAAGAAGGGAATCACCAGGCCAGACACAGGGAAGGAAAGCAGTGCGGGCTGGTCTATAAACGCTCGGATTGACTGTTCGGGTGCACAGGTGCTCGAATGTGTACGTACAATGGGGGTGTTTACAGCAGTGGTTGCAGTCGAGAATATACAGGCCTGCATTCCTATTTGATTTTCGGTTGTGCAAGCTGCAAAATATGTGCCACACACTTGCACGTGACGGTGCATTGAACTCGTCAGCATTGCCCAGCCACGGCAAGCGTGCAAGCGGGCAAGGTGCAGTTAATTGCATGTCGCACTGCCAGCCGGTGCTCATGCTGGGCTCTCGAAGGCACCAGGTATCGTGTAATACGACGATGCTACGATGCCAGGCACGAGCGAGCTGTGGCAGCAAGAAGTACGGATAATCCATACTAATACCAGTATCATGAGGGGCAAAACAACAAATTTTGAATAGTCCAGTCTTCAGCTTTGCTCGAGGGGAAGGAGAAACAAGCAACGCATCCACCAGCACCTCATATGGAAGCTACAAGTGCTCACCTGCGCCCTGGTGGTCCTGACAGCAAGAAAATTGCGCAACTCAGAGCTTAGAGTGGATGATTGGGGTGGGTTGCAGCCCAAACACCACAGCGATAGAACTGTGCCTGTCCCCCGTCCCCAGAAAATAAAAGAACCATAAAGCCTGTCGCTCTCCATAGAACCAAAGTTGAGCGATAACGAAGAAATCCGTTATCCGGTGATGATCCAAGAGCATCACACGATCACAGAATCGCAGGCGACGCAGCCTGAAAGTGGCGAGAGGGGGATGAAAAACCCCCAGTAAGCTGCGGCCATACCACAGCGACCGTTGACTGCAAGCACCCGAAGGTGCCCCGAAAGCACCGCCCTCCCGTCTACTGCGCTGTGAGGTTGTACTCGTAAAAGCTGCGGCGTCTTACACATATCCTAAGCCGCGTGTCATGGCCCGGACTTCTGCAAGAGCAGGTGGCGTCGGGTCGGACACGCGGCCTGATGATATGTGCGGAGTTTCCGGCGCCCTCGCCGGGTTTGCCGCGGATTTCGAGGCCAAGATCTTGCAGCCGGCCCGCGAGAAACGCGCCGCCAGCGACCCGATCCTAGCGATTCGACCGGTTGCTCTCGGGGTGAGTCTGGGAGGGACAAGCTCTTTCTTGCGGCATACTGGTACGTCGTACTGGCATTTGGTTGGGTTCGTGTGATACATTTGATATATACTGCAGAACGTTGTTCGAAGTTGTGGCACGGCGCTGAGGCTTTTGGGGAACGTCGATGTCGTTCAACTGCCCATCATGTTTGTAATGCCTGAGCTCTAACCGTCTGCGGGCAGTCCACGCTTTGAACGCCGGTTGACAACCGAGATCGCTGGCGCTAATGACAAGACTATGTACGAGTACATGTTGTGTGGTTGAAATCGCATGTACCTGGCACACGGTATGATGTCCTTAAATATAAGAAACGTTTTATTTTTATATTAATACTTGTATGTGTCTTACATTATCGTACATGTTGGTACCACTCGTGACGGGATTATAAGGATCGTTTTATATGCATATGTATGCCCCAACGTTCCCTACATTCCCGTCCGTAGTGATATAGGCTAACGGGATGTACGTATGATATCTATATATTCACAGCATCAAATGTGGCGTGCGTATATATCCGTTACCTATACGAACTGCTTGCCTCGTGGTTCGTATACGTACTCGTAGTGCCGCACGGTGCATGTCGCGGATTTTTTTGCTTCTAACGTGTGTACTAGGTGTCGCCGAAACCAGCGCCTTGGTTGCCGAAGTGTGACTTAATTGCGCAAGATTCGTACATCAAGTGAACATAGATCGTCGTATGCTACGTCGTATATCTACCAGGTATCATGACGCCCGAAATCTGATTACTTCATCTTCCTTCCCACTCTGGACGGAAGTATAAGGACCGTTCAGTCATTAATATCAATAGAAAAGGGTCCTTACATCAGTGTCCCGTTCAGAGTGGTAGATATCTACGCACGA
The DNA here is from genome assembly GCA_008828725.1 of Saccharina japonica. NCBI lineage: Eukaryota > Phaeophyceae > Laminariales > Laminariaceae > Saccharina > Saccharina japonica. The sequence goes on along the minus strand of MEHQ01000532.1, from coordinate 164,947 downwards.
AGCCTCCTAACGTTGGCATTTTTATATAGGAGATTCAAAGCTGCAACGCTGCTGTACCTCTTGATGCAGCCACCTCTCTCTGTTACCCCCTGTTCAGAGACAATGCGCTGTTTTTGCTGCTGTACTAAAACATAAATACCTCGAGCAAACTTCGAGGCATGCAAACAAGTCGGCACGCCTAGCCCTATGTTGAAATACCATGACGTATATACGCGGCAAGCGAATTGCAAAACGGGCGTCACCAACGTCTCGAACCCCGAAAAAAAAAACCAACAACATACAAACGCTCGATTGTCACAAAAAAGCAAGTACTACTTCGTATTACTATAGCAGAGGGGTAAAAGAGGGGAGCGCCTATTTGTAACCCGCGGGTTACAAATAAGTTTTGTAACCCGTAACTGAACAGGCCGAGGGGCACCCCCTAACCCCTATCTCTAAACCTAACTATGACCCTACACACCACCTCTACCCGCTAACGCTGCCCCCAACGCCGAATCACGCCCTTAGATAGCTGCATAGAGCACCAACTTCAGAGCCAACCATTCAATCTGTCCAAGACACAGCTGACGTGTGTTGTACTAAATCTAAGCATTATTATGCCCTATGCAGCTATCCGTGGGCAGGATTCCGGGTTAGGGGCAGGGGTAGGGGGCAGATGTGGCGTATAGGGTTAGGGTTAGCGTTAGGGGGTGCCTCTCGGCTTTTTCAGCTAGGAGTTAAAACATATTATGTGTAACCCGCGGGGTACAAATAGCCGCTCCCGTGCAAACGGCCAGGCTGCCTGACGCCTACAGGAAGCATGTGTTCGAAGAACAAAAACAAACATACGCATTCACAACACACATCACGAAGCCCCCCAAAAGCACAGCAGCACGGCGAACGCGGGGAATCCGAGACGGCTTGCAACGAAACCTTTCCACGTGTGAGCTCAAGCTCGTCCGCTTCTGTAGGCCCCGGGCTTATGGGTATTGATGCGTTGGGTCCGATTGGCTCAGGGTTAGAGTTAGGGTTAGGATCCGTCATGACCGTCTCGTACACGGGGTGTGACAACCAATTTCCCCGAAGAAGGTCGTAAGGGCCCATATTAACGAGTATAAAATAAATTCAATTTTGAAAAAAAAAGAAGCACTTTTCATTGGTCAACACACGCACCAGCACTCCCCAAGATCCTAATCTTTGGTGCTGGTGCGCGTGTTGACCAATGAAAAGCGGATTTTTTTTTTTTTTTTCCAAATTGAATTTTTGTTTTCTTCATTAAAACGGGCCCTAAACTACCCTCGACGTTGTAAGTGTTTTTGAGCTACTACTGTAAATATATTTAGTACCTGGTACCAGGTACCATCCGTGTGACGCAGCTTGCAAAGCGAAAATCCAATTTGCACCAGAGCCGGAGAAATACAAACGACACTATGCGGGGAAAACTCGTGCCTAGAACGAACAGTGAAAGCAAGCTTTTTTATATATCTTTGTGAACAGTGATCTATTCGGCCGCCGAACTCACGCGTCACGGGCACATACGAAGTACCAGGCATACTGGTCCGAAGTGTATAGGTAGTTATAACACGTATTGCTGTATTCAATATACATAAAGGGGGGGACTGAGCTTAAGTGGTAGCTGGCACGTTTCCGCGCACTGGACATACCACTTTGTCCCGAAATACAAAAACAATTTGTATTCAATAATATTGTATAAAAGGTGCTTGTACTTCAGGACAGAGTGGTATGACACATGCTGCCTTAAGGTAGAGGTAAAGCCAATCTGTTTCTGAGGTTCCTCCCTTAAGTGAGATCCATACTAATAGTAAGTAAAAAAACTGATTTTTAGAAAAAGTAGAAGTCCAACCCGATGAAGAGTATTCCCACGGGCTAGGTAAACACCCAAATCACACCTGGCACCAGGTTTTGCAAAAACAGGATGGCATTCCGAATATTTTGGGTTAAGGGCCCATATTAACGAATACAAAATAAATTCAATTTGGAAAAAATAAACTTCAAAGACGCTTTTCATTGGTCAACGCACGCACCAGCACCAAAGATTAGGATCTAGGGATATAATATTGGGTGGTGGTGCGGGTTCTGACCAATGAAAAGCGGATTTTATTTTATTTTTTTTCCAAATTGATTTGTTTTTCTTCGTTAAAACGGTCCTTAAGGAGCCCTGTCTTTCATGACAGATTTCGGGCTGAAGCGTGCTATCCCTGCCGTGAAACGGGTCATATCATACACCCCCATTTCATGATATACGGCAGATATTTCGACGCAGATGGATCCCCTATTTGTGTGATTTGCATGATTTGCACAAGACATATACTTCGAAGTATGTATATAAGTTATTTTCCGGGTGTTATCTGTATCGTCTCGTATGATCTGTAGGGTCTGCATGAATTTCTAAGATCTAGGTGATATTTTCCGGGTGGGGCCTGTATGACACAGCTATTGTAGATAGAGAAAAAAAAAGAACGGGCAGCTGTGAGATCGAGGATCTCTCGTCGAAACTAACATCTGCAAGCTGCGTGGGATACGAGCTTCCATCGCGCGAACTACAGTACTACTGCGGGTTTTGAGAGGAACAAAACCTGACATCTGTGGAACTCACGGGAGATTGGTCACATACACACGCTAGATACAGCACATCATAACGGAAAAACTATAGACAGGTGAACTACTGTATTTACATGTCGTGATCTGCCCGACTGGCGTATGCACCTTTCGAAAGTTCAATGTTTCTGTTACCCTTGCCCGGGGGGGGGGTGACAGGTCGTGCGAGATCCTGAATGGGAAGGCGTTATCGACGGCGAGGTCTGCGGCAGCGGAGCGCTCGCCGATAGCGTCCGGACGTTCTTGCACTGGGTACCCATTAAGCTGGAGACGAGGGAAGCTCTGAGACTCTGCGTCAGCTGCGGCGACGCTCTGGCGCGGGAGGTGACTGGTTGGAGTGTGTTGGTGGTGGTAGGTGATGGTGGTGTTGGTGTTGGTGTTAGTGGTGTCGGCGTTGGTGTTGGCGGTGTTGGGCGTAGTGGTGATGGCAGTAGATCTGGCGTACCGCTGTGGCTTGGAGGGCGACGCCATCTTGGTTCGAACGGGGTCAATTTTAATTGTTTTATTTTCACTCGTATTCCACCGATCTCGCACAACAAGCGAACGTTCAGACATACGTATTCGGTGGAGACCTGCCCCGGAAATACTCTCCTTGTTCCGATTGAACTTTTCGATGTCAGGCCGCCAGGAGGAACAATCACAGAATGTCGTACATATTTGGTGCTTGCGCTTGTGCCTGGTGCGATGACAATCCCCATACATGATACTTGACGCTTCGATCAAATCCATGAACAGCCCTACCCAACGGGTCTGGCGCATCAAAACTGCGGTTTCGGTGAAGGAGGAGGTTGGTTTTGTTTAGGGGATCAAGCTCCCTGCACCATGCAAAAAACAATGGTAAAAGCAGAGTGCCCGCTTAAACTGTCCTAAAATTAATTTGAAACTCGAGCAAACTATTTAATTGTACGCCAGGCGTAAACGCCACGTGATGCCTCCCTCCCCTCACACCTCGCTCCTCGTTCCCGTATACCCCCACCCCCGGAACCAACACTCTTCTGGCGGGGGCGTTCACGCCTCTCTGTGCTATGAACACCCTTCGTTCCGCCACAACACACACACAAACAGGGGGAGTTTACTTGCGCTCGAGAGTTCTATGGCTACGTGTCCGCGGCTTGCGAGCGTGTTGAGAGTGAACGCGCCTCTCGTAACGGCGACCACCACAAACGCGGTGCCGAAGGGGGTGACGGTCGTGGCAATCAAACGGGGTTGACGAGATACGAGGCGTGTTGGTCGGCCCGCGCCGACTTCGGAGTGGCATCTCTGGAATTGCGTGAGTGCACGGTTGGGCTTGGTGCTGTATATCGCGATGATACTGTTGCATCGGGCCTCCGAATGCGGGCCGGGCGGCGACTAACGTTTGTCTTGGCCCACTCTTCCTTCAAGAGAAACGGTTGTAGATGTAAAAAACGGTATGTATGTGAGTGACAGCGGGAACATATTTTCCTGTAGCTTTTCCCTGAGCATGGGTTTATGATTTCCAAGAGAAGCATGACGATGGCAACGGTTCATATGTGCCTTTATGTGGTTTTGCACGGATGCTAACATCTATCCGATACCAACGCCTATACTATCCCACCTTTCAGACAGTCGCGGAGCGTTCTCAACCGTTACCACAAAAATTTAATACGAAGCTAAGCTCGGGTAAACGCTTATCGAATTGGAAACCCCCCGTTCTTCACCTGATCGACACTGCAAGGATCGTTCAAAATGAGCGTTCAGTTGCGCACTTTCCTCCGGACTTCAGGCCGTCAAACTTCTAAACGATTCTCCCCCCTGCCCCCGCCCCCCCGAATCGAGCAAGCTGTCGTCGCTCGCGGTAGGCAGATACTAAAACACTATATTCCGCTGTTTTGGTTTATTGCAGCAGCGCGGAGCACACGGAAGATGAAGCCCGTACATATTCAGATGCAACCCTTGAGTGGTTTTCGTAGTAGGACAGGGAAATTACTGCACCGCCCGCGTTTCGGCGCCGAATTTACTTGGAACAAGAGTGAGGTTTGCTTTGCAGCGGCAGTGTAACCGTTTTTGTGTTGGGAAATACAGACAGTACGTGTAATGTTGATCCATATTTGTTTAGGGGTATAATCTGTCGGCTCGCGTGTTGCCTTTGCCTCGCACTATTCATCTATTTACAGGACGTACGTTGACGAGGGACCCCCACGTGCGGTGTCGGGAAACGCTGTCGAAGATCGTCGTCCACCTACAGAGCATCCAGCGTGCCATGGGCTTGCTTCTCAGCCTACCTAAGGTACTAGTTCGTCTAGGAAGGTAGAGGCAGGGGGGTAAGGGGGGTAGGGGGGGGTAAGGGTGGGTGGGAGGATAGGGGGAGTGGGAGAATAGGGGTGGTGGGAGGATACGGGGGGTGGGGGGTCGTGGATGGCCGTAGTCGTATGACCACAGACCCTCGCATCCCTACAATGCCGGGACGGAGCACGTCGGGTTTTCACCAACGAGGCAGACATTGCTAGCACCAAGCGCGAAGCGTCGTGAGGCGTTTGGCGAGTCGCATGAGCGGCGGGTTGCATTCTACTATGGAGCGCTTGTGATGCGGACTTTCTTGCATACGGACGACAACGTCAAGCAAAATGATTCAATTTCTGGTGTGAACATGTAACTGTGGGGGGCGCGGGTGTGTTCATTGTCATGCGTGCCAAAGGGGAGGAGAGGCAAGGGGAATGGGGGGGGGGGGTGTTCATTGATCGCAGAGGAAGGGTTATATACATAAGGAAAACGTGGACGTCTAGAGCTTTCCCTGCTCTCCTTAGGCCGAGGGCCGCACCAATCTATCACCGCATCTCTGCCCCCCTGTTTTGATCGGTTCGATTGGCCGTAAAAACACGTTTCGAGGGTTTCCGTACAAACAATAGAATGTCATCGCCGTAAAAAGGTTTCGAACCGTTTCATGGGCCTTGGTATTTTTTCCAGTGAAAGTTTGGACGGAATATTACGCAACACGCGCATGGTTTCGGGGTTACTAAGAATTGGATGGCGTTTTCAGCCCCTAATTTTTGTCTCTTTAGGCGGATGTGACTGGGGCGACAAATACCAGTCTGGACGTAAGCATACGGACTGATTATGTATTAACATCAACATTACGTTTTTTTTCTGGAGTGGTATATCGGAGGAAATTAGAGGGAGCAGGCGGCCTACCTTGCGAACTGGGTCCAGAGTACGCCTTAAACTGGAGTAGGACATAGAAGTACAATCATTTCTCCTATTGATAGTGTATTACATGCTCCCACCCAAAATTCAGGTACACAATATCCTACGGCCGAAAACAGCCCTGAGCGATTACGGATGTTGCAACTTTGCCACGGAAACGTTGTACCATCCAGCGAAGATGACCCCCAAAACATTAGTTTGGAAACCGTGACTTGAGTGATGGAAACGGGAACTAAAGTGCCCGCAACAGCCAAAACAACACGTCCTCAGTTGTGAAGCGCTGGCCTGTGGGTACAAAACATCCACCAGTTTCTGAAGCAGTAATTTTGGAGCGCAGATGGTTCGGGCAGCGAAAACAGATTCCGGCGATCGAGATTCGCTCTCGAGTCACGAGAGCACAACCCGTTGACAACATCGCCCCGGGACTGGCTGGGGTGCTTGTTTTCGCTGACGTTTCGGACCGCCCGTCCGCCGCTCCCCGCGCGTAGGAGGACCACAACTTTGTGTCGTGGCTGGTGCTCGAGGGGAGCGCTCTGCTCTTCGAGTGGTGCGAGCCTCTCTCCGTTTTAGGGCACGGCGGTACGGTGGTGGAGTTCCTAGCATGGGGCATTCTGGCGATGGAGGCTATGGTCAACCTCAGCACGGTAAAGGTGCGACAAAGTCTGAACTTTGTTTCCTTTTTATTTTTTTCAAAATCTCATTTTGTTTTCTCAGGGTTGACCCATGCTATGTACGATAGAGGCAGCACGTGGTTTTAGGCCCAAACCATTCCTGACTGACTATTATATACTCCTGAGACGAGGAGTTACCCAGTAGGACATATGCCTTATAAGGCATGTGCCTTATCGGTGGAAGGCTATGGGTGCTTCACACCAGTAATAGTATTCGTGGTGTTCCCACGCCGTGCATGGCATTGCTCGTCTTGAGTGTATTTTTTTTGTCAGCTTTTGGGTAAGATCAATGCCCCCCCCCCCAGCGAGGAGGCCTGATAAGGTTTTCGGTGCACCGCTACCGTGGTATGCGTCGTTTGCTCTCCCTTAAGGGCGTTATCATTTTGCGCGAGGTTTAAGTTATGCCTGTTTAGCGGGGTCTCTTATGAATACCACAGACAGGCACGGTTAGCCCCCCGTTTCAGAACTGACCCCAACTTTTGGTAGTGGACGAGATGCTCGGAAAAAGTTGCGTGGGTGTTTTATGCAGTAGAAAATGGGTTGGTATATAAGGTGCGGCAATCTGAGTCTGCTTTATGTAAATTCGTGTTATCCGATTACTTGCTTGGCTGCTTTCCCATTCAAGTTGGACGTTTATGTGCGAGGGTTGAGCGCAACCTGCTTTTATTAGAAAACAAATCATGGTACTGCTGCTGCTGCTGCTGCTGCTGCTGGCGGCGAGAACTATGAATAGGTTCGCTGGACTTCGAGGACTCCTGGTTTCACTGTAGCATTATTTTCGTTCTCATAATTTTCCATCCGATACTGTACAGCATAACGCCAAACGTCGATCACGTGTAAACAGCAACATTATGACGAAACTTGGGCAACTGTACCCAATATGTATCGCTCCAAAGTCAATACCAGGTACATCAGTGGCAGTGTACAGGCATTGGTCTTCTTTCGACCGCCCAGGAGTATTCGTGGTCCTTGTCGCTGTTGTTGTCGGCTTGAATGCGGCCAAGGGCAGAATGTCAGCGCCCGTGTTATCGATAGCAGCCTCACCACTCGAACGTAAACAAGTGGCCGGGACTCCCCCCCTTGCACAATGTAAGCGTAAAACCCTTATTGCAGACACTTGAACAGTGTAGCACACCATTAGGCGTGCCGAATCGAGTGGGTTTTGCTATATATATTGTTCACTGTCTCCGCAAGGTGTTTTGTTAAGCCCACATTGTGCCAAGGGGAGACCTGTGGATCACACAAAGCTCATCAAACGCCGATAAAGAGACAAATGCTCTCCACGTGACGGAAGAGGCGGAGGCCAGCTCAGCATTTCTCACCGATCCCATCCGGTCCGTCCCGTGCGTGTGTGTGTGTGAATTTGTCAAGTAATGTCTTGAGCTTGTATGATTTCATTCATTGGTATTTTCAAGGATAATGTATATTAGGACATACAAAACCCGTAAGTACGCGCGATCGAAGTATTACACTCAGCTACGTATTCTAGCAAAAATGAGTTTCGACGAAATCCTCGATCTCACAGCTGTTTTTTTTTTTTTTTTTTTTTAATATATGCTCCGGGCATCAAAAGTGCCAGATAGCTATTAGTCCTGCTTGCAAGCTGTACATGTAACAAAAAACACCCCCTCGTGTCCGCTGAATGCAGCACCTGCCGTGGCGAACGCGGCTTGCAGCGGTCACCTGCTACGCCTTCGAAGATGCCGGAGACGTCAATGCTGCCGCGAAATGTGCTGCCCACGCCATGGAGAAGGTGAAGGCTGGATAAATACAGCACCATTCGTGCTGGCCAAAAGGGGAAAAAAATATAACAACAACAACAATTACGGTGTGTGCGGTTCTTCCCATGAAGCCGGTATGTTTACCGGTCAACACGCAGCACACCCAAGTGTCTATGCTGAGTGTTTATCCTAGAGAGATACGACCTCTGATGTAAAACAAAGTTTCGACACATATATACTACATTGTGTTGCAGTAAGGGAAGTAGGCTACGGTATATAGTTGTTCAAGGGGGTCTAGGTGTGCAAGCTGCTGGCACCGACACAAGAACCCCGGGGGGAAAACGCCCACCCCATGGTTCACTGCCAACTTAGCCCTTAATCGCTTAGAGGGAGGGGGGGAGGGGGCGTACTCATGTCGTGCATGGCCGTAGTCGTACAACAATAGGTATAACCATAGAACCTCGCATCCCTACAATGCCGGGACGGAGCACGTTGGGTTTTCACCAACCAGGCAGCCATTTCTTGCACCAAGCGCGAAGCGCAGTGATGTGTTGGGCGAGTCACATGAACGGTGAGCTGCATCCTATGTACTAAGAACCGCTTGTGAGGCGGACTTACATATGGACGACAGCATCCAAATAATTGACTTCATTTCTGGTGTGGGAACGTCCAGAGTATAACTATGTAACTGCCTCGCGGTTGCCCTACCATATACACACTACGTGATACCGCCATTCCCCTTGTGCGGAGGGGTGGGGATGTACTCATTAGCCGCAGGTCATGCATGTCTGTATTTGCACAACCATAGACTCTCATGTCCCTACAACGCCGGGACGGAGCACGTCGGGTTTCCTCCGACCAGGCATACAGGGGGGGCGGGAGGCGGGGGATAGCTACTCTTTCCTCTCACGTCATAGAACTTGATGACCTTCAACCAACTTAACCACGATGCGCGATCGTCCAATATCCGAATTAAAAACACGGGAAGCCGGCCGTTTTCACATGTTGTTTTGTTTACATAATAACAGCCAAATCTACCGTCACTTCAGGTCCGCGAGCTCCGTCGTCAGGAGGGGATGGATCCCCCTATCCCTGCCAATGTTCTGGAAACCCTTCAGGCTGCAGAGGCGGACCTGAGGCTGCTTGTATTTAAGTACGCCGTCCTAGCCGCGGCTATTTCGAAGCGACCGGCAGCGCCCGTGATTGAGGGCGAGGCCGATGGTAGCATCGGTGGAGGCCACGGGGGTGGGGGGGGACTGAGCGAAGAGGACCTCCTGGGGTTTCTTGACCAACATGTGAGATCTCATATATGTCTCGCCTTTGTGAGTTCGGGGTCGGTCTCGCCTTTCGGTCTCCAGGTCGAACCCCTCTCGCCTCGCGCCCCTGTACGAGTATATATTCATAATGCCTCGAGCGCACACGCTCGAAAAGGACATGATATATATGACAAACTGCGACAATTGAACTCAGGACCCAACCTGGGTTGTTACATAGTGACTACCCACGACAGTAGCCTACCTAAGCAGCGCTGACTAGTAATCTATCATCAACACGGTGGGATAGATGTTGCAGTAGTAAATAGGGGAGTGCGGTTTATAGCTGGACTAATGTTTCAGAAGACAGACTGCTGCCCTGTAGTATTATTTAGCTCTGTCGCTGATCGTGTATTTGTAAGGAACAGGGAGGCGTTTTCCCCTTGACTGGGCATACCTGTGTTTTTGCTTTGGGCATCTGGAGAAGGGTGCTCCACACTGAACTGTGGCATCTGGGCCATTCTCACATATTCAAGGGTTTACTACTGATATGTAGGCGTGCATGTTCTTACGGTGTGGAGATATGGCTGACTCTCGTATCCCTCGCCATTACATCGTAGTACCCTCGTGGCAGGCGTAGGTGGTCGCGGAGTTGCTGAGCGTGCACGATCAGTGGACTGCAGTAGCACGGCAGGTTTTGGTGGGGGTGGAGTGTCTGAGCTTCCATGATTAACCGACTAACACGGCAGATACTTCCACAGATACTTTCACGCCTAAATCCCCCCTCTCAATCCACGCCCACTGCCTACCGCACCATACTCGGGGGGGAAAACAATAACGCCTCCAAATCACGAGAGAAGATTCCAGACGCCACAGCACGTCCTACCGCTTTGCTCGAGCTGCTCGGAAAGTCGGGCGGTTCTGTGCGCAGTGGAGGCGGCGGTGGCGGCGGCTGCGAGCTTACCCCGGACGAAGCTTCCACGGTGTGCAAATGCGCCGTATCCCTACTAGGGCATACAGGAGATATCACAGGAGGCGAGGCGGGCGGTGACCCGGGCGGGGAGGTGTCGGTGAAGAAGGAAGGGGGTGTTACCGCCGCTCCGGGTCTGTTCCCGCTTGACATCGACCAAGAGGTGAATTTCAGAAACAAAACGAGTCATGCTCGCTGCCAAACATTCTAGTGGGAGCAACTGTTTTATACAAATTAACGAAAACAAAATCAGCTGTGGGATCGAGGACCTTCGTCGAAACTCATAATATTTGTAATCTGTGTGTGTGATATATCATGTGCCACCTCGATCGGGCGTACTGCGGGCTTGACAGGGCCTCATACAGGATATAAGTAAGATATGCAGGGAACTGATGAACATAATACGAAGCACACGCATTCCTTCGTTGTTGTTTTGGGATTCTTGAAACGCCAATATTAACATACTTTTGACGCTGCTATGGAGTTAATGTTGGCAGTTAGATACTGGTATCAGGTATTCCATACCTTGTATGAAGAACTCTCGAAAAAATATGGACAAAGAGAACGAGCGACATTGATATATATATATATCCTTGGTGTTGATGCGATCAGCAGCTGTGATATAATTTTGATATCGATGGGAAAAGCGTCTTTGGTATATAGATATGTTCAATATTGATGCGAACTGCAAGTTTGACATGTTCGCCTTGATATTGATGGGAACAGCAGCTTTGAAAAATGTTTGGTGCTGATGCGACCAGCAACTGTGATATATCAGTGATATATTCATGTGTAGGCAGGCTTTTGTATGGACATCACACGTGGATTGTCTGGACTATAACAATCCCTAACAATGATCGGTTTGGTTTTGGTCTTATCGCATCGTTCGGCAGATGCAACTTATGAGAGAAATGTACAAGCTCGGAGAGTTCGCGACATGGGAAGCGATGCTACCGTTCACGAAGCAGCGTCTGCGAGACGCCAAGGGCTCGCTCTCGCGGAACGACCGCCGCGCGTTTTGGTGAGTGATCGCGACACAATATTTGGGGGGGACGAAACAGCAACGGAACCAGCGTAAAAACGATTACAAAGTGGCATATGCCCCCATGTCCTTGCCTCGGTAGATCCGCCCTGCCGCTAACCTTGGTTGCTTTTTTCATGTGATGTGATCTTGCTACACCGCATAGCGCAGACGAACGACAGGTTCCCAGGTAGACAGAGCCGCCCCCCTTGTCTTGCGACCACGGGCTAGATTTCAGGGAGATGAGATAATGTGAGAACGTCATCATCATCATCATCATCACCGTCTTCATCGTCATCATCGTCATCATCATCATCATCATCATCATCATCGTCATCGTCATCATCATCATCATCATCATCATCATCGTCATCGTCATCATCATCATCATCATCATCATCATCATCATCATCATCATCGTTACCATCATCATCATCATCATCATCGTAATAATCATCGTCATCATCATCATCGTCATAATCATCGTCATCATCATCATCATCATCATCATCACCACCATCATCACCATCATCATCGTCATCATCGTTACCATCATCATCATCATCATCATCATCATCATCATCATCATCATCATCATCGTCATCATCATCATCATCATCATCGTAATAATCATCGTCATCATCATCATGATGATGATGATCATCATCATCGTCATCATCATTACCGTCATCAGGATCACTATGATCACTATCACCATCATCACCATTATCATTATCATTATCATTATCATTATCATTATCATTATCATTGTCATTATCATCATCAGTGACAAGTTCGAGAAGAAGGGTCCCTCAGCGTGACATCAACCTTTAAAACGTTGCAGAGATTCCAAATTGTATTGTTGTTCAGCTTGACAATGTTTCCTCAGTATACGCTAGGGACAACGTCGTTTTGACCGGGAAGGCGGGGGAGAACCGTGCCCACCCGTATTGGTCGCTGCTCCCTCATGTACCTGGACTTCATGACCAACACCATACCATGTTGACGGGCGATAGGCTTTACGAGTAGCGTTTTCGATTAGTGTCCTCTGCCGACCAAGTCGCTTACATTCAATACATGTAACACCGTGATGGGCGTCCCGTTGAGGTTGTTTCTATTAGGAGTAGGGACGGCGCTCCGTCTCGAAAGGGCCGCGTGGTCAACGGTCACAAGGCGAAGGCAAGCAACAAATGAGCACGACGTCCCGTCCCCGATCAACACCTCACCGCGCTTCGCGCTTCGCGCCAGCAATGTATGCCTGGTCGGTGATTATCAGACGTTTACGCCATCCCGGCATCGTAGGGATGCAAGGGTCTAGGATCACACGACTACGGCCATGCATGACATGAGTACTCCCCCTCTTCCCTCCGCCAACCCGACCCGACCCCACACCCGCACGTAAACCCTTTCCCGGCCGCGCGCGTTTTCGTATAAGGTTCGAGATCGCTCTTTGGACCGCATGCAAGCGACTCCCGACATGGAAAGACAAACCAGAACGCCAGGTTGCGTCGAGGGGCGGCTTGAAACGAACACCGCCGGGTAGCGCCGCTACAGCAGGACCCCCTGTAGCAGCGACAAGTGACGAGTTTGCTTCTACTCCGGCCGCGGATGGTGACGGTGGCAGCGACGAGGCCGGGGGTGTGTCTGGTTCTGATGCTCGGGGGGACGGAGGGGAGGGAGCGGGGGCGTTGGCCGTAGAGATGGCTAGCACGAGGCACACCGTCGAGGTGGTTCAGGAGGAGGAGGAGCTGAAAGACGTTTTGAACATGAGGCGGCCGGCGGAGGTAGGGGGTTGGGGTCCGAAACGCGTTAGCAGCGAGTGCCATGGGCCTTTCAGAGTTAAGTTTTGTGCGAGCTTACCTCTCCGGCAAAATGCAGTTTGGCGGCTCAATTGAAGCACGGCAGGAGAAGACCACCTCAGTCACGAAACACTACAGTAACAGTTCAACAGTTTACTTCCCCCTCTCGGCGGTTGTCCAGCTACATTGCCCCACACCAGTATCAGGCCTTCACGAACACTTGAACCGCCCCCACGTTGTCACATTGCGTACCGTATTCCGCAACGTTTCGGCACGTGCTCGTCGACAATGCGCCCCTCGCATCTCGGCCAAAATACAGTAGATAAACTACTCAAGTATCGGGGAAATACATGTTTGTTCGAGAATCAAACACACATATAATCGAGTATCTATCCAGCAAAGCGTTTGCCGTGTGCACCACGCAGACGAAGGTGAAGCCGAACTTCCTAGAACCCCTCCCCCCAACCGTGCCAACAACCCGCAATTCTACCGCTCGGTGCAAAGGTTCTGGAAATTCCCTTCCTTGGAGTAGGTGGCTCCGGCGTAAAAGTCAACCTTACGCCTCTGCTGACGGTGGTGGACCTAATGCGCAAGGTGATTGCAGCACAATTCGGGGTCAAGCCTGTTTTCTTTAAGCCGTTTCTAGAAGAAGGACAAAAACGGCTTACAACTCTGCAGATTTCTTATTACCATCTGGCAAAAACAAATCCAGGACCTGACCAAATGACTTTTTTCAGTCTGTTGTCTGTATTCTTCACAGGAAAGCTTGTGGGCAAAACGATAGTTTCCCTTTCATGTACGTCCAGTGAATATTGTATTCACGCGGTTTCCTGACAGTCGTTGGACAAACTAGAATGTTTTGTTTTGTGCCATTCGATAAACTCGGTCGTTTAGGTGGGGGGGTGTAAGAAAACGTCAACCGAAGGTGCCTGCTGAAGCCGGCCCCGGTACCGAAACAGCAAGCGCGAGCGTGACTAGTAGAGCGGTCCGCCTGCCCTTAGCGATGAGCGACGCCCTTGGGTACAAGTGGGGCTGCCCTGGAAAAGCAAACCCACCTCGAGTATCGACGCCCTATTTGTTGCACGATACGAGGTAGCGGTGCAAGACGGACAGAGTGGTGGCGCTTTCTATATGATGCCCGGGTTGCGCTCTCGTGCATCGCGCTCGTTCGTCAGATGATGATGATGATGATGATCGAAAGGTTTGTCTCGTATCGATCAATAAGGGCACAGCGCACGCGAGCTGTACACCAGCTCTTTCCTTGCGTCCAGATCGTTCTAGACCCCACCACCACGTAGCAGGCTGCCACCCACCCACCACCTTCGCCTGATCCCCCTAATCTAAACACTGACGCAACACCACAGGCGGTGTTTGGCCAATATCGCCACGTTTTAGAGAAGCGTGGCGAGGCTGCCTTGGAAGCTGCCATGTCGGTCTGGAAGGAGTACTTGGTGGCCATCCTGAGGGCGCTAGATGATATGCCGGGGGAGGCGGAGGTCGAGCGGCCCCTAGTGGTAAGCAAGGGCAGTCGATTGGTCCAGGGGTACTACCGTAAGTCGGTTTGTGGTTGGAGCAACACTATTAATTCGTTTAGTGTGCTTCAAATACGAAAAATACAAGTAAAGGCCGTTTGTTAACCCTTCTAGGACTGGAGTCCCGTTTTGGGGACATATTACTTAGAATTAGAGTGGATTGTCCCCGAAACGGGACTGCAGTTCTAAAAGGGTTCACGAATCTTACATCTAGCAAAACCGAATGTCAGATATCCAAAATATGGACGTTTCGCCTGGCCGAAAGTTTGACCAAACGTAGGTTTTTGTATTTCCTCCCTTAGTCCTCCATTGGCAATTGTAAGGAAATTCGTGTTTTCTCTGTGCTAATTTATTTTTCCAATTGCACAATGTCGTACAAGCACTGCCCTGGTTTTAACAGCAATATACCCGTTTTAGTCGGCTGGGATTCAACACACCGATGCACTCCTCAACGTCCATGCTGCCCGTAGTATTCCGATGTATTTCTGGAGTACATTCCCGTATTTTCCAGGGTCCCGGTGTGATTTTTAGCGCAACCAATATTTTTTCTCCGGAGAGTGTTGTTCGTCAGAACTGGGGCAACGAAACATGGAATCTTGTTGCTTTGTTCGGTACAAATCATCACGACTCAGGAAATAGCAACACGACTCTAGAGAAACGCATAACTACCTTAATATGCTCCAGGAAAACTCCCGGGAGCATCCTGACGAGTCTGCAGGTGTTTCGGCTGTCCAGCCGAAAACAAACGCGTTATTATGGGGAAGGGGGGCTACATCCGTGGAGCATACAAAATTTGTTTTTCCCATAGTATTTGGTCTGTGCTGGTGGATCGTTAGGGGTGTACGAGGAATATTCAG
The DNA here is from genome assembly GCA_008828725.1 of Saccharina japonica. Lineage (NCBI taxonomy): Eukaryota > Phaeophyceae > Laminariales > Laminariaceae > Saccharina > Saccharina japonica. The sequence goes on along the minus strand of MEHQ01000532.1, from coordinate 149,363 downwards.
GAGGATAACTGGTGACACTCGCTGAGAGTACCGAGTGTGGCACGCGCAGTCGGGCCAACACCAAACGGTTCTGTCGTGGTTTATCTCAAAGTCCTTTTCTGGCAGTGCGTGGCAGAGCGGTAGTTGCCGTGTGATGCCCTGGACGTTTGCCTTTCACGGTTTACCGTTGCAGCTCCAGAGGATCTTCTGGCCGGACACACACACGCAAAAAAAACCCCGCGCAAGCCGCCCTGTTTTGCTATGTTCAAAAGCGCTACTCTAGGAAGCCGGGGGGGTGCATCCAGGATGGCCGCTGACAGCCTACGGTTGCGAAGCGATGGTTTTGGCAACCATTGTTTTTGATGTATTGTCCGCAAATTCCGAAACAAAAACATTTTATCATCCAGCCTTACAAAGGTTAACC